>VXAV01009571.1:80218-146199 GCA_013399715.1 Alectura lathami | reverse complement strand
CACAGTGATGGTGGTGGTGTCAAAAAAAAAAAAAAACAGCCCTGTTTTTAAGGTGATACACGATGGTCTGGAGGACGGGGCTGTGGCACTTTTGCCTATGGGGTACATGGATCAATACAGTAGGAAGTCCTTTCTGGCCTTCGGTCCCTAAGAACCCCTTTGGAGGGGCTGTGGGGTTGCTACAGCAGCTCCTGGCTGACTCCCTGTGTTCCCTCTGAGCTCTCCTATCATCACTCCCTTCTCCATGTGAAAATTGAGAGCTGTGTGTGTGTGTGCTGTACAGCCATGATGACAAGCTGCTGCTGGGTTTCTGCCACCCTTTGTCTCGTCTGTTGAATTCATTTTTTTTTTCTTTAAGTAAACGTAACAAGAAGAAACCTGAGGCTGTGATATACACTGCAATGTCATGTGTTCGTTACAGGGTGGGAAGGGGAGACAGTGAGACATCCTGTACAGTCCCTGTAATGGGAACATCCATCTTGTCTCCATCGATGCACGTTCCCTATTTAGGAATTTCGAAAACACTTCTGTCAAATATCACTCTCTGCGCAATCCTGTTGGCGGGGCTGATGAATGGAGTCTCAAATTAAGACCGATCCCTCTGATAACTGCAGTGCTGTAGGAGAGTCATCTGCTCAGCCAGAGCTATTTATTATAGTTGATTAACTGGGATGGCAATCTTCACAACCCACTGTAAATTGTATTAGGGGCACTCTGAGGCCCAGAAATGCAAATGAGACTTCCCAAAGCACATGTACATTCATATAGCCTCTCCTAGCAAACGGGCAATTTCCTTGCACTCATTGCAATGTTGTTTTGAGAGAGGTGTTGATGCCTTGCCTTTGAGGGGGGGCAGAGGAACATGGGGACACTGCTGGTGGGAAGACAAAGATGATATCCTGAGAAGTTAATCTGAGCTACGGTTGGTGGTATGAGAAATGCCGACTCTACAGGTACACCAGCCCCACACTTTCTGTTTGCTGAGACCTCTGTGGCAGCAACTCCAGCAAATATTTTTGGGAGCACTGAGCTTTATCCCTCCCAGCTTTTAGCCTGCGTCCTAGAGGTGTTCCCATCCAAATGGGTTCTTGGAAATGGATGGTGCTGGCTGTGGGTAATAATGCTGGGGAAACCTCATGGGAGACTTGCCTGCAGTAAAGTTTCAAAGATAAAGTTCCAAAGATTCCTTCTTATGTGCCATTTGATTCAGACTAGGTGCCTGCGATCTCTGGTTGGCCACATGAAGTCAAGTCAGGTTGGAAGTTCAGGGCTGGCTCAGCAATGGCAAAATGAGCAGTGAGTAGTGTGCTGTGCTCTGCAGCTTCATTCACAATTATTGATTGGGTGCTCCGAGACCTTTGGATAAAAGGCACTTTTTAATCCCCGTGTTATTCTGAATGATGTTAATAGGGATGGCTGAGGTACCTCTGACTATGGCGGAGTTCAGCATCAGCTGCTTGCTCTTGGAGAAGGACGAGTCTGTTCCATAGGCTGCTCAGTGAATGGTGCACCCAGAAGTTTTGTTTGTTTGAGGTGATAAATCTCTTTAGATTTATCTAAAGCTGAATTAATGAAGGGCCAACAAAACTAAGATTCTTTGGGAGCTAACAAACAGCAGTGTAGGTGGTTTGCTTTCTTGTCCTGGTCATGTTTCATTTTAAGATCGACTACTTTCCACATCATGTAGTTATTCACTAATACGTGCTGTATAGTGCTCTGCTATCCAGTGCTCTGTGGGTTAGGCTTATCACAACTAATTATTCTGATTACTCATTTTTTTAAATAAACCCTTTATAAAGGGTTAATAAACCTTCACAGGGTAATGTTGACATAAAATCTGAGCTTTATATTTTCCCCTTACCTGTTCAGTCAGATTCCTACAATATCTCTTTCCTTTGATGCCTTTCCCATTGTATGTGTTTCCTCAGGATTTTTACTGAGCTAAGCTGCTGTGATGATGCGTGGTTAAAAGACAAGCTTGTCAGAGCTGGAGGTACCTGGCAATGAATTTGAATCTTCTTCAGCAGTTTAAAAAAATTCCCAACACGTTGAATGAAAATCTTATCTGGCCGTGATAAGGATCCCTTGGTCCCTGTAATATAATGTGGTTTGTTTCTTCCAGCCTTGCAAATGCTTTTGTTATCTTTGCTTTGATTTTTTTTTTCTCCCCTCTGTATCACTTTGATTTTTTTCCCCTCTTCTCTTTCATCATTGTTGCTTGTAAATCCTTCCCCTGGTAGAGATTAGAGTAGGGATGAGTGATAGATGCTGTCAGTAACAGGAGCTAATTTTACCCCTGATAATGGCTGCGTGATTTATACAGACTTGGCTGTGCTGATGCAGACATACCCAGGGGCTGTCCTGTCTGCGCTCAGCTAGGAGGGGCACCACATTGGCAGCACGGGACTTCAGCTTCTGGGGAGCATGCACTTTGTGCCGGCAGAGCTTTACCCTGGGAAGGATCTCTGCAAGTGCTTCTCACCAGCAAAGGTCTCCCTCTGGGGGCACTTAACTAAAGCAACACCAATTCAGGGATTCTCTTTGCGGAGTGCTTTGCCTTCTGCAGAAGCGTGTTTGTGCGGCTGAGGTGGGAGTGAATGAGCTGGACCTGGTTCATGTCCCAGTTCCAGTGAGAGGGCTTCACTGGCATCCGTGCATGCACTGTGGCAGTGGTGCTGAAAGCAAAATTTAGCACCAGCACGGAGCACTGCTCTGGGTGGTATTTCACACTGCCACGACCCCATCTTGGAGCTATGACCAGTACCTTGCTAGTGTGGTCTAGTGCCAGGCCTCATTTTGAACAAGTGTTTGTAAGCACTGCAAATGAAAAATCCTTGGGTGGGACATCTGACAGTTGGACTAGATGATCTTAGAGGTCTTTTCCAACCTTCATGATTCTATGATCTTAGCTCAGCCTGGTGTTGCTGGTGGCTGTATGACCCCATCAGAATGTCCCTGCACCCTACAGATGAACCCCCTCCTGCTTTTCCATTTTGTTTAACTTGTGCTGCAGAGAGGGAGGGGTATCCCAGGAGCTGGGCACTGTGAAATGCCATAATCAACGTGTGAGGAGGGATCACAGCTACGAAGGACGAGAGCTACAGTCGTCCTCTGCTCTGCTCTCAGTTACACAGTGGGGAGAAGCACTGCTGGACTAGCTCACCAAAGAGCTCAGAAGCTGGGACACAAACACCTTTGGGCTGCTGCTCCTGCCTGGTTGTGCCACTGCGGAGGACAGCGTTGAGTTAGGCTCCACTTTCAGTTGATGCTCGACTGTTCGTTTTTCCTGGCGTTCTCACAATGGACTCATGAGCTCTGGGTGTGGGATTTGTATGGCAGATGAAAGATGGCTAAAACGTTGTTGGAAATCTGAAGAAGTCTTGAAATCCAGCTGTCACAGCCAGGCTCCAGTGCAGATGGTTGTGCTCTGCTCATCTGAAGCTGCAGCTGCAGTTCCCATGAGGGATATTCGTTCTGCTGTTCTGTACTGGTGAGCTTAATTACTGTGGGTCATGTTCCAGCCCCAAAACAGTTGCAGTGACCTTGGTTAACTGTTTTTTCCTTGAATCAGGACCCGATGAAATACCCTCTGCTATTTGTTTTCATGGTTACAGTTGTTTACTGCATGTATTTTTTCAGCTTATCTTGTATGGTCTTATGGGCAGGGGAGGACACAACACTCTCCCTCACCATCCTTCTTTCATTTGCCATGACACAATCACATAAAGCCTCAGCATTCAGATCCCTAATGCAGAAGGGAGACACTGCTGTTTTAAAGTCTCTTTGGTTACCACAGCCCTACCAGCACTTCATCTGCTGTTACTTTGGTTCCCTTTGATGACTGTTCTCCCTCAGTTTGTCTTCCTGGCACGTGAAGGTACCTTGAGCTAGCCATAGTACACTGCTTGTCTTTCTGCAGTCCTTACCAATGACTTGAGATCTCTCTCTCTTTTTTTTTTTTTTTTTTTTCCCCCTGTTTTGATTCAAGTAATAATTCAGGAAGAGCCTGGAGTGTAGTGCAATGGTTCCTATGGAATAAGGTGTATCACTGAGATCATTTTACATTTTGCCTTTGGACCTTCAGATGTCGCTTCCTTCTCCCTACATACGTGGGATTTTCCTCTGCAGCAGTGCCATCAGCTCACACCTTGGCTCATCTTGCAGGTGGTGTCTTGACATCCATAGCAGTGGCTGAATGGTCCCAGTAAGGTGTCTTACCCCAATGTTGTTCTCTCATTGCTACTGAAGAAGCAGAGGCAGGCCATCCCTTTTTATTTGGAGGATTTCAGGTGTAGCAAGGTTTATTCTTCATGAAAGTGTTATTAGTTAGAGAGGTGGAGGAAGGATAATTGTAAAAAGCTGTGGCACAGCTGTTCCAGCCCTGTTTCATTAGGGGCTCGAAGCAGCTGACTTCCTCTGATTGCTGGTGATTTTCTCAATTATGGCTGGAGAGAAACAGGGGGTGACTGCAGCGCGGA
The DNA here is from genome assembly GCA_013399715.1 of Alectura lathami. Classification (NCBI taxonomy): domain Eukaryota; kingdom Metazoa; phylum Chordata; class Aves; order Galliformes; family Megapodiidae; genus Alectura; species Alectura lathami. The sequence goes on along the minus strand of VXAV01009571.1, from coordinate 141,721 downwards.
TGCCATCTGTGAGGCCAGATCTCATGCTACTTACAGAGCCACTGTGCATGGAGCCTGTGGTAAGGAGGGCTCTGACTCTGAAATAGCCTGTGTCCGTTGGGAGTGTTTGGATGTTAATTCAGTGTGGCTTTGCTAGCTTTTGGTGTGGTATTGCTAATCTGTATAGTTACAGGCTAACTTCTCATTAATAACTACTTCAGCAATTTCTCCTTCCTGCCTTCCCCACCAACTTCTACCTACAGCTCACAATGTTATTCTTCATCTCCTTTCCTCTTTTTTTCTTTTGTGATGTCTCTTGCATTTTCAATCATAACTTCCCAGAGAGCTGAAAAGAAAATCAAGAATCTGCCAAAGCATTCATCATGTCTTTTCTTTTCAAAATAGCATTAGAATTCAGGCCTGTTTCAGGGCCCGTGCATTGAAAATGATGCAACCCAGAGCTGGGAAATTGAAAAGTCCTGTGAACACTGGTTTGAATTTTTAACCAAATTCCTGTCAGCTGCATTTCTTCCTTTTCTATGTTTTCCTTCTATTAATATTCTAGTGAATGAGTTTACAAGAAACAATGAATTTTAAACAAAGCTTGGAGGGCTTTTCCAGAGAATGAATTTCAAGTCATAAACGTGAATAGTCTCACTGGGTTTTGAGTGAACCTGCCATTTGCAGAGCAGACTCGTGGTGTTCATTCCCACATTCCCAATCAGCCAGAACAGCCTGCATTTTGAATATTTCTGAAAAGCGGCTTAGGGGGAGGAAGAAATCTTCCTCCACTGCTTTTGCACCAGTAAAAACAAATGGCAGGAAAAAAAAAAAAAAAGCAGGGGCAGAATTCAGTGAATGGATTCTGGGTGCAGATTTTTCACCTGTCTCAGCATGGGGCACGAGCATATCCAGGAAGCGTAACCTGACAGTGCAGTGTGAAGAGGAGGAAGGCCACAGCCTGTAGAGCTTTCTTGCTTGTGTGGGCAGTTAAAACTGAACTTAATGGTTCAAGGTAAATGATCCTGAAGTGCCCAGCTCTGTCCTGAGTGCTGCCTGTCTTTGCTAACACTGCTCCCTTGTATTCACAAATTCGGGGCGACTTTGCCAGCCCATCCCTGTTGTGCTCCACCAGCTGAACATCCAGATGGTGCTCAAGGTGTGATGTTGGGAGTAACAAAATGGGGCTGCCTTAGGAGGAGGAGGATTTGTCAGAAGCAGTGGAACTAGTTGGGTGTCGTCTTCTTGGTCTGCAGAGGCATTGACTTCTGTCTCTGGGTTCTCGGCAGACTCTTGGTAGCTGGACACCGAGAGCTGAAATCACTCAGCTCCTGCCTGGTGCTCCTGGTGCTGTCCCACGTCTCCCTCCATGACGCATGCAGATGAGGGGGTGATGATGGCAGAGTTGGCTGAGAAGGGGGAAGAAAGGATACTGGCCACTTGCACCAAGAAAATGCAGAGTTTAACCTGGGTGTCCAGTCAGCTGCAGCCTCAGAAACAGTGTTGTGAGGGTTTTTAATTCTTTCTAGGGTGAGACAGATAAAGAGGGAAAAATAAATACAGTGAAATTACTGAAAAAGGGGCAAAATCCCTTTATCACACGCAACAGAATGCAAGGAAAATGAACTTGTTGTGGTTGATGTTAATATTTTGTATAATACCCAGAGAACCCTTCAGCACTTACTATGGGCATTATTTGATGAAGCACAACTCAAACACAGTTTTACTCATTAAAAATCTCTCTTAATGTCCTGACAATTTCTGGGGTGAACCAACAGTTCTTCCTGCTTGTAGAAGGAAATGAGACCGCATCTTTCCCAAGCAACGTCTGTCCCAGTTTTGTGAGTTTCTGGGTGATTTACAAAGCTAAAATTTTCAGAGGTGCTGTGCAGCTGTGGGTCCTTCTGAGATAAGTGCAGATTGGGCTGGCGGTGCTGGCTCTGATGCTGATCCCAGCGGGTCACCCTCACTTGTTTTCGATCTGGTCGTCTCTTGACAAGCTAGAGAGCGTGTGGTTAGATTTTTCTACTTGGTTTTCATTTTCTTTCTACAAAGGAACAGTTTGTGGGTTCTACATCCTGTCTTTTCACCGCAAGTTTGTAACGGATTGGTGTGGGGAGCCAGCATCCCCAAAGGCAGCACTGAAAGAGCCTGAAGTTACCGCAGTAGTCTTGGTACACAGGTGTTTGAGCCATTCCTTGGGCTTCCTTAATTTCCAAAGATCTCTTAAGAGACAGTTATGCCTTTCCCTAAGGCAGAAGGTGTGTGAAAGGATCAAGGGTACAGCTCAGAGGCATGCTGGGGAAGAGCTGCCAAAAGCTGGCTCCTTCAGCAGGAGTGTGGAGGTCACTGACTATGAGGCAGAGAGGAGGTGGTGGGACTGGCTTCCCTGCAGCTCCGTGCCCTCTGCCTGCACCAAGGTAAAAGCAGGAGGATTTGGGTTTTGGTATTGACAGGACCGTGACCTTCACAAGTACAATTGTGCATGAAAAATAGACCCAGCCTATGAGGTTCCGAGCACAGTGTCTGATTTCTCTCCCCATTACTTTCCCAGGCTGTTGTTAGCTGCTTAAAAACAGACCGCAGAGAAGCGATGGGAAAGTCATGTGGGATCAAAGGCTTCCTCTGCTCAAGAAAAGAGTTACCAGTGAGTCTTCATGAAACCAAATCTTTCTGGCTCATGTGGTGGCTTTTGGGCACCCACTGCCTCCTCTGCAATAACTGCAGCCTGCTTCCAGAACCAACAGCTTCTGCAGCCTGAAGGCTGCACTCAAAATTTCCCTTTTCAAGTTCCGTTGGCTTCTGTGACAGCTTTTGGTCTGAAAGCAGCATGTTTCCATCCTAACTGGAAATTAGAACCTTGCTACATTTTATTTTTTTTCTTTTCCCTTTTTCCTGCAAGCGGAGGTAACTGGCACTAATGCAGCGCAGTCCCAGGCTGATGCTGTTGGATTCTGTTTGCCGGGGAGCTGTGCTGCTTTGAAGGCAGTTGTTGCGTTATCATGTCAGAAGGTAATTAAATAGACCCCAATTCTTTTAATTACTGCTCGCTCCTTGGTACATGCTTGCATACAAGGGTGAAGTGAAGGGTATGGAAATAATCGCTGACAGATCCCAGCTGGAAATAGGCGGCACCTCAGATAAACACTGAAACGAAGGCGCTGTGCACAATCCAGGCAGCTCAGCCTTACAATTACTGTGAAATCTGTCTAAAGAGATTGGGGCATGGAATTGGAAAACACAGCAGCCTTTCTTCTCTAAGCACAGGCACTGTCTCCAGGGAGCGGGATGTAACACAGGTTTCAGTGATTGCGATCAGAGTCATACCTAATGCACAGGATCGGTTTTGTTGTTGTTGGCAGGAGACTTGAGGCAGAGGCGAGGTGAAATAAGCAGATTAGTGTGATGCTGCTCATTAAGCAGGGGCAGCAAGGTGAAGAAATGCAGAGACCTTGCAGCTTGTTAGCGATACAGGCTCACAGTGATGTCCCTTGTCATCGTCATGCCAACAGGGCTCTGATGTGGAGGCGGTGGAGGATCCCTGCTTTGGGGCTCTGCTTTCCTCTGCCTGGAGACTGCAGCTGGAAGGAAGCAGAACTGACATCAGGTCCTTGTTCACAGTCAGTGGCCAGCTGATAGGAGCAGCTTTGTTGTGTACCTGTGCTGCCTCTGAACTTGCTGGTGTTTCTCCTCCCAAAGAATAGGGGAAGGAGGCTTCTCTGAGAGCCCAGCACCTCACAAGGTGTTAAAAGGTTGTTGGACCATGGAGACATGAGCCAAGTGCTTGTTGGCAAGGCACAAATGCACCTAAAGCACCCTTCTGAAGTCAGACTGGTACTTTGCATTGCTGCTTGTTGCCTCACAGCTGTGCTAAGGTTCCTAGAAAATCATCAGCTGCTGCTAGCTTACAGCATTTCTATTGCAAAGCTGGTGAAGATGTGAGGCAAAGAGGCAGCGGAGTGGGAGCTAGAACAAATGTTCCAGAGACACAACCACAAACGTCTTAGCTGGGGAGTGAAGCTTGTCTGTCTGAGAGCCACTTCTACTTCATTAGCTTTCCGTTTATCTGTCATTCTGCTTCTGAAAGGTCCCCTAATGCCTCGTGGGGTTAATAAACCAGGAGTGGAGGCAGGAGACTTCATTTTGAGCCCTGTGCAATTCATGGGCTGGGGAAGTCACTGATTGTCAGGCGCCTCAGGGCAGCACAGCAAACGATGCCAGCAGGGAGCTGCTTGCAGCTCATCCGCTCCGATGTGCTTGGTGGCACCATCTGCCAGGAGTCTTGAAGACAGGTCTGCTGTGGTTATAGCAATATTTGTGTAAGAAGGAGGGGAGACATCTTCCTCTCCACTTATCCATGGCTTGGCGTAAAGGATTAGGCCCTGCTAAAAAGCCCTCTACTCCGTTGCTCTGTGCAAAGCAGCTTCCTGCTTTGAAAGTTAGAAGAGCTTGTTTTGGTCTCCATTCTGGGCTTCAGGGCTCACAGGGTTAAAAATTCTGGTTCCACCCCTCCCCGGTGCCTAGTTCTTAGAAGTGTTTACCACCCTGTGATTCTACAGCTCAGGTCCTAAGCTAACTTTTGAATCGAGGTGATTCTACCAACACCTGTGGAACTGCACCAGTTTACACCTGCTGGCAATCTCAGCCAGTGTTTATGTATCTTCTTAGCTTCCATGTAAAAGTGACTTTTTGGGAGCTGACTTCTTAGCTAAAGAAGCAGCAATGATCTTTAACAATGCCATTACACTGTTCAATACAGCACTTTTATTGATCAGCGTTCTTAATGCGACAGAAGGAATGTGGCTCAGTTTTTTCTTTATTTCTATGCATCTTGCCTTGCTACCCAAGCATTTGTGTGTGTGACGAGCATGCATTTTTACTTGCCAGAACCTGTTGTTATGCTACCGGCTTGCATTCTGCTCACCACTATTATAGACTGAGGGCAGAGCTTTCCAGTTGCAACTGGATTTGTGTTAGTAGCACAGGCATAAAAGCAGTCATGGTAACTGTTTTGTTATTGCAGTTTCAAAGCAGACAGGGGGATGAACAGTGAATAGGACAATGAGGGGGAATGTTTGCGATACATCCCTTTACCTTACCAGCAGAAATGAAAATTGTTTGGGATAAGGAATAATAGATCATCTTAAGCTCTTCTCCGTATAGGCCACTGCCCAGGCCTCAGTCTACCCACAAGCTAAATTAGTTTAGTAACCTCTTCAGTGAGGTTCTTGTGACTTTGTGATGCTTTTGAAGAGCTTTGAGGTCTTCAGATGAACACGCAGCATGGGAGCAAAGTGCTACTGCCTTACAGCTGCTAAGCCACTTCTGCGTTTGGCTCTGAGGACTCTCAATTGCTTCAAGATGCTGAGATGCGAGTGCATTCTGGTTCAGCGCCTTGCACGTGGACATCACTTATCCTCTAGTATTAGAGCAAGGAGTTCTAGCAGGAAAAGCGCGTCTGAAAGGACATGCTGTGGATCCTCTCCACGAACAAACATCAGCAAAGCAAATCTGTGCTTTGGGTCAGAGGCTGCGATCTGAGTGTAATTAGGCTTCTGCATTACCAATGCATTATGGTAACAAATGAATGGATTCCTTGGGGTCTTTGCATATATATATATATATATATATATATTTTCAAACATTTCCTCCTCAGCCAGACACAAAGAAAGCAGCATACATTTCCCCTTATTCCTTTCCTGTTCTGCAAGCATGGTTTTTGTTTTTGATGGTTTCTGCTTAATGATTTCTTCGTGCTGCTTAAAGAGTTTGTGTGCCATGGGTTAATATATTAGTGTAGTTGTGGATTTGTACCAAAAGAGCTTTTGTTTTCAGCCCTGGCCTTTATGCAGCCTCTTTGAGCAGCTCTTAAATGGTCTCTAGTGAGTTGTTGGCAGACAAGCTCTTCTGACTCCTCCAGCTCTGAGGTTAGGCTAGGAGGAGCAGCAGCTTGCTGTAACACTGGGGTCCGGTTCTGGGGCAGTGCATTTTGAGATGGAGACCTAACTATGTGGTAAGATACTGGCAGCGAATTACAGAGGCCATGGGCACTTACTGGCCTACTGGATACAACAGTCAAGTTCTTGAGACCAGAGGCTGTAATGACACATCCTCTCTCAAGCAGAGAGAAACTGCTCATTCTTTGTAAAACACTTCTCAGCACATCTTGTAACGCTGGCAGGATCCATCCATTTTTCTTCCTCTCTCTTCTTGTTTTTCCTCCTCCTCTCCTCTTTAAGCTTTCATCTCTCCAGGGAAAGTGTTATCTGATGCTGCAAGTGCCAGCTTTTACTCCAGAGGATGCCTCTTCCTTCCTCTTGCCTTGCTGTACACAGGAATATCTGCCTGCAGGTTGGGCAGTGATGTGCAGACCCATTAAGACTGGTCTCTTAGCTCAGGACGCTTTAAGGTGTTTCTTCATGTAGGAAAGGTGTACTGAGTGCTGCGGGAACTGAAGCAAAAACAGTGCAACTAGGAGTTACAGACTGCTTTCAGAAAATCTCGTACCTGTGTGAGTTTCTCATGGTCTCCTTGCCTCCAGCAGCAGAGACAAGATTTTCTTTCCCATGCCACCAGCTGACAGAATTATGTGGGGACTGTGCAGAAGTAACCTGGAGAATGGTAATTTAATGTTTCTGCTCCACAAAAGCCTCTTGGATGAGGATCAGGGATTAGTCATTCTTATCTTCTATGTCTCTTTAGTACAATAACAAATCTGAGAGCAGCTCAATCCAGCTCCAACCAGCATTGGTTATAAGCTGCAGGAATGGCAGCACTTGGTAGATCTGCTGGTGGGACAGCCATAAGGATCCCACTGACAATGGTCTGCTGGGAAAAATGTTTACTCTTGGTGCAGGAGATATGATCTGAGCCACTTCAGAGGAATCCTGTTAGATTCTGTCTTCCTCTACCCATCCATCTTCAATGCATGCAGAGATGGGGTTTACTCTGCAATTGCAGTCCGAGGGTTGTTAGAGGACCTCTGCTGGAGCATGCAGTCTTGGGTAAATGCCCCTCCTTCCTTGGTGATTCAGGTGCTGCTACTGGAAGGCAAACAAAGCAAGCGGTAGTAAAGTGATAGATCTGCCTGTTTGACCGGAGCCATGACTGTGCTGTGTGGTGGAGGAATACGTCCCTTAGTTTAATACTGATAATGAGGTAGCTGTGAGCCAATGATAAATCCAAATCTGTGTCTTTTGGCTTGTTTGATTTTAATGTAAGTAGCGTAAGGCTTTATCACCAAGCTTTGCACACATTGCTACACCTACAACTCTTTTTCACCTGCTCCCCAGAGGAACCTTGTGAAAGTCAGTCTTCTTCTCCCACTTCCTGGACATTCGTGGCTTACCATTGCAGCATGGCTTGGCCAAAAGGTCTGAGATCTAGAGGTGTGTCGTGAAGTTAGGAGCCCTCAGAAACCAGAGATTGTGCAGGGAAATGCAGACAAGTGGAGGAGGGCTTGCAAACTGGAGATGGTGTCTAGGCAAAGACAGCATGCGGTAATCCTTGGAAACTAAATGGAAAAATAGATTGTTTATTCTCTGATCTGTTCAATAATGGAACAGTAGACAACTGTTGGCTTGCCTGCCCTGGGTCCCTCACAGGAGCAGGCAGCCACTACATTATTAATTGTTTGCTACTGGGAATCCAGTGGGGCACAGCGGGGCATCTGGAGAGTAGCCTGGCACTTTAGGAAGTGGCTGCTTCCTTTGCCTCAAGGTCCTTTTTAAAAATTTGTATTATTTTTATTTTTGTAAATGTGCCTCTTAGCAACTCTGCTTCGTAGCACAGCATCCATGTGGCTGTAGTCACAAGCACTGTAGCCTCAAGGCTTAATATTCTTGATTTACTGTGTCACCATACTGCCTCCTGTGCTCTGTGTAAACCCAGTAAAATGCTCAGTTTGGCTCAGAGAGCTGTCAGGCAAGGAAAGGCTGCAGCCTCATGCCGTGCAGGGGGAACTGAGGCACAGAGTTAGTCACATGGATATGAAGGCCATGGAAGTGCAACAGGCATCTTCTCATAACATTTATTTTGGTCAGAACTTACTTGGTTGTTGCGAGGAAGTGTAAAGATGGAGCACTGTCACAGCTCATTCTTTAGCAAAGATGTACCAAGTCCCCTTTCTGTCACCACGGGCAGTTTCAAACAGGAAATCTCAATACAGTTGCGTCTTGGGCGGCAGACAATTTATTTCAGATCCCCAATCTGTAATGAGCATTAACTTCTTTATATGTTTTTCTTGAAACAATCACTGCTGATCTTCCAGACAGTTCCAGGAGGTGCAGCCCTACCCTGTGCTTTGGCCTCTGTGGCTGCGCTTTGTGCTTAGCTGACGTGCAGATTTGCGGTTTTGAGCAGGTACGTAAGTCACGCAGGGGAGTCTACAACTCCAACACTGAGCTTAATCTTTGAACTAAAAGGTCAAAATTCACCTTTGCTGACTTTTACATTGTATCCTCAAACAAAGAAAAAGCTTTTGCTAGGAAGCTTCCAACAGCACAATGAAAAATAGTTGTAAAAGCCAAGAGCTCTTGTCTTTTTCTTGTGCCATTTTTTGCTTTCCTGCAGTCACCAGGCTGATGATGTTGGTATATTTGTCTGAGGAATTCTTAATTTCTGTTCCACAAAATTTCACCTGCCAGCACTGCTTTTTCTTGCAATATTATATCGCCTCACAGTGGCTCGCTTGACAATTTTTGCACTGAACACTGAAATGTGCCTCCTGCAAAAACTGAACTTCTAACAAGAAACTGCCTTGTTCTGTTTTTAAGGTGAAACTGACAAAAGGAAATGTTATCTTTTCCTCTAGCATTTGGTGTAACTGGAAATGTTTCTGTGCTTGTAGCAGGATGTGGAATGCCTTGAATTACAACTAGTACCCACCCGTGTTTTTGACTCCCACTCACCTAAGCAGTAGCTCACATTTAGAAAGGTGTGGTGACAAGCATCCACGGATTTTTTTCAGCTGAAAAATTTGTATTCTTATGCCTTTTAACTTCAGAGCATTTTCTTTCTGGATGTGGTTTATGTTCATAATTCTGACCCTTTCTTGTCATGAAGGGCCAAAACACATTCTGTCTACCTGGAACTGCTGGGAGCAGCTATCCATAGAGAAACAGCAACCCCAAAGAAAGGTGACAAACCAAGGCATCAACGCCATCCACAGACTCAGCTTGGCAGCATTTTGCCATGAGCAGTATCTCAGGATTAAATGCCCAGGATGAGTGACATGTTCCATAAGAACACGACCCTACGTGCACGTATCCTGATGTACCTACTGCAGGTGTTGGTGCGGCCTCAGAAGAAAACTGTTTTGAGGTTACTCATCACTTCGGATCCTGGGGCATCTGGGAATTTTCAGATGAGATTTTAGTTTTGCAAGTTACCGACTTTGTCCTTGTTACAGATACTCGTCTCCAACCTTCCATCAGTCTCTTGTGTCTGCAGCCTCCCTGCAGTGGAGAGGGAAGCAGAGTCAGTCCCTTTATTGGAAGCTGGGGGGGAAGGGCATCACTGGCACCGTAAAGAGGACTATGTGCTTGTGAAGGAGTGTAANTATTGTGGGTTGGGAAAGATGAAAAAAAAAAAAAAAAAAAAAAAAAAAAAAAAAAAAAAAAAACGCAGACACTGCCTCACTTTGAGCTGGATGATCCATATTCCTTTTCATTCTTTACTGGGAAGCAGGGAGGGTCTATCTTGCAGGAACAGAAGTCAGCGTTTATACATGCTGAACAAAAATAATCCTTTGTTCTGAGAAAGCACTGCAATAGTAATATAATAAGAAAGTAAGGGCCACTCACTGTTTCCAGCTCTGGTCCCATGCTTTACAGCTTACATAGTGCAAGCAGGGGCTCTTCAGGAGAATAAGATTTTTTCCATGGTTTCCAGCTTATCCAGTGATGGGGAAGGGAGAGGGAGGCAACTCAAACATTCTATTTTCTGCCGTGCACCTCCAGGGAGAAAGGCAGTTAAATGGAGATGTGAGGACTTGCCTTGTCTCACAAGGAAATAGTCTCTTTTATGTATCTTGCCTGTGTTGATATTTGAAAGCTATTTTGGGCCACAACAGCAAATTTAATCCACGGTTTGTTCTCTCTCCGAAGTATTGTACTGTAAAAACTCAGATCAATTTTGACAGCTCCGACTATTTAGATTGCAGAGAAAAGCCAAACAATGAATCACTCTGAATATTTACAGTTGAATTCATCCCAGGGTACCTGTACCCACCTCTCTCTGAAATGAAAGCATTATCTGAGATATGAGCAAAGGCTTAGAGGCCCCCAGCTATTTTCTCAGCGTAGCTGTGTCGCCTGGGCTGGACACGAGGAGGATTTGAGGGCTAATATTGCGGAGGGGTTGAGGAGTTCAGTGTGGTCCATGCACTTCCTTTGGGAGGCTCGAGGACTGGTTTCACACTTGCGCTGCTGAGAGTCAAAGCACTTGAACCAGAGTAGATGTAGCTTTCTCACCTCCTTAGAGCTCGAGATGGCTGAAAATGGGGAAGAGATGTGTTCACAAATAATTAAACAGTAGTCAGTTTTCAACAGACTACAGACCAAAATAATAATAATAAAAAAAAAAAACCCTCAAACCACCACTACCAACCAAAAAAACAACAAAACTCTCACCGTAAGTTATTGAACAAATTCCCTTGGAAATCTTATCATGTTATTGACATGCAGGTGTCTGTGCTCCCTCCTCAGCTCTGTTCCATTCCTCCCGTGGTCTTCAGCAGAGACACGCCATTGCCCTTGTGTCTCAGCTGGGTAATCTCTTTCCAAGTTTCTGCCTGTTGCCCATCACCGCAGTATCTTCTCCATTAAATTGATAGCAATTGCAAAGTCCTTTGCAGCTTTTATGGGCCTCATAATACTTGCTCACAGGGAGCTCAACAGTCTATATTGGCTATCACTGTCATCTTCTGAAATATTGCTGTCATTCACATGTGTAACGTCCCCGGTCCCAAAGGACCTGCAAGTACTCTGCTAACGATAAATAAGTGCAGGGATTACTTTGCTGATAAAATGCAGTCATCTCCTCAGTACAGAGAAGGGCTGCATGGCCAAGTTAGTGGCAAATGGCGTTTTGCCTGTTTCCTGGGGGACATGACCAACTTTTGGTCAGATGGAAGGGGAAAGAACTTTTTTTACAGGCTTTCCATCCTAATGTGCACTGTGAGCAGATGCAGGATGGACATGCAGAAGAAACAAGGGATGTGCATAAACTCTCCTAACCTCATTTTCTCTCTTCTTTTGTGCCTGTGCATTAGCTGTAGTCCTGTGAATTCCCAGCCTGGGATATGGGAAATGACATTTATCTCTGCCCAGATCATCTTCAAGCCACATCTGGGGAACCGTAAAAGTAACGCTGCCTAGACCAATGCTTAGAAGATGTGCAGATTGCATGTATTCATATTTCCAGGGTTGCTTGTCCAGACCTAAGTTCCTGATTCTACACTTCAGTGGGAAAACTGCAGCAGCCTGACTTACGCAGACTTTGAGCGTTAACCATAGAGCAGAGGGGCTTTTGCCTGCAGGGCCTATTTCCCTTGGCCTTCTCCTTCCATCTTGGGGAAGGAAGCAGAGCAAACTTCCAGTGATATTGCTCGGCTTGGTACCACACTAACTTCAATTGTCCACAGCATTCTGCTCAGAAGCTGCACAGCCTCTGTTGCCTCTGGCAAGGCAGGAAGCATCTGCCTCTGATGGTCTTTCCACAGCTGTGTGAGAGAGATTTGTTGCTTTGGGCAACAACACATTCTGGTGATAAGGTACAACCATGTGCACACATGTGCTTCATCTGCTGCCTGTAGGCCTGGCCGTGTGGACTGCTGGGGCATTTTGGCTTGGTATGTTTTCTTTTGTTCCTCTTCCTACCTGGCTGTTCTCTGTGCATGTCTTTGCAGTGCATCTTTGGGGCTGGGACTGTCCATGTCACTGCAGCATCTTGTACAGCGGTCCTCTGGTGCTGGGCTGAAGCCCAGGGTGTCCATAGGCTATTAAAGCTCCATGTGTAGCTTGAAGCTGTCATTAAGACCTTTCAAATCTGTCTCAAAATCTCAAAGCAGAGATTATAACACTTAGTGTAGAGATGGACTGCTAGACAGACAACAGCAGCAAATCTTCTGGCATGCTTTTTCCTTAATCCTGTCTGCAAAGGCCATGGATAGCACAAGTGGCAATTCATAGAAAAGGCCTGGGTGGGAGTGGGGTGCTGGAAGGAAGAACAGAAGTGACAGCTCAGATGGAAGGGAAGGGGAAAAAATTCCCCAAAGCCTGGGTGAATTTCTGCCATGCTTCTTCTGTGCCATATATGTAGGAAGAGGGACTCGTTTGACTCGTGCCTGTGGTTTATAGGAGTTGAAGTCTCACCTCTGCAGTAAAGCGCCAAAAGGGAGACATATACACATCACCAGGAAATTGTAAAAAGTGCCGATAAAAGGCTTGTCATTTCCACACCAGGAGGGCAGGAAAGAAGGAGAGCAGCGTCATCCTGTGGGTTGAACTGGGGCTGAAAACAGTTCTATGGGGAAGGCAGAGGCAGGGTAGAGGCAGGCTCAGTGCATCCTCGGCTTATCATGTGTAGAGCATCCCTGCTGTTTCTGACCAGGCTGAGGGTGGTGGTGAGAAAGCCATCCGTCTGTCGTGGCCTCAGCAGCAACAGCATGCAATGACTCGATGCCAGGAGCTTCTCCCTGGCCTCCTTTATGCCTGCTCTGCTGCTGTGCACATGGAGATGCTGCTTACTTTCCTGTTGCTTCCCCAGAGCAGCTGCAGGGAGTGGGGAAGCCTGGGAGCCTTCCAGCCTGGGAACAGCAGCTTACATGAGCCATCAGCAAACTGCTAATTGCCCAGAGTGAGAGCAGAGCAGGATGGGAGCAGTCCTTGGATGGCTGTCCCCTTGCCTGACACCTTGCTGAGTGGCTCGGCTTGCTCACCAGCTCAGTGCCCGGTGCCTCCTCCCGGAATGGTTGAGAATGGATGTGATGAAATCCAAGGGCAGTGCTCTTTGATGCTGGCTTCGCCTCCAAGGTAGAGCTGTACTGTGTGGAGCGTAAACAGAATGCTTAATTTGCAGCCATTGATTTATCGTGCTGTTTGCTGAAATAGTATTACAGCAGGCTGCAAACTGCTTTACATCCACTGACACCAAGCTCCCATAATGTCAGTGCCTCAGAAGATATTGCTGCTCGCTTAGAGCAGTGCCAGCTGTAGCCAGAACAGTGCCAGGTGCAATGGAGAAAAATGGGTCACAGGCTTGACTGGCATAAACCTGGGGAGTTCTGCACAAGTTGATGTTCACCTAGGCCTGATGCCCTGCAGTGGAAGGATCCAGCCCACTTTGTGCTTGGTGAGAAGCCCTTTTCACACACACAATGTACTGTGTGATGTGAAAATTGGGTGCAGCTCCTTTTTGTTGTCTGCTGTGGACAAGAAATATTATTCTAGATGCAAAGAAATCCAGAGGAAGAGACATTCATGTTTCCTTTGTAATAGCATGGAGGTTTTGCTCCATATAGATTCTCTTGTTATAGGTCATGGAGGAGCATGTTAGTCCATGCCTCATGATACTGTGTGCTCATCTGTGGATCTGTCCTGATCTGCCTGCTCTGTATTTGCAGTTCTGCCTGTACCTCCGCCTGGGGAAGGGCTGCAAGGACAGCACTTCATGTCTCCACTGCCCACATCGCCATGGTACCTTAAGCCTCTTGGCCACTGCGTGCACATAAATAACAACAACAAAATGTTGTGCATGGCTGGTGATCAAAAGTAGGGAGCTCGCAGCCTAACAGGCATGTAAAACAACACTTGAAATTCTCGTTGATCTTTTATCATTGCTGCCTGTGTCTGCCAACTCTTTGGAAAGCTGTGGTCTGTGTATTACATTTATTGTGGCTCCATTTGTGACAGCTTCTTGGAGACAGAAAAGGAACTCGTGGGGCAAACACTGGATGGTCGCCAAAGAAAGGCAATATACACCAGGATGAAGTTACAACTCATTCAGTACAATGATAGCATCAGAAAAAAACGTTGATGGTGGTAGAAAAGTTTTCTGAGGTTAGCAGTGAGAGATGGCTTGTTAAACATGCTGTTATCCCAGTTTTGAGGCTGTTCCTTCTCCCCTTCCCTCTGTAGGAAGCTGCCCAGGTGGGCAAACCTCTGAAAGATGCTCTTTTGTAAAATGCCAGGTTTGCTTTGGATGGCTGTATAAGCCTTGAAGAAAAATAGCTATTCTTTGAGACACACAAGGCTGGATTGTTCAAGGGAAGTCCCTGGTAACAGCTGAGCTTGCTGCACATCCTCTGGGTTCCAGCAGGCAGGGGATACCTTTGTGCAGTGGGTTGAATCCAAGCAGGGATGGAGTTACTAGCTGGGCAGGATGGGTTGGACCCACCTTGGCATTTACTCTGGCGGACCCCAAGTAGATAAATCCACTCCATGCCTGTCCCTTGGCATCCCAGTCCCCTCTGGGGCAAGAGAAGGCAGCGAAGTGTCTCATCTCCTGTCAGAAGGGGCTGCTGTGAACCAGCATCAGAAGACCTCCAGAAACGCTCAGTCCTCTCCTCAGGGGCAGCAGTTTCATTAAGCAAAGAGGCTTTGTGGCAGCAGGGAGCTGGGCTGCTGTGGGAGAGGATTGCTGGCACTCAGCTGCGCTGAGCAGGCTGCCTCTCTTAAATCTCTGCCCTGTTAAATGAGATTGGCTTGTTTGTGAACGGGCACGATGCCCTGTTAGCACATGGGCACTAGTGCAAGCGGGTGAGGCTGCCAAGACATCATTGCCGGTCATTAAGCGTGTTTATAAAGGCAAGGCTAAGAGCCAGCAGGGCCCCACTGATTCAGCCTGAGCCAACAGCAGGGGGACTCAGGCTGGGTAGTTCTCCTCCCAGCTAGAATAACTTCCAAACCAAAAAAGCCTGATACAAGTCGGTCCAGGCTCTGGCTCTGTGCATCCCTTTGCACCCCTTGGGCTCTTTGGGCAAGTATCAGCACGTGAGGTGCCTGCAGGAGCTGAGCTTGCTCTGCACAGTGAGTGCCCCTGGAGCTGGAAGGAGGCTCGGCGGTCAGCTTGCTGGCTGTTGTCATGCCGCTGGTGACATCTGCTATTGCTGCCACTGACAATGTGCCGCACAGCAGTGCTGCCAGCTCCACAATAGAGCAGCTCATCTGGGTGGAAAAGCTCTGGAGGGAGCCAGCACCTGCTCTCAGGAGTTCATGAACTTGCTCTGGTTTCGGTGACAAAGGCCAGAGCGATTAGACGTGACAATGCCAGGGGAAAAGAAAATCTCAGCGAGAACAAAATCTTTCCCAGCCATCCTGCCACTGGGTTTTCAAAGCAACTACATTTTCAGGGAGGCCTTTGGAACAAAACCACATGCCCTCAGTAATAGCTGCACATGGTGCTGTACAGTTCTGCAAGCCCAGCCTGAGTTTGAATGCAGGCGCAGGGGAGAACAGCAGCAAATGCCAGCTTCGCCTCCTTGACAGAGGAAGGCCTGATCTGGAAAAACCATTTGGCTTCATCTCAAACCTGCCACTTGAACTTTTGGGAACTATTAGTAGAAGCTGAGTAAACGTTTCCCCTCCCCTCTAATCCGTTATTTTCTAGTTGATTTGGGTACCAGCCAGCAGCAGAAATGCTGAAAAAACTGNAAAAAAAAAAAAAAAAAAAAAAAAAAAAGTTGGATTTCCAGCACCATCACAGGCAGAAGGCCGTAAGAAACCATTTCTGAGGAAGATCTGCTCCTGCAAAAATGACAGCCTGCTGAGGCTGTTATAAAGCTGTTACTGAAGAGCAATCAGTGCTTGTTGCTTTGTTGGGCTTGTGACATGTGGAATAGAAAAATGCGTTCCTATTAGGGCTGAAGGCTAAATGGAAAACATGTTTTTGTGGTGGTTTCTTTCTTCAGAGTCCCCAAAGGACTCTGTACCCATTTTCCCCGTCTAATGATAATTTCCACTTTTTTCAGTCTCTGCTTTCCTGCATGTGGTCTGAGTGGCCAGCCCAGGATTGCTGTCACTGTTTGAAATAATTGTGCCTAGCCTCTCTGCCAGCCTGAGAAAACAAACCCCTTGGTAAATGTTATGGGTGTTTATGGGACCCTACTGCTGTGCATGCGCTGGGGCCTAGAGTGAGCACAGCAGCCCACTGAGCTCCTGTGGAGCATTGGCCACCGCCAGAGAGCGGCTGAGTGTGGCCATATGGGGACATGGCTAAGACACAGCAGAGAGGAGCCTTTACCCAGTGGGGACACCCTCTGCCCACCCAGTGTGATGTGCACAGCAGGTGCAAAGTGATTTCTTCCTGCATTCAGTAATGGGAAGAAAAAGGGCTTGTTTCCAGCTGTGATCAGCAGTGGAAGTCACATGAGGTAGCATGGCTCTGTGCTGAACATCTGTGAGTGATGGATGGATGGCACTTGGAGAAAAGGTGTCGCAACCTGTAATATGCCTGAATCGTGACAACAAAGGGTTTCTTCCATGCGTATCTTCTCGCTGGCGGCGTCTCTGCGCATCATTCCTGAGGCTGAGATCATTCAGTCTGGAATAACTTATAAAGCATCAACATACCATAGGGATTGAAACTTGTCTCCCTCTGCAGCCTTAAAAGGAAGGACCTAAAGGCAAGATACACAAACTGATGAAAATTACTGATTTTATTCTCTATTTTTACCACATGTTTTTTCCTAGCATAAAATCAGATCCGGGTAATTTAATAATCTTTAAGTATTCTGGGTGGGGAAGCACGAGCTGAAATACAGTCCATGTTCAGCACTTTTGAGAACCACACATTATTTCTGGTGTCTAGGGACCGTTTTAGGACTGTAACTTCAGTTGATTAAACAATTGGCTCCAACACATTGCTTCTACCTTGTTTACTTCACATTTTTCATAGCAGTTTTTTCTGGAGACTCTTGTTATGTGAGTTGCAGAGGAGCGGATGTAGAAAAATAAGACTGAAGTACGCTGATTGTTCCCCATCCATGCCCGTGTGATCAGGGGACAGTGTTTGTTACACTTGGAGGCTGTGGGGAATGAGTGGCACTGAACCTCTTCCTCCGTCTCTTCTGCTGTCAGGTGCAGCTGACCACTAGTGTTATACGAATCGTTTAGATCCACTTTGGTGCTTGTGTGGTCTGTTAAAGAGAAGTCCTGGCCTTCCCTGAGGACACCCTGGGCAGTGTGGGCTGCCCTTGTGGGACACCAGGATCTGAATAGAGCTATGAATCTCCTAATTCATGTCAAAAGGAGTAGACAGAGAAATGAAAATTGGATGCTGGTGTGTCTCTAGGCCAGGCTTGAGGGTGGATTTAGGGCAAGTGGACTGGTGAGCCAGGACAAGAGGCTGCCAGACTTTGTCTGCTTGTGGACCAAACCCAGGCTATCACTTCTTCATTCCTCTTGCCCGCGCTCTGGTTTGTCACCACACTGCTGCCAAGCAGTGTTAAATACCACTGCCTGAGGGGGAACAGCTTGCCCTCTCCAGGGGGTGGGTAAAACACGCCAGCCTTGTTCCCTGGGAGATGAGACACTTGTTATTACCCCAGGAAGGTGGGGGTTGTGCTGCCTCGAGCTGTGATTCACCCCAGCGAGGCCTGCTGCCGGCGCCCTCCATCTTGGTGCCACAGCCTAGGAGGGAGCACGGCCCTGGCTGACGATGAATCACCTGATCTGGGAAACCCTTCTTGGAGCATCAGGACGGCTTTGGGCCTGGTATCAGCTCTGTGCTGGCAAGAGGTAAGGGCTGGTGTAATGGGAGCCCTGATCTGAATGGTGCTGCCAGGCCTCAGAGCCACCCCTGCTGTCACCAGAGCAGGGACTTGCAGTGGATGATGGCAGCTGAAAACCTTCAGGTTTTGTTGGGATGTCTGTCCCCACGTGCCTATACCACATCTGGAAGTGGGATTTAAGTGAATAAGGAACCTCAGCACTCATGTCTGCTTGATTAGTGGGCAGGGAAATAATGGGGAAATACTTTCCCATCATTCGGCCGGTTTGAAAGTCTGGGCCTATGGATTATGCTGGCTCTCTCAAGGGTTAGCAGTTTCTCATGTCCTTGAGAATAAATGCCAGAGTGTTTGGGCTTGGCGGAAGCCTTGTCTGCCTTTGCCAAGGACTTCAGCGTGTGCCTGAAGAGCAGAGCAAGGGGGAGAGGGAGAACAGAGGAGCCGCTCTGGCACCCTCGGTGTTCCTGGCGGTGCTGCTGCCATCAGCTGCTCTATCGGCTTTCACAGCCCCTGCTATAATTAAGATCTGTCAACACTGATAAAAGGGAGAACATTCAGTCAACTAATTAAGTATCGCTTTAATACTCTAATATTTAAATTCAGGTTCCTAAATCAGTGGAATAATAAAATGTTTTATGTCTGCTTAACTGGCAAGGGAGCAGAATGTGAATATCTCGGTGGTGGATTTAATTACCAGCCCGGCCTGCCCCCGCGGAGCAGAGCTGGTTTTGCTGCCAGTGAAGTGGAACCAGATTCCCCCAGTGGACGCAGGAGGCTTCCGAGCTGAGCTGGGGGCTGCGTCTCAAGGGGGGCCAGAGAACCCCAGCGGCACAGCTGGGATGGAGAGGGCTCAAAATAACCCCAGGGACGCTCTGGAGCTGGGGGAGCTCACTGCTCAGCAGGAGGGAAACGGCTCCTGGCACTGGGAGGGAGGTGGGAGACGCCTTCTTTAGGCCTGCAGCCCGCAGTTCTGTGCTCCGTACTGCTGGCATCCCCCATTTGGTTCATGATGTTTTATTTCTTTAAACTATTCAGAGGTGGTAGCTGCATATATGCTCATCTGCCCTGTCACCGCAGCGTACCCACGAGATGTACCGGCCATCCCACTGCTTCACAGAGCAGCGAGAGATGTGCTTTCTATCACAAAAGCAGTAACACGGTCTTCTGATGATTTTCTGGGCTTTACAATACTCAGATCACAAAAGTCAGCTTGGGATGTGCTTGTGGGCAATGAGTTTGGATGCTTGGTATATCGTCCATTGCCCCAAAGATGGGAAAATAATGGGTGAAATAATGTCTGAGTTTGGCCAGGTGTTAAATCCAGCAAATGCTGCAGCAGACTTAGCCTCAGCATTAACTACACCTCGTCCTTCTTGTGTTTAGCTCTTTGTGAATGTTATAACAAGCACATTAACAGGCAGAAGCCTTCATGGGGAAAGGAGTTGAAATTAGTATTCAAGAGGGCTGCAAACCTGTATTCTCAGTATTTTCGCCAGAAACTTGATGCTTGTCCTTACCCTGTCAAGAAACATGAATAGCCGAGGGAACCCCTCAGCCTGTTAAAACAAGTGAAATTTTTCAGTTAGAGTAATGATGATTGTAATGAGTTCAGTGCTGCTAACGATGGCTATGATCTGCTGGTGGGCAGGAGAGAACACTGGAGTCTTTTAAGGCTTGGAAACTTTACTTGGAAATTGCATTGGGTGGAAAAAGGCTTGAAAAAATCAATTTGGAAAATCCCACTCTGTTCACACATAATTTGCAAACAGAAAAAGAGGTGAAATTCATCAAGGAAATGAATCATTGCAAATGATTTGTTCAGCTGTTGTAGGGAGATGATTTATGAATATTGATCCATTTGTAATTGCAAATATCTCCCTGTGGAAGCAGTGTACTGTATGAAATGTTCGGTATCTCAAATCAACTGAATAAGTGCTTTTTTTTTTTTTAAAAAAAAAAAAAAAGTAAGAAATTACGTTTACTCCAGAAGGCTTTGGTCAAGATTGCAGCCCTTCTCTGCTGCACTTTTCACACTTACTGTAGGAAGGAACCCTTGGTCCAAAGAGTTTTCAGAAGATACTGTGACTTCCAATTTACGGTTTGGCCACAGAAGTATTGAATGAATGACTTGCCCAAGGTCAAAGAGAGCCTGCTGCAGGCTTTGGAAAAGAATGAAAGTTGACTTAGTTCAAGTCAAATGCTTTGGTTTGCATGAAATAGTCCCAGAGCACGAATTATTAGCAGTTAATTATATATGTCTGCTACAGAAACCTCACCTTTGCAAACAGAATTTTATCTGAACATTCAGCTGGGAGGAAGTGGTGTGATATCCTGTGTAATTCTCCCTCTCTCAGCAGTAAATGGAGTGACAGGCACCTCCAAAAGGCAGCTCAGCAGCCAGTGCAGTGTGCGAGGTTGGGATGGATGGACCTGTGCCCTGGTGCATCTCCCCCGGAGGTCTGGAAGAAGGCAGTGCAGAAGCTGGGTTGAACAGAGCAGCCAAGGAGAAGGAATCTGGAAAAAACATGCCACAGAGCTGGTGTGCAGCATTTTTTATGCTTTCTCCTTCTCCTGGTGGCTTCACGTCGCAATTATTTTGTAGGTTGGTCCGGCATGGGTGCTGCATAGCAGGTGGTTTTCTGTCTGTGCTGCCATTCAGTAAGTGCAATGGGATGGCTGGCAGAGGTGTGGGGCTTATTTGTTTTAAAATAAACGTGGCAATTTCATACCCTGCAGTTCGCTCCTGACAACTTGTCCTCACACATCACATTGCAGTGAGTGACAGCAACCAGAGGCTATTCATAAGGGTGGCATCTCAGCATGTAATAATCATAATTACATGAAATAATAACTATCTAAAGGGCAGCACGGTGAGTGACAAGCCAGAGAATATACCTTGACACCTGCCAAAGATGTACTAAACACACACAGAAATTTTCCCCAGGATTCTGTCACTTTGTCATCTAACACAACCAGCCAGAGTTAATAAAATTACTCCAACAAAGTCAGGGAGGGTTTTTTCCCTTGCTGTCAGAGGCTCAACACTGTAACACAGGTTCACAAAGTCATTGAGGAATTTGATGTAGGTCTGGAAATGCTTTTGTTGTTACTATTCCTGGCTGTAATTAATTTGAGAAGTTCCTCTGCATGGAGTTTAATCTGATAATTATTAGCAATAATAATAGTTGATAAAGTGAAGGTGGCAGCAGGCTTCCTTGTTGCTGTTTCTTCTAATGTTTAATTCTGCGTGTGTGTATGGGCTGGAGCCCAGGATAAGAAGCACGCCATGGTACCTCATAGCACTGAAGTTTTTTATCCGTGTACGCAGCAGCAGGTGACTTTATACTGTGCACTGTCTAATCCTTTCTTTACAGCAAACAAGGAAATTGCTTGGACAGACCCTGGAAAAGTTGTTTTGAAAAGACAGGAGAGTGTGTGTGTGAGCAGATAATGCGTGTAGATAAAAGAATGGACCACTAAAACTAGAGTGAGGGTATTTGTGTAACCCACAGGACTTGACCATTTAAACCATCTGCAAGTTATCCCAATATCCCATAAAATGGAACAAACCTGTTGGCTGAGCTCTGGAGTTTTATGGATGAGTGCTGGATGCTGCCCAGAGGTGCCTGCCTTGCACTGTGGATGGGGTCTGAGCAGGTACGCCCAGTTGTGCGGAGTGTCAAGCAGGAGCTGTGGTGTTAGAGGTGGGCCTGTGCTCCTCTACCAAAAACGTGGGGAGTGCTCCTTAAAATTAGATGATGTGCATCTCAGGGGTCTCTTTAGAGCTGTTCTCTGTTGCCACTTCAAAAATTCATATGGAAAAATTAAAACTGGTGAAAGGACTGTTTTCTACACTATTGTGAGAGCTGGTGTTTGTGCATGCCACAGCCTGTCCCTGCCCACAGCAATATTTGATGCATGAGATGCAATTTTTAGGAGGCAAATGCATGTTCCAGAGAAGGGCTGAGAATAAATTTCTGTGCAGCCTGTTGGTAATTAACAGAGCAGAGGTAAGGAGGCGTTATTCATTTATCTTATTATTTTATTCCTGCCATGAAACCACCACAGGGAAGAGCAGGACTGCAGGCAGCTCTTCCGTTTTTATCGCTGGGATTTTCTCCTGTTTGGCTAGTAACAGTGTGTTCCCTCTAAGGGGCTGCAGGTTCTGCTCTCAGACCAATGTACCCTGCGTACATTTCATGGGTCTGCAGCATGGCGTGCCCCGCTTTTGGTTTTGCAGATGAAGCCTCCCAGAAGGAGGGACTAGCAGCTAACTGGTCGGACACAGCAAAACCCCAATGACCCTGGTGTTTGCTCTGCAGTCTGGGATTTCTGGAAGCATGCAGTTTTCCTGTACCCGCTGAGCTCTTGGTGCAAGTGCCATCTGCCGGGGCTCTGCTCCAGAGCCGCGGCACGCAGGGAACATCCACAGGGAGACAGAGATTGGCAGGGAGCGGCCAGGGCTGGGGATAATGCAGGAGGTGGGGGAAGGTAGAGGGTAAAACACACCCCAGACTGCATTCAGACAACACAGATGACAGTTATTTTGATTTGTAAATGTCTACCTAGTTGGAAAAGCTGCCATAAATAATACACGGCTGTCAGGTTGGGCTGATCCACGGGCTGTGCCGAGCAGGGCTGCACTCAGCCGTGGTACCAATGGGGGGCTATATTTTTCACAGCGTACGTACAGGGTAAACATACAATCTTCTCACACGCGTTTGTCATTGACAAATCTCTGTTGCACCTACACTATATCATTACCATTACCGTGTTCAGTCGCTTGAGCCTTACTTCAGAGAGGGTTTTTATTGTTGTTGTTGTTTTTTAAAATCACTTTCCTCCTTGTCCCTCAGCTGAAGCAGGAAAATCCCCCTCCTCACAGCTCTGCGTTTGTACCTGCTGCACTAACGCAAATTGGCTGTTGGTTTGGTTCTTGCTGTCATAGGTGGCAATCCCTGGGCAGCTCAGCAATGCTCCCTGCTGCGGATCGCTTCTCCCCCAGCTAGGGAGCCGCATAAACTGAGCCATTTCCAGGAAGGTATGTGGCTGTTGCCAAGATTTCACCTGTTTTGTGGATAAACAGAGCACTTAAATCTTCAGGGCTATCGATATTTATAGATTAATCTCTTTGGAGCCCAAGAGGGAGCGTTTAGCATTATCCACTCTGCCCTCCTTAGGCTGCTCGCTTCCCCTGCAGCCACAGCTGCTCCAGGCCGTGTTTGGCCTCTGCCACCAGCCTTTCCTCTCTGTTTGTGTATGGTTTTAGTGCTGGATTGTAGCTTTCCGGGGCAGTGAGGATCTCTTCCAGGTGTTTGGTGGTGGTGTATGTTGGGGCTGCTCAGTATCTCCACAGCACACCCAGTGAAATGAAGTGGTGTTGTGTTCAAGGGAGGTACAGCCTATTCTAGCTGTGTTGTCCAACATCAGCTGGTTCTTAAAAATGGCCCCTGAAGGCACTGATTGAAGAGTTGGATTTATGGTCAGGTAATCAGTGAGAAGGAAGAGAGGAGAAGGAATTTTCTATACCGTAAAAGCAAAAACAGCTCTGAAAATTGCTCAGCTCCCAGAAAATCACCTTAGCTCAGCTGTGGACTGTTTGAAATCCAGCAAATGAATAGCTGAAAAGTTCCCTGAAGATTTGGGAAACGTTTGAGGGCAGCCCTAGATGGATTGATAGCTTTGCACCAGGAACCATGTGAAGCTCACAGCTTTGTATGGCTTTGTCTGGGCATTTGACTGAATTTAACTTTGCATTCTGCAAATATATAGATAGGTTTGCAAGAGAAATTAGGGGAACACAGGCTGCAGCCGAGTGCGATGTTCACATCCACTTGGGAAACAAGGCTCTGGGTGTTTTGCACAGCTGCGACCTCCAGAATAATAAGGAAATTTTCCTGTTAAATTTCCCTGTTTCCAAATCTTCTAACAGTCCCTTCTTTCAAGGCTGAAATTGCTACCAGTAAATGCTACATCTGAAAATACATTTTGCACAGTAGTCGGCTTTCATGCACCATTTCAGCTGGCCAGCCTTCCTGGGATGGCAAAGTAGAATTTGCTGTTAAATCCAAGTGCCTTTTTATTTTCTTTGCTCTGTGATTGATACGTGTCATCATGTCGCCAATCTATATATAGCTTCTCCCTGCTGGGAGATGTAGTGGCTGCTCCTGGCCATGTCACCTCAGGTCGGATTAATTAACCCTGACATCATACATTTTCATGGACAGAGATCGCATTCCCTGCTGCTTGTAAACAGAAGCTGCTTACAGAATGAGTGCGGGCAGGAGGCGATGGGGAGGCTATGTAAACATGGTTGGTTTGCCGGGAGCCAAGGCATTTCCAGTGCCTACTAAAAAGAGCAGAAGCCAACTTTTCATCTCCTTGTTTTTCTAAGGGCTTAGCAAGGAACCAGTAAGTTTACAGCAGCTCTGATTACAAACATTTGCTCTTTTCTTTAGCCCCTGATGACTCCACTGTTGGCTTGGTGACAGCATTTATCCAGTGTCAGCAGTTCAACAGCACTTGTCTATTCTCTTTGAGGCCGTGCTGTCCCCGGTGCCTCGTCAGACCAGCGAGGCTGGGGTTTCTTTTGGAGGGGCTGTTTCAGGTGCAACATGTGGGGAGAACTGAGGGTATGGGGCCAGGAGCAGGCAGTCGGCAGAGGGTCTGACCACCAGCCTTGCAAGGCTGTAATTGCTACTACCCAAGTTGTGGTGGTAAAATTAGGGAGGAAATTTGAGAGGTCTGGCTAAGAAGTTTATCTCAACTAAAAAAATATTCCTTTCAAGTAAAAGCTGGTAATCTGTGATCGTTTCCAGTCCCCACTTCCGAGCTAAGATAACACTGGGTGTGCCATTGCTCTAGGCTCCACCAAGAGCCATCTCTCCCCGTGGTCACATTCGCTGTTTGATTATTCCTTAGAACTGGGGCAGTTAGAAAGCTGCTGCCATGGGGTGGATCCTCCTAGGAATGGATGTCTGGCAGTGTTAACATGGAGTTGATGGTATTTCCTCAACTCCTTTATTTTCTTTCAGAAGCGATGTATAAGTCGGGCTGCTGCAGTCACTTGGGAGAGAGCAGGGGAGCGGAGGGGGAGATGCTGTCTGCATGTTCTCTCTCTGTGATCATAGTCGATAAAGCTTGTCTGCCCTGTCCTGAACTATATTTGTGTTATCAAGCACTTAGAGCCCCTGGGTCCTCAGCACAACATTCCGCAGGTGTTAAGGCCAGAGGAGCAAAGACAAGCAGCTCTGCAGCTCTGATGCTCCTTTGCTGCTAGCAACCCTCCAGTGCCTCTTGGTTTTGTATTTTTCCACCTTGTGCTGTTCATCTGTGTTGGCACTGACTGCCCTCTTTTGGGAGTGTGAGGGAGCCCTGGGGGGAGGTGGGCACGCTGGTGGGTGGCATCCATCCCTCCATTGGGAGTGGTTGCCCCAGAGCTCTTGGAGAGCGGCTGGAAAAACCAGGGAGATTTTTCAGGCTCCTGCTGTAACCCGCTGAGAGCTGATGTGATTTGTAGTCTCTGCAAAGTGTCTCACATATTTTAGAGGTGACGTCTTTGTCCTGGCAGTCTTATACCTGTTTGTGAACTGGCAGTGGGGATTTTTTTGCGATCTAGCTTAGATTCTCATCTTCTCAAAGTCAACAGGTTTTTCTGTTGGTTCCTATGGGACCAATATTCATGTTATGTCTGAGCATTGCATATGATGTCCTATATTTGTGTTCAGCGTCTTAGAACTTAATTTTTGCCAACAGTTCCAGAGCTGAACATGTGCATAGGAGGGAGAAAACCCAGTCCTCTGCCTTTAGGGCTCTGCAGTTAACTTTACCCTTTTCAAAAGAGCCCTTGCCTATGTAAAAAGTGAAAATGCAGCATTCTCTTTCCCTGCTTTGTGTTTGCTGCGTTTTGGGACCTCACAGACCAAGACACATTCATGCTGATCTAGTCAAAACAGCAGCCAGAAAGGGCTTACACATTAATGCATAACACCTCATTGCTCTTTCCCCATGAACAGAGACTTTTTTGAGCCTCGTCCTTTGCAGTGTGCTGAACTGCAGCTTGCACAAGTCCAAGGCAAATGCCTGTTCCTCATCAGGTTTGGACTCCCCTGCATTCCCCGCTGTGATTTTTTCTTTCCTGGCTCATTGGTATCGTTCCTACAGAGAGCTGGCCACCAAGCCAGCAGTGAGTCAGTGGGAGTGGGAGGCAGCTGGGCTGGGACGTGCTGGGTAGGTTCCTCCTGAAGACAGGGATCTGCCACGGCCTCTGCAGGTCACTGCTGGGTTTAGGACTGGTAATGATCAAGATTTCCCAGGACAGCAGCTGTGAAGTCTCTGTGCAGTCTGGCAATGCAGGATGTGTGAAGAGGAAGCAGGTCGGAGGTGGGGACAGAGGGGAGAAGGTGGGGACAGGAGGGTTGCAGCAAGGAGAGTGTGACTGACACGGTTCTGGAGGAAGAGCATCCGACCGCCGTGCCGCAAGCCCCGAGCATCCTGCGTTTGTATGAACGTGCAGTGGCTGTCAGCCCTGCTGTATGCTGGGTTTGTATGGCTTCTGGTACCCAGGGAGGGAAGGGGCAGGCACCCAAGGTCCTTGCAGCCAGCAGAACTTGCCCTGCTATCAAGGCTTTGGCAAGTGCCGAAGAGTTAGTTGGAGAGAGTTTTTAAAAGCTCAGGCAGATGGAGCTGGGATTTATGAAGTCTGGGTTGGTTTCTGGCTCAGCCCTGGCTTGCTGGTGACCTTGGCAGGGTCACCACTGCTGACCTTGCTGCTGGCATCGCTGGACTTTGGCTTCAGACTTCTAAAACTAAGTGGTTTTTTATTTGGAGCAAAAGTACTTTGGTTTTATTTGGAAATACAGCTGAAGGATGGCAGGGGGAGAGAGCACAAGAGATTACGTCTGCTCATGGATTGGATCAGAGTACAATATTTTGTCTCCCACTGTGCTACCAGCTGTATAAGACGAAAATGTCAGAAATCCTGCAGTAGGCAATTACAGGCGACGGCAGGCTGCTTACCGCCTAACCCCTGCTAGGTTGGGTTTATATCCCAAAACAAGGGGTCGTCTCTCTCCCAAAGCTCTTTGTCTTCTGCTTTCTCGTTAGCAGTCTGACCTGCCTTCATGCGCCAGTGCGACCCTCGGAGAAGTGGGGCACAGTGGGAAGAGGGAGAATTCAGCAGCGGTATTGTACCGGCTCCACAGAGAAAAGGGGCTTGTTGGCAATGCAGAGCACGCCCCGAGTAGTGCCTCACGAGCATCTTCCTTCTCCTCATGCTATTGCGTGGGATTTATTTCTCCAGCCTCCACAGCATGCATTAGCTCTGCATTTGTCTGGCTGGAAGATCATTTTCCTACTCCATGCCCGTATTTTGCAAACTTCCCCAGGCCTGTTATTTCTCTTTTATTTCTCATGCAGTACCTTTTATCCTGGAGTGATCTGAACTTAATTTAATTGCCATTTGCTCTGTTCGTATTAAAGAAAAATAATAAAATTATACCAGACTACAGACAAATCCCTGTAGTATCCCAGGAGTACCTCCCTTCAAGCTGATACATTTCTGGTCCTTATTGTTCCTTTGTTCATTATGCTTAAGGCAGCATTAACCAGGAATGAAGGTGTGTGTAGCAGAGCCAAATTGGAAGCTGATGAGTAATAGAAAAATTGCTCTACATTTGGGTAATGAGGGGTGGAGTGAAATAGCCTGATGTTGTGAAAACACAGCCGTGCGGAGAGAGGGTGGCTCGTGTTGCTGGTGACAACGCTGAAGGTACTCAGCGCCTCTGTGGCATCAGTGGGGACCAAGAGCCCCCGTCTCCCCTGATGTGTTCTCACCATCCAGCACGTGCGTTCCCTGGTGTGTCGGGGGCTCTGCCACCAGGCTGTGGGGGGGGATCAGTGAGCGTGTGTGACTGTGAGGCCTAGGTGTGAAGTGCGTTTGTCAATCAGCATGTTTTCTTTATTTGTCAGGGTACTTCACAAGAGAACTATTATATGCAATTGGTTCTGGATTGCTGCACAACCTCATTCAGATAACACTTGTCACATAACAAGCCAGCGTCGGCGTGCTCAGGCTGAAGGGCTTTATGTGCAAGAATGTTTTGTCATCGTCTTGTTTTTAAATGTCTCAAAGAATAAAAATACACACGTATTTTAAGTAATCACTTCCTTGCACAGATCTGTTTTGTTTTAAAGCATCAAGTGTGTTCCTTTAGCAGATCAACGTTATTGTGCTGCTCTTCTGATGCAGTGCCAGTTCTGTTTATTTTCTTAGCTGAAATTATTTCCTCAGCAGATTTGCCTTTGAAAGGACACTGCTTCAAGGATATCTTGCTCAAACCTAAGCTCATCTAGCTGAGGCTCTGCTCTTCAGATAGACACCTTGCAGATAGGGAAAGATTCATTAGTATTGGAAAGCAAATGCTCATATCCAAGCCATCTTAGAAGTACATCAGAATCTGTATGAAGCAGACTTTAAGCAGATGAACTCTAAAGTCCTGTTTTTGATTATCTCAGAGAATCCCTGCTGAAACTAATAAGGCAGCGTCATGCCAAAGACATTCTAGGCTCAATATTACCAAGTATTCATTATTGTTATCTCTTTGTCAGCTGATAGCAGTAGCTGTAGCCCTGTAATTTAGCTTTCCAGCAGAAAGAAAAGTATTTGAACAAAATTATAAAATAGAATTTGTTATAACTATTTCAGATGCGGTCACAGTGCCCAGTGGTTTCTTCCCACAGCTTACTGTGCCTCTGCTTTAAGGATCTGGCTTTAAAACCAGCCCGTGAGCAAACCTTGCTGCTGTTCCTCCTGTGGAACATTTGTTGGGCTGCTGAGGGCACGGAGAGGGGGCAGGCAAGGGGAAACCCTAAGGAATCAGTTCAAGTCTACGACCTGCTCTCCAAGAAATGACTTTGTACAACAGTGACATCTGGTGATACCCATCAATATTTACTGTCTCCACCTGCTTTTTGGGAAGGTGGAGTTACAGTCTGCAAAGTCCTTATTACTTGAGAAGTCAGAACAAACATGTGGGATGACTTGGGCCTAAGACCTGCCAGGACTGCTCCTGGTAGCCAGCCTTCCCTGTTGGGTCAGGGTGTGTCTGTTTTTTGCAGGCAGAGGCAGGATGCAGACATGTCACCAGCAGGGAAGGGTGCTGGCTGCTGTGCTGGGAGCTGGTGACATGCTGCCCTGTGCTACCCGGGTGACAAGGGCTGGAAATCTCCACAATTCCTCGTGTCAGCAGGGGCAGCTGCATGTTCTCAGTGCAGACCTCAAGTCACTTCCCCCCTCCTGCATGTCCTGCAGTAAGTGGTCACATTCTTGCCCTCTTTTCTTACTGGCAGCTTCTCCCTACCTTGCTGCTTGGTTTTGCACCCCCTGTCTCTGTGACCTGGGGGAAAAAGGCATGCTTGTCATTAAATGGTTAGCAGGGGGTTTGCTGACCTGCCTGTCTGCTGGAGCGTATCTAGACCATCTCCCAGGATCAGCGCTTACAGGAGCACTCGGTGCTGCTATGTCTCCTGGAGAAAAGATAGCTGTGCTCCTGTGGGCAGGGACTGGGGACTGTCTTGTACAGCATTGAGAATATAAATGGTGCTTAACCAAGAACCAGTGGGACAAATGATGGTTTGATGTGCTAACATGGGGGACAGGGGGAGAGGCCCGTAGTGAGGCTGAATTTGATTTCTTTGGTGTTATCCATGCACAGTAGGCAGACTCGATGCGATTATTCCATACCTGCTTCTTTCCAAAGGATAGAATAAATCACTCCATGGAGAGCAATAGTAAGATTATGTTTTCTCATCATTCCTCAGATGCTAAAATATCAATACGCTTTTTCTTGTCCCTGGCAGTATGAAGCTGGACACAACAGACATAACAGTAACAGCCTGTATGCTGCCTGAGGAGCTTTCTTTCTGTTCTGCCTGAAACTTTGGTAAAACTGAAGAGCTGCAGCTGCTAGGTTTGTGTCCAGAAAGGCCTAGTTCTCTTCAGGAAATCTGTACCTCTGTGCTGCTTTCTCTGGTTTGTGTGTGCCTGGAATTTCTAATGTGCCATTGTTACATCCTCACAGAATACCAGGAAATATTCCAAAGAAAAAGCTTAATCTTGGATGTATTCAAAAACAGATAATCCCTATAGTGTCAAGAAGAGGAAAAAAAAAGTATCCTCAGGTAAAAAAGCAAAACAAAACAAAAAATACGTGGCACACATCCATATGGATGGACAAACGCTTTGAGAATCCTGTTGAGAAACCAGAAATATGCACCATGTTCAATACTCTAGTTTTAAGCGACAGTTTATTCAGTCCCTGCTGATAGAATTTGGAAAAATTATTGTCTCTGTGCTAGTGAGAGCACAACAAATACATCTATGGTGCCAGATAAATTATTTGTTTTGAGAAAACGTACATTGTACCTGTGCTGCTGGTGTAGAGAGGGCCGACACAATTTGAGATCACGCTGTCCAGGGACAAATTCGTGGAAAACCCAAAGGCAATGATTTCCCCACTGATTTCAGGGAAGCAGAGCGTAATACCACCAAGTCACAGGACTGGGATGTAAAGGAGAGCCAGGCAGCTCTTGTTCTCTGTTGATCTGTGCTGGCCTGCTCACAGGGTGGGATCTGGGGAGATGGTGTGGAGGGAGTAAACTGACAGTGATGGCTGGAAGCAACGGTATCAAAGTCTGTGGAGCTGCACAGGTACAAGAAGAGACTCAGGGCCTTGGAGTTCCCTTACTGCATTATTTCTGAAATAGCAGGAGGACAGGGAGTGCTTTAAAGGTCTGCAGTGGTCTTTGGTAATGGCTGATCCCTGCTTTTGTAGGAAACTACATCTCTCTGTACTCAAATCCCTCATACCTGGATTTCCTCAGGAGCCTCCAGAAGCTGCTTCAGCTCCTGGCAAGAAGGGGCTGTCCCACAGCCTGTGCTTCCCTGTGTCTCGTCTCCCTAAACCCACAGGTATGCTGGAAACCGAAAGTTCCCTGGCAGTCCCTGAGGGATCCTTGTTGACTTTTATGGTCTCTATAAGACCTCTGCATGGATTTGTAATCATTCTACGTGTACATGGAGCAACACTAACATAACTGGTAATTAATTTGTTTTAATTGTTTTTATATAATCCCCGCGAGCGACCTCATGTTTTGTTTTGCATCTGTTATGTTTCTGACTCAAATTTTAATGCCTTAATGGGAATGGTGCCAACTGCTGTTACACTGAGCTATGAGCAATCTCCTGGCACACTTCCAGTCCTTTATTGTGGAACTAACTATACAGCACTGTAATTTAACTAGCAAAATGTGGCAAATCACTATTATTAATAACAATAAATCTATTTCTGCAGGTTGACAGCATTAAAATAACAAATTACTCTGCAAAGAAAGCTGGTAATTTTGGGTGCTTTCCACTGCGATCATTGCAGAAGTGTAATATCCATTATTAAGAGCCCTTTGGTGTCTCATGACGGAGCTGTTTGCACATGACAGTGCATCGTGGTACTTAGTACGGGGGAGGATACGGAGGCCGTGACCTTGGCTATTTCAGTAATCTGTCGTTTTAATTTAAATGTTAATGGCAGGATGGGGCGGGCTGGCGAAAATTGTCTTCCTGCCCCATTCCCCCCTCTTTAATAATTCTGTCTCATCTAGTTACTCAAATCTTAATGCCTAAGGTCTTCACTTCTCCTGCTCTCTTCCCTCCTCTCCACTCTGTTGCCATCTTCATTCTGGAGCTCACAGCGCCCTGCAGTTTGCAGGTCCCCTGAGGTTTAGCAGCATGCTTGATTTGTGCAAGGCTTCAGCCATGAGAGGAGTGCCCCCCAGATGCTCGTGTTTCTAAGAGTTAGCAGGTAAACTGCTGCAGAGTACACTGGATTTCAACAGCACGGTCATTTCAAAAAGACGGGGCCAAAATCAGGGGTTAAAATTACTTGCAGGTTGAGGCTCTTTGTGGGAATTCACTTACTGAATGTGGAGGTAATCCTTAAGCTCTTTGGGTGATCCATGTGACTCCATCTGACACCTCTGTTGGGCAAACCTGAGCAGTAACCCAAGTTCAGGGACACTTGTACGAGGCAAACCTAACTTTCTGCAGCTGGTTTGAAGGAAGCCACATCAGCCCCTCCACATGTAAGCAGCCGTAATGAGCACTGATTGCAAGGGAATGAGGTGTGTGTGGCTCCGTGGGGTGCGGGGGTAAGAGGGAGGTACTGAGGTTCCCATAGGGAACTGGTGGCTGTATGGGAGCTGAGGCTTGACTGACTTAACTGCTTATTTCCTTTGGTTTTGTACTCTGCATTGGTGGAATAGGCATTCTGGTAAGCTCAGATGGGAGTTAAGATATTATAGGAAGGAGAATTCTGGAATATCTGCCTTAGGAGTTGCAGGTACTAAAATTTTGTTGAAGAGACAGACTAGTATAGTCTGTAAACTTATTTTTGACCAAGAATTTATAACCTGTGTGAGGTTTTACTCACCCTCTGCGTACTATTTCAGGCAGCACAGATTTAAGCCTACTGAAGGTAATGGAGAGATTGTTACTGGCTGTTGCCTCAGCCCCACAGAGCAGGCTGAAAGCTTCAAGTTATCATTATCGAAAGGGCGGTGTGTGACATGAGTCTCACACGGGATTGCTGTCGTTTTGTGTAGTGGTTTTCTTTATTTGTCTAGCTCCAATTTTGCAGGAGGAATTAGAAATAGAAGGCTGGAAATTACACTTGGTGCTGGTGTAAGATGGAGCAGATTCATTTCCACACCCAGCTGGCTCACAGCAGGATGGCACCTGCCTTCTACACAGAAATCCAAATCCACGTACGTGTCTGGATAGTGGCTTGAAAGATGCCCTGGCAGAGCCCAGGCCCACAAGCTTCTTCTGCGGTTGCTCCAAGTGCTTAGGTGCTTTTCTTAGGGATTAAAGCTCTCCTAGGTAGCAAAGTGGACTGTGCAGGGTTTAACGCACGGCTGTCTGCAGTGAAGGTGCCGGCCGTGCCACACGGAGCTGTTTGGAGGGACGCAGCCCCTTGTGAGCACTGATAGTCAGATGCGACTTGAAGCTGTTATCCAGCTTAATCTGCTGATCAGACTGTGATAATTCAAGCTTAGCCAGTTCAACACCAAGTGCTGCTCTCCCAAACAAGTGCCTGCAGCTCCAAGGGGTGGAGGAATTGACGGATGCCTGATGGGGGCTGAGGGCCCCAATTTTCCTTAAAAAAAATCCTAATTTATTCTCCTCTGTGTCAGTTCTTTGCATCCCACCCTTTGCTTTCAGCCAGAGCTCCCATGACACTTGGCCAAGTGAGGTAGAGGCACTTGACCCTTCTGAGTGGCTCCATCCTGTCCCCTTGCAGAGCAGCCAAATATTTGGCTCAGTGGAGTGTGCTGATGTCTTCAAGCTCTGCTCCAGCACTGGAGCGTTCAGTTCGGAATGTCCCTAGGTGTGTTGCCCAGCACAGTCTGTGAGAGTCATAACAGAATAAAGAATGTGCTTGCAGCAAGAGCCTGGCTTGGTGATCTGCTTGGTGTTTTTCTGTTTTTGCTTGTTGTTCCCTCTGACCTGTCCCTGTCACTCAGAGGCAGCTCTAGGCACGGGCCGAGCTGGCAGCTGTCTGGGCAGGCAGACTGCTGCAGGGTGCAATCCCTTTTTTATTAGTCTGG
Organism: Alectura lathami; assembly: GCA_013399715.1. Taxonomy (NCBI): domain Eukaryota; kingdom Metazoa; phylum Chordata; class Aves; order Galliformes; family Megapodiidae; genus Alectura; species Alectura lathami. Next base: position 108,354 of record VXAV01009571.1, on the reverse strand, counting down.
AAAAGCATCAGGCAGAAGTACTTACATAAGTAAGCCAGTACTGAGGGACCTATTCCTCTTCCCTTAGGTCACCCCAAGGTGAGCCCCAGTTTCCCACCAAGCATCTCCTACTGCTCATATGAATAATACTCTGCAAATATGTCTGCAGATACACAGCTAGATACATCTCAGTCATTTCCTTTGTTCCTGGCCTCTCAGGTTGCAGAGGGAGGCTTGGTGAAACCCCCGGTCTTGTACTGCAGAGCTTCAGCTCTGGGAAGCAAGTTTGTGCAAGCACCAGGCCATTGACTTGATAGAGCTCTGCTGTCTGCAGGATAACATGGATAATTTAACTCTCAAGATATTTCCACCATTTTGTTATTTGAACTTCTGTTTTCTTCAGGAGCAGAGAGATAGAGGAAATGTGCGTTGCTGCAAAACTGCATTAAACAAAAAGTTGGTGAGCCAGAAATGGAGTAATTTATGCTTCCAAAAGAGTGTTTCACAGTGATTAAACATTTTTTTTTTCTTAAAGGAGTTTTTCTTATCTTAAAATGCAGAGGCCAATGATGTTGCAGATGGAAAGCATTAGATTCTGTGACCAGAATGGTTACCTGCAAATTAGCAACTAATGCAGCTGTTTGTGACAAGATAACGAGGTGCTCAGGTAATGAACTCAAATGCAAGCTACCTGGAGCTGATTCTAGGGGCTAAGAGCTCCACTGTTATAGATCTTGTTCCTTACTCAACCTGCAGCAGGGACTTGAAGTAAGATTGTGCTCTTGGGACCACCATGGTCCTCAGATCTCCACAGTGCAAAATTAGAAGGCTCCCTACCAAGTGTCATATTTATATTTGTGAGAAGACCTTCGCTGCATAGTAGGGCTGCGCTGTGCACTGTCTCATCTCTAACAGCGGGATGGCTGCCTTGATTGATGTCTTAATTTGCAAGGTGAGGGTATTTTGCGTGGACAGAACGACTGCTTGTTGTGACAGACAGCAGGGTGGTGCCGGACATGGGGTGGGTGCATCTACTGCTCCTGTTTTCGCTAGGGGACTACTCATGCAGAACCAAAACAGGAGAAAAATAACTTTTTCTGTCTGCAGATACTGATGTTCATATATTGGCTTTGTTTGAAAACATCTGAGTACCTTAACAGCGTGGTTTATTTTATTGGGTGGTTAATATCTGGATGACATTCCTTATCAGGTTTGACAAGTCAACTTCTTGGCCTAAATTACCTAAGTGTCTTTTTAATGCTGAATTCCTGTCTTTTGTTGGTCTGTGTCTCATAGCTGGGCTGTTATCTAGCCTGTGGAATTTGATGTATTTCTGTGCTGGCATGTCCAGAAGAATCCATGTAAAGAAAACAAACTGCATGTCCCCTTCGCAGATCTTGGCTGCTATTTCTCTGCCCACTAAAAGCTTTATCACTCAGCCTTGTTATTACCATACTAAACGGAACACTTCAGAGCTTAGCGGCTTAACAAGATAAAAACATGCTTTGCGGTTAATGTGGTTACTGTAGGCATGCACATGGGGCCGGCGAGGAGGGCTGCTCACTTCCTGCTGCTGCAGCTGCGGATCGTTGGAAAATAACTTTGATAAAGCTCTGAAAGCAGGCAGTTAGAGATAGGCTTTAGCTTTATCAGGGTGATGCTCTGAGCGCTGACCCAAGGCAGAGGAAAGTATCCCTTCCTCCTGGCCGCCCTGCCGTGCAGTTTGCACCTAAAGTAGATCTGCTGTCTGCCAGGCTCCTGTCTGTGTTCTTTCTCCAGCCAAGTGCTGTTGAGTGCAAGGGTGTTTTGCAGCTCAAAGGGACAGATTGGGATTCCCCTGCTGACACCATGTGTTGAAAACGGTCCAGGAGGCTTTTTTGCCCTGGGAGTGAGGAATGTCTGTGTTGTTTGAAATGCCTAACACTGAAAATTCGTGAGGATTCTGTTTTCTGTTGTTTGCTTTTTGGAATTTTTTATGTGATGAAGGCAGACGTCTGGATTCTCAGCCACTAAAATTTAATTTCTAGTGTTTCCTCCTCCTGGAGTCCAAGTTTGACCCCTCAGGATACCACCAGAACACACAGCTTCTGAGATGCTGCTGAAGAAGTAAATGTGCAAATTTAGCTCTGGGATCCTTTCCATGGACCTTTCTATAATTTCTGAATATATCCTTATTTTCTTTAAAGTACAAGAAATGTGATAACTACACCAACAGAAGGCTCCTAAAGGCAGCTCTCTGTCTTGAGCCTAAGGAGCAGGAGATATTACGGTCTGTCCTTTCTGATGCTGGTTGATCTTGTTTAAGAAGGATCCAGTTGTTACAAGAGTACATTCAGTCCTTTTTTCTCCTTCTCCAAACTTCCTGGGTCTGGCTCCGTCCCTGAGATGTTTTTCAACATTCCTTTTACTTTTGCTTGTGTTTTATTGTTGCTGTTAATACCCTACTTTTATTGCTTCCTTTCTCTGTCCCTACGTTTTGTTCTTTTATACTGAAGGATAAGCTGTCTTCTCACAGTGCAAGCAAATTTACTATCCCAAGGCTCTTGGCTTAGGTGAGGCAGCCATTTTTTAACCAAAGGTTTTGTAAGCAAAAAGAATACGCATTTTCTGGGACGCCGCTAACGAGGCCATTTCCATGGCTGTCATCTCGCGCTAACTGGAAGTGCTGTGAGCTGAAGGATGGCCCACACCAGCTGCAGATTGCACAGCATTGCTTCCCTGCTCTTTTTCTCCCTTCTCCATCTGGATGGGGACAGGACAAACACATAATGAGCGTCAGGATGAGAGGGATGCTGACATGTTCTGTCGTGTTGTGCAGCCACCTCCGGTCTGTGCTCTGCAGATCAAATCGTTTCGCGTTGCGATGCCTGAACCTCTCCTACAGGCTTGTGCTAAAGCTAGCAGTTGAGCAGTGCACAGACGTGTACATCTAAGCTATAGTTCAGTTTGCTGTGGAAAATATTTTTCATGCACACAGCAAGCTGTTTCCAGAGCACAGTTCTGTCTCTGTAATTATGGCAATCTTTTGCTCACCAAATGCTCAAGCTCACTTCTGAAGGTTCCAGTGAGGAAGGAATAGTAACCAATTAAAAATCTTACTGACACTTACAGATAAGGTGCTGTGTGTGCTGTGAGCATCAGGAGCAGGTGCTGCACGTGGGGGAAAGGGAAATTTATGAGCGACCTCCTGAATCTTCAGCCTTGTGACATGTCCAGGAGCCTTGACTAAGAATTTATTAGTGCAGCCATTAATTATCTATTAGCACTTTAGATTGTCCTTCGTTGTATAAATAGTTTATAAAGTGTACTCAGGTGTTTCATTACAGACCCTGCAAGATACCATGATCCTCCGCAGCCTCTTCTTTGCGGTTTGCACCTAGCAGGCTTGCCCAGGCTGTGGCTGTGATGGCCACAGATCAGTGACTTGCCCGGTTGAAGGACAGTGTCCTGCCACGTGTGAGATCTTTGTTCTGTGTGATACAGATCAAGCTGCCTCTCTCTTCACTCAGAGATGTACATCTGGTGGGTTTAGAGCTCTGGAAACCTAAAAACACTGCAGGATATGTTATGAAGAAAGACATCTGCCTGCATAATCATGAGCCAGTTTCTGAGGGATCCACGTAGCACCCATTTCTTCGTAGAGAAGCAGTTGAGCAAAAGGCAAAATGGTGAGGAGCTGATGTCCCACAGACCTGCACATCACCCTCCCTTCCGTGGGGTTGCCGTGCCCACTCTCAGCTCAGTGGGTCTGTGTCAGGCCTGGCAGCACCCCACATGAGGAGCAGGGGCAGTCACATCTGTTCTGCACCCTGCCAGCGGCTCCGAGATTCACATTCAGAATGCTCTGTGCTTGCCACATCAATATCTCCAGCTCATACATTATGCAAAGTGTTTGCAGTAGTGAAATGCTAAAACAGCTGAAAACAGTTGAATTCCGTTCCAAATGTACACTTTGCATTACCTATGCTGACTGCAATGTATCTTATTTTAATTAAATAAGTATAGAATATAAATTTTAATAAGTTATAATGCAAAGTAGTTGAGTTGAAATATTTATGTAAGCCTCACATTTCATAAGTATTTGAATTCCATATTAATTGATTTTTTTGCTGTTGATTTTCACTTTAGTTACGGCTTGATATATATCCAGTGAAATTCTGTGTTGCCTGGTGAAAACAGACTGCCTACATTAGCTGCCAAAAGTTGAATTTTGGTTGGAATTTGAATGTTTAAAATAGATTCCTCAGGACAAAAGGAAAAAAAAAAAAAAAGAAAAGAGGCAAAAATAAAGTGAAATAATCGCTCTCACTGGAAATTTCAATTATTAGTCAAAATACCCTGAAATCAAAACCTGACTGACATTCAGCCTCAATTATATAAAAAGCATTGGGGATATGGAATGTGTTCATATAAATGAGGTCTCTGATAACTGAGGGATTTTCCAATGTACTTAATGGATGTCAGGAGACTTGACCCTGTTTTGAATACCAGGGAGTTTGGGATAATTGAAGTTAGGATAATCGAGGTTGAACTGTAGAATTTAGCAAATTAAGATAACTTTGAGAATGTGTGTGAGTTAATTTTAGTTCTGACAAATGAAACCACTTTAACTAGCTTAGAAACTACCAGCAGCAGGGTGCAGCTACCCGGGGCAGTGGGTACAGCCTCGCTAGCGCTGTCCTGCCCAGCCTCGGGAAGGCTCCGATGCAGAGCCGAGGGTGATTTGATTTCTGCAGCCTGCATTTAGCCCATGTTGTCAACGGGGCTTCCAGTTAGTACAGGAGGGACTTGTGTTGTGGGCAGTTGTGTCTGCTGGAAAGCGAGCAGAGACCTGTGAGTGCCGAGGCTGCAGCAGGCTGCGTGGTGGCTGCAGGTGGAGATGGGCTCGGGTGCGAGGCAGAACAGAGCAGTCCTCTCCAGGCTGCGGTTCCCAGTGCTGTCTCGTCCCCTGGTGCAGGTTGTGCTCATCCTCCCCTCCTCTCTTTTCTCCTCCCTCAACATACATGCTTAAAATGAATATTTTAATATAGTTCTGAATTTTCAGGAAGGGGGAGGAATAAATTATTGAGAGTGAATTACTGGTACAGAGCTTTATGAATATGAAGTATGTAAGATCTGTGGGAAAATGTACAGTCCTGCATTAAATGAGCTGATAGCAGTTACAAAAATCTGATAGGCTCACAAAAACATCTTCATCTGACAGGTCTGAACAGATTCGGTGCCTCAAAGTTTGTTCATTTTCTCCTGCCTTGTCGTGATGAGAAGCAGTGCCTCTCTCCTTAGCACCATTGGTTTGAGTACTAGACCCTGAAATATCTCAGGGCGAGAAATGCTGAGGGACAGGAGAGATATTCATCAAGTGACAGATGCTGCTGCTGTGTCCAGGGGCCTCTGGGAGCTGTTAGTGTTTTCGTGCTTAGCTGCAGCTCTTGGGCAGGACATTAGTAGGAGTCTGTCAACTCCATGCTTAGCAGTCTGGGTCTTAGCGTGACTTGGAGCGTGCTGTTGAGAGGTTCACTCTTCCTTTACTGACTGCGGAGGGAAAAATGCTAGACAATGTAGTGCCTAGGGAGTAAGGTAGTACTTGGATGTAGATTATATGAGAGGCCATGGAGGAATTTTTGACTACGGCATGTATTAAATGTGATTAAGTATTTTGGCTGGTGCATTGTGTATTGCAACCTTTTCATCTCTCAAAAATACGTTCTCATTTCTTAATATAAGCTCTTCTGGCAGTGGGAGGGTAGTGGCAGCGTGGTAACCAGTGAGCGCGTTCTTCGTGAGCATTTTAACCTGACACAGGCTCCGTCCATCTGCAGGACTGTTCATCAGAGAGCCTTGCTGCTACATAGCGTCAGTGGAGGGGTGCTCTGCAAGCAGTGTGTTAGTTTGGCTGCACTCGCAGCTGGAAACTCCAGATCACCCTGGGGCTCTGTTGTGCTGGGCTTTGTATAACTCCCTACCTTAAAAATACCAAGGAAGGAAAGAGACGTGGAAAAAATGAAAGTTTTTTTCCTCTTTTATAGATGGGAATGGAAGCGTGGTGCCATCAAGTGACATACACAAGGTTAAACAGGAAAGTAGAGAGCATGAATCTCCCCAGCTCCTGTCTAGGGTCTCAAACGTATAACTGTCTTCCCTTGTTAGATCTCAATTTGAAACCCATTGCACTGGAGTGGATAGAAAATTAACCAAGCAGGGTTATCTAATCCTGCACTGAAAGAGCAAAAAGTGCTCAGCTATGGAGAGAGAGCTGTGCTGAAAGATGAGAAGCAGCAGAGCTTCAAATGCGTACTCGGGAGGATACTGGTGAGGTATCAGAGACTCGCTGGAGAACTGATAGGAGAGGGAGTGTGGATCAAAGCACACAGGGGAAACACGAGGGGTAGGATGGACCGTATGTCAAAGGGGCTGGTTTAGGGAAGAAAGATAGAAATAAAAGGAATGGTTGAAATCGGTAGGCGTCTGATAGCTGGAAAGATGTTCTCATCCTTACAGCTTTATTTGAGATAGCTTTCTTTGCAAACATCACCAAAAAAGGAGACCAGACAATGCCAACTATTTTCTACAGCAAAATTACCATATAGAGAACCACAGGGAAAATGCCTCAGACCGCGAACTGTAAACAAGCCGAGCCACTGGCAGTCTTAAAGCCAATGTTTTGTTTAAAGTGTGTGCTAAAACCAACTTTGTTTACTTCATCGCAGTAGAACATTGTATTTTTCTTAACAGAAAATTGAGAAAACCTGGAGGGCGATTCTGTGGTTTGCAATAAATAAACACAAACATGAAATTGAGCACTACCCAAATTATGAAAGCTGAGTACATGAATCGCCCCCTGGTACACACTTGTCACTCAAGTGCCGACTGTCAGGAGCTGGATACTTCTCATAAAGCGGGGGTTTTAGCCTTTATCTTAATGTCAGTGCTTTGTTATGATTGACCTTCTTCTGGCTGGAGGCCCACTTAAAGGAAACAATCCTATTCTGTTCTGAAGAGGGCGAATAGAGAACGCATTGTTACTTCGTAAAATGCCTTTGGCCGGAATCCCAGATGGGAAGGAAGTGGTGTAATTACTGTACTCAGTACCGAGCACTGTAGGGGCATGTGAGGCAACCAGCCCGCAGGGAGCGAGGAGCAGTCCTACACCTCCACTGACTGTGGGGCTCTGCTAACTGAGCAGTTTTCCTATTAGTGTTTTATGTGTTCTGCTTAAGCAAAAAGCCCTGTGCTTGAGCACTGTAAATCAAAAACCCAAACTAGGCTTCCTAAGCAAATAAGGGAAAAAAGCTGAAAACCCAAAAGTGCTTAAAATGCCTGTTTGGGAGTGGTGAGCTCAGCAGTCTGAACTGGATCTGTTTTTTACTTACTTGCAGAAGGTAAGCCGTGTTCCGTTTCAAATCTCACCACATTATCGGAGTTCATCTTCTGATTACAACTCCGTTAAATATGGTTTGTGCTATGAGATGTGTCAGGCCTAAGTGCTAGAACCTCTGCTTTGAACTTGTCACAAAGTAGCATACGAAGGGCATTGTAACACATGTGTTTGTGGTGATTTCCCTGCACACTGTCTTTATAAAATAGCATAGGAAGCACATTTGTTACAAAGCTTCACCATACTGGGATGAGAGACTTCTCTCGTAAGTGGAAAATGAACTCAGTTACGCTGCTGTGATTCAGTTTATCTTAAAAGCATCTCAACGGAGAAGTGGGGAAGGAGGTGGATTATTCCAGGTGCCGTGACTACGCAGTATGAGAGATGCTTTTTGCCATGCACGGCTCAGTTCTAGAAGATGAAATGGGCAAAGGACACGAGAAGAATTGCTGTTGCTATTTTACAGAGCAGCAACATGGACACACAACAACTCACAGCCAGCTGGGAGGCTGGGCATAGCCAGGAACAGAGCGCAGCCTCCTGAGATGCAATCCAGGTGCTTTCCTCCCCAGGAAAAGCTCCTGTTTGGACAAAGGCTGTGTTATGCTGAGTGCCATCCAAAAGCGAGGCACGGGCAAGATCCCCATCCCAGCAGAAACCCCCTGGCATGCAAGGTTGCAAAGCAGTCTGCGTGGGATTGAGTTCAGGAGCTGTGCCCTGTGATGCGAGCCGTGCGAGATGAAGTGCAGCCTCAGCACAGAGGATGTGAAGTGCAGAGTGTTCAGGGCTAATCTAAATATCTAGGGAAGTTTGTAAACACATCCTGAAACATGCCTTAGCCTTGCTAGTCTCACAGAGCTTGGTTCAGGCCAAGAGCTACACCAGGTGCTTGTCCTCAGCCGCACACCTCATTTTCTTGGTATTTCCATTTGTGTTCTTGCTGCTGGGTTGTAGCACCCCCTGCGAGGCTGTGTGTCGGTGTGGTCGGTGGGGCTGGCGGGCTGGGTAGTTCTGTCGGTCGCATTCCTTAACAGTTATCTAAAGTTAACACCAGGGTTACTCTGGAAGTAACATGGAAAATGTTTCACTTCCCAGATCTGCACTGGAAATGCCATCTATTAAATGGACGCTTTGTTTCCAAGTGGAAGAGGCAGCTCCAGCAGTTTTCTGGATCCCTGATGTGGTTTTGAATGGTATCCAAAGTTTGGGTCAGGAGAGACAGGAAGCCAGATGGGATGTTTCTGTATTTTCCGAGTCAAGTTGCTTCATGTGCCGTAAGGATTTTTACTCTCTGGAGAACCCAGCTGCAGTGGAATCAGGACTTTTAATTCCTGCAGTGCTGACAGATCTACCAGCCACTGCGTGGAAGGCATGTTCTTGCCTGGAGCAGACAGGGGTATCCTGCATGTCTGGATAGGTGTTCAGTCCTTGAAAACTTCTGCAGAGACACATACATGGTCCTGCAGGAGTGAAAGGTTTGGTGTCATATGCAGATGATAAATGTTTTCATGCGTACAGTGATTATTTGAGAAAATCACTGGCTTAGTGCTTAGCTCTCCTTGGGGACCATTTTTCATTATATCTGATGTTTTCTAAAGGCCCATACGCTTTGAGAGAGGAGCTGGAATTCAGCCACTGTGATCAAAATTAAATGGAAAAAGAAGGAGGACTTTTAAAAATATTTTTTCGGAACTTCTTTTTACTGTAACCATTTTACAGAGATCATCACCGCTGTGCACAGAAGCATTTTAGCAAAGAAGCATTCTACCAGCATTGCTGTATTTATTGCTGGTGGAATTACTGTTAGGTTAGGGAGAAGATTGCAGCTGGGGGGGAGTTCAATGGGAGCTGGAATTTGGGTAGATCTGAAGGGGGACTCATTGCTTGAATTGCTGCTGGTAATGAAATTGCTTCTGACTAGTCAGAGGGGGCCATGGCCCTCCACGACACTGGTTGTGCCTGGAGCTTGAGTTGCTGTTGGGTGAAGATGGGGAGTTCAGAACTGGAAAGTAAGCTCCTGGCAGCAACGTTCAGAGCACTGAATGCGCTGGGTGACAACATTTGTCAGTGAAACAGAGGTGAAATCGTTTGAAAACACTGAAGAGAGTGAGCCTTGGTGTGCTTCATGCCTGTCCTTTGCATTTCCATGCTGGGTGCTGCTGCCAGCTGTGTTCCTCCTCTCCTGCCCTTCTTGGACCCGTTTTGGTGGATACCGTGTGTGGTTAGCAGCGGTGGCCAACGGAGGAGACAGGGCTGCCTTCCTCAGCCCTGAAGATGGTCTGTAGGTCCAAGGGATCCTGCGAGAGGTTGCTAACTCTCCTTAGCTCCTCTTTTCATTCATCCAGCAGTGATCTCCCAAGTAATCCCCAATACCTGCCTCTGTACGGAGGCCAGCCCAAAGCTTTGTCTCCAGGATTTGGGCAATGGGTAGGCCTTGTGCTGGCGTGGCCCAGAGGTGGGTCCCACCCCTACACCGGTGACTCAAGGAAATGAACCTTTGCATGGAGAGGACCAGGATAGGATGAAGCCTCTCCTCTCTGACTTTAAAAAAAAAAAAAGGCACGCTCCGCTGTGCTCACTGCAAATCCCTCGTGGGTCAGATCAGGGGAGGCTGAGTCCCAGAGCAGCCATAGGAGCCTTCTGGGAGGGTGACGTCAGTGCCCGAGGTGACAGCCTGCAGCACAAGTGGCTCTTGGAAGTGCATCTTGCAGCCCTCGGTGTGCGCTGCATGCGGGCGCAAATGGGTGCAACGGCTGGGAAGAAGACAGTCTCGTGCTAGCACGGTCTCATACAACAGCAGGTGAGGTTTTTGATTACTGTCCCCTCTTTCTGTACTGGACCGTTGTGAGCAGCTAACTCCTTTTCAGTGGAGAGCACTGGAGTGTGATTTGTCTTTTTCCTAGCCTACTTTAACTAATTTTCAGGATGCTGGCAATTGACATGCATTATTTATACTGCTGCAAACCTCGTATTTAGGATGAGAAATCCTACTGCCAGGCTTCCTGCTCCTAATAAGCATTCCTTTCAGTGAATTATCTCCTCCTGCAGCCCAGGGCTGCTCCTGCCAGGGACCCAGCTGGCGCTGCTCGATGGCTGCGTGGCGCAGGGAGCCCAGCTGGCACAGCTCGCCCTGCTCGTCAGCACGGGCGCAGGGAGAAACCGCTGTGGGATTGAGTGACACAAGTCCTGATTTTCCATGACCTGCAGTCATGTGCTGCTGCTTGAACCTCTGCTACCTGAATTCAAAATGCTTTCCTCTTCCTCCCCCTGCCACCCGGCTCGGATGACAACAGAAGGTGAAGCAGGAGGACGGCCAGTGGCCCCCGGAACAAAACGCTCCGAGGTTCCTAAATCTGTCTCTGTCACAGTGGATCAGTTGCCAGGGCCTGCACTGCCACCTCTTTTTGTTCATTTGGAAGATAACTCATTCCTTAACAGCCGAAATGGCTTCTGACAAACCTCCCCTTTGAAAATCATGCTCAAGGACACTGCTCTTCCACTGTTTGCTCAGTCAAAAATATTCTGGGGAGGATTTCTTTTTCCCTTCTCTTTTATCTGAGGCAGCATAATAAAATACCTTAGATAAACAAATTTATTCTTGGAGGGATGTTTATTAAGCGCTGGCAATCCCTACGATAAATAATTTCTCTGGGAGGAAAAAAAAAAAAAAGAGGTGGAAAGTAGGGCAAGGAGGGATGATCCGGAGGACGCTCCCGCAGTGCCACCTGCAGGGGACCCGCCGGGCCCCGCAGCGCTCCCGCAGGGAACACGGGCTGGGGGGTTTCATTTTTAGAATCTCATTTTATGAGGGTTTGGGAAAAGCATGGAAGTGCCATGGCACGCAGGGACCCTGCAGTCCTCGGGGAAGCAGCCGAAGCCGCTCCTGCTGTGTGCCAGCAGCTGGGTGCGGGACGTGGAGCAGCCGCGTGTGAGAACTGCAAGGCTTTCTGCTGATGCGAAACCGAAGCAGGGTTTCAGGGTGGGAGGTGTGGGGGAAACGGTTCGTGTCAGTTTGAGACAGATAGTTTTGTTGTCAGTTTTCTTCAGTGAAATGGAAACCACAAGACTTTCATTTTGGGTCAACCTGAAGGGTCAGGTTGGATCCGAAGTGAAACGTTCAGTTTTGATTTGGGGTTATTTAACTCCTGGTTTCCTCTCTCCTATTAACTTAGGTGACTTTTAATGTGAGGAAAAAATGCTTCAAACTGAAAAGCCTGAAAGTTTCTTTTCGAAAATATTTGAAACATCAGCATTCCTGAAATGAAGCTTTTCATTTTAACGGTGTCCTGAAATGCGATGTCTTGAACTCCGCCTTCAGGTTTCCCTCCTGGCAGCAGCCTTCCTGCCCTCTTTGCTTCGGTGGCTGCCATTCGCCAAGTTCATCTGGCGTTCAGTTAGATATCTTTAAAACCCAGTTTCTTGCTAAATTTATTATCTGTCAAGCCCCTAATCTCTTTTTTTGAATGAACACACCATTTCCTAGTGAAGAACTGAGTTACAAAGTGACGTGTCCCAGATTACACTAAAAAATGCTTGGCAGTTCCCTGAGACTTGGTCCTCTGTCCTACCTTCCTGCAGCCCCTCTCTCCTTAACTGTTGTACGCAGCCGCATAACAAAACATAGCTGTCCTGTGCCAGGGCTGCGCAAGGACGTGATATTCTGACCGCGGGAGGAAATTGGGGGATTCTTGTTTTCTTTGGGAAGCTACTCTGATAAATGACACCCACTGCACGGCAGAGGTCACCAAATGCAGTTGAGCTCCAGGCGAGATTTGGAATGGGAGAGGTCAAGCAGATACTTTCAGACTCACACTTAATGACTAATTTTGAGGTTTGTACGTGCTGGGGTTAGAGAAAACTCCAAGGAAGTATTTTGGCCTGTGCGTAGGAGGGATGGGCTGAGTTTGATGCCAAAGGTGTGAACTCCAGGAAGGCTCAGATAAGTGGAAGCCTGGGAGCCTTAGGATATGCTTCCTCTGTGCACTGTGGCATTTTCAAAGCTTCTAATGGGATCCCAAAACCCCACAGAAATTCATTCTTGCAGTACGATACGTCTTCCTGGAAGCAGCCAAAAGCAGAGAGAGTCAGGGAAACAGGCTGGATTCTTGTCACTGGATTTCAGCTACCATGTGCTTCCAGTTTGCTTTATGTAAATGGTAGCTGGGGGTTCCTGTTCAGAGCGGGGCGGATCCATAGCGAAGGTGACGCTGCAGCTCCTGCTGCTGGCCCCGTGTCCGCTTGCTGTGCGCGAACGTCGCTGGCGTGGCGACGGCAGCGGGAAGGCCGCTCCTGCTGCTGGCAGGGCAAGCAGCCCCCGGTCCTGTCAGGGCTTTGAACTTTCAGGTGTTGAGGTGGAGAGGGAAGGGAAAGAACCAGAAGTGGAAGGAGATTCATTTGTGAAGCCTGTCTGCATTTTTTTACATAAATTCTGCTCTGCATCCGGGCATGTATGGCACAGGCTGCAAAATCCCTGCTTCTTCTATAGGCAGAGCAGAGGATAAATATATATGGATGAATAAACACGGCAAGTAATCCAATCTCATTGCTAGTATTCAGTTCCTGCACTGTTGCTCTAGGCAACCGGCTTGAGTAGGGATATTGTCTGTAACCTTAAAAACTGATTATAGGCTACTTCACTGCCTCATACTGTCTTAAAGAGGATTAGAAGAGAGTGTAAAGCTGGCTTAGGCACTATGTTAACAAAGCCTCAAAGGCATCTGCAGATTTCCTTGTTCACAAAGTGATTAACTTATTTAGTAACTGTGGAAAAAATGCAAACATTCGGGGAGCCAGGCTGTAACAATCTAGAGGTGTAATTCTGCCGGCGCGAGCCTGGCGTGGGCTGGCAGCGGTCTGTGCGCCCTGCCAGGGGCAGCTCGCGTCGGGCTGGTGCAGGGTTCCTCGGTCGTTCCCCAGCGGGAGGGGAGCAGCAGTGCGGAGGGAAGGAGAGCAGGGCCCTGCTGTCGGCGGTGCCAGAGTGCTGTCTGCGTTCCCGGCGGGTGCGTGTTTGAACTCTGCGCGGGGTCTGTTCTTTATGTGACAGTTTTTTATGAGTCAGTCTTGCCCAGAGAACATCTTTACCTCCTGGGAAGTTTCATAGAGCTCATCTGCTCCAGTCTTGTGGAGTTTGTTTTGGAGATCTGGCCTCATCCTCTCATGTCTGTTCACAAACCATATGGTTATTCATGACTTCTGTTTCACCTACAGACCCCCTACAAACACGCCCAGGACGTGTGAGAAATTCCTGGCTCACCTCAGCTTGTTTCTCATGAGAGTTTCAGCACAGGCCTAGCTGCGTTCAGAAGGAACATTTGCATAGGTGACAAGCCATGGCTGCACGCTCATGGAATTGAAGGGAGGAGAGCTTTAATAAAAATGTTGAATTACAACCATCAACGTGCTGCACAGTTTTAAGTATTTGCTCTATACATGAAGGAATTTTCCACCTCCACTTGCTAGCATGGTGCTGACTGTAAGATCTGCCTTCCCTTTTCAAAAGCAATTAGTGAGTTGTGACTTCAATTGCCCAATTCAATCACTGCCTCAGGGCTGGATGTCACATGCACTGAGCACTCTGGCTCTGACAATTAAGTTTTTTAAAACTGTAAATACGCCAAATGGTTGGCTACTGCTGGATGTCTTGGCTTGTATCTATCCTGACAGCAAAACAAGTGGATTAAATAATGCCAGAACCAAATTTCCAACTTCAATGTGTTCTTCATTTGTGACAATTCTCAGACACCAAGCCTGGGTCACAAGAGTGGAAGAGAGATCTTGAAAGTGAAGATAACAGCGTTACTGGCAGTTCTGGTGTGGACCCTTCATTTTTGTCAGACCAGACCTGGGTGAGCTGCAAGAACTCTTTTGTTGATGTATGGCCCACACTTCAGTTAACACTTGTCAGTTTTTCCGTCAGGCCAATATTTTATTGTATAATGAGATGATTTCGTGAGGTCATGAATTCCCACGGAAGTTCCGTGCAAATATTTGTTCGTAAGGGAAAAAAAATTAGAAGATGAGAGAATTTCTTCTGTCTTTGTAGGACATTGTAGTTAGAATCTGAGCTCTGTATCATCCAAAGCTTACGTATGTGTAAAGTAACAGGAAGATGAGGATAATGCCTTCAGAAGGTAAAACAGATTCTCTGAGGAAGTAATGTTACAAGAACTTCAAAATGAGAATGGTATAAAGAAAGGCAAGTAAGTACTGAATCATATAGAATCAATTCAACTGGTATTCATGTTGAATTATATTCATATGGAATCAATATGGGAAGGTGCATGAGGTCTGTTAATTGTCCGCGATCTTTCGGTTTGTGGATGGAGATATGCTTTGATCTCAGAAGAGTGGAACAGCCCTTTGCGTCTTTCATCTTTCCACTTGTTTTCCTGTGACTGCTTCAACCCCAGATGAAGGATGGGATTTCCAAAGTCATGCAGCCTTGACCTGTTCGCTTTGTCACCAAACTCAACTCCAGTGTTGAGCATTCTGCCTCTCTTTCTGTCTTCCTCAGGACCAAAGGAAAGACGGCATTATTGGTGTAAGGAAAACAATTAGAGACCTATGTGTGTTTCCCCACTTAGTTTTCTGCGGGAAAACAAGTGCTTTCAGATGCTGCTCTGGTGTTAACAGCTCTTGTAAACCTGGCATTGTAGCAATATGCCTTTCATTCAGCATCTCCGGAAGAAACCGAAGTAGCATCTCATGGATGAAGAATCTCCATTTTAACCTTTACAAATGTCAATTGTTCTAAACTTACATACAGTACTTAGGGCTAACTCACCAGTTATTAACAGCATGTCTTGCTACACTTGAAAATATATTCTCATTAAGTGTTGGCTGGAAAACAGCTTAAGTACTTGGTAGTTGTTCCAGCCCAATCTGGTTTATTCCCCTTCTCTCCTTCTTCTTGAACCACTGTGCATTAGCAGTTTTCCCGTAATTATATCATTTTATCCGCTCTCTAGCGGACCAGAAATACTAATAGGTTTACTGGCTCCCGAGATATGGCATGAATTCACCAGGGTTAGTGGAATCTCATCTTAAAAACCCCTGTAGCAGGCAAGGTGTTGAGTCTTTGTTCATGGGGCTTGCATTTCTGTGCAGCAGAGGCTCTAGCCTGCTCCTTTCACATGGGTCAGGGCCGTGCCAGAAGGCAATTACTGTTTTCCTTTGGTCTAAGAGGGGGCTTGGCCGAGAGAGACTTCGAATCACAGGATCCACTTCTTTAAGTCATAACCCTGGACTTAATTTGCTCATTACACTGGGGAGTTACACTTGCTGGGTTCAAGAGCTTTCTGCTTTTGCTGCCTGTGCATGATACTTGTAGAAGCTCTGGGAGAAAAAAAATATTTTTGCTGTGTTTGTGAAGGGAAACAAGTGAGAGATTCTGGTGGCAGAAAGCAGAGAAGTGGCACAAAACAGTTCATGCTCCACAACTTGGCCTGCATCCAGGAAATCCACACAGTATCATTCTGCACGTACCTGACGGCACGGGGCTCCCACTAGGACTCGGGGCTGAGCTGGGTGCCGCAGGGACAGCGTGGCTGTGGCCGTGCCGCAGTGTCTGTGGCACGCAGACGTCTCCCAGGAGCAATAGCTCCTGATGCGGGGGCTGTCAGCAGGGTGAAGAAGCAGCAGCCTGTACGTGTTTTGTTATGAGAGTCCTGGAATAACGCTTTAGGCTGGTTCAAAGCCACATTTGTAATGAGTGAGTAATCTTTTCTCGTCCTCTGTCTCTAAACTGCAGGCTCCTCAGAACACGAAGGGATGAGGAAGGGAGATTGTTTACCTTCCAGCCTAAGAGGGCTGGCCAGCAGATCCAGAGCAGGAGGCTGGCAGGGTGAATGTGTCACTGGGTGGCTGCTAGGGCAGGGAGAGGGCTCTCACTCCTCCCTTTGAGAAAAACAGACGTGCTCTCTCCACCTGGAGGAGCACACCAACGTAAATCACGTCATCCATCCCTCCTCTTGGGAGTCGTTTACGTCGCGATTTAAAGCCATTCCATGGCTGAGACTCAGGCATTCATCCATGTTCTCCTTCGGCTGCAGACGGAGCCGGCTGGGTTTGGGTGCCTTCCAACCCAGGCAGCCCATGTCTGTGACCCAGCCAGGCTGCAGCACCTGTGGCTGGGGGTGGGAGAGGGGCAGTTTAAAGGCAGCACACTGGGTTTGTTGTGCTCTGGCAGCTCCTGCCCTCTGGGGTATGCCCATTGACCTGTGCGTGGTGCGGCGTGCAGGACGTGGTTAAACAAGACAAACCCCAAGGTCTAGCAGGGAGTGAATGAGTGTGCCGGGGACAAATGCCACCATGCAGCATGGAGAACTGGTCGCCCAGGTGGCCAGCAGGGACATTTGCTGACAGTCCATAAGCAGGGTGAAGAGTCTACTTTCTTGTCCTAAAAAGGCAGGTATGTTTGTTTTTTTACTAACTACGATGAACATTTCATGAGGCATCGGCAAGCCATTTAATTTCTCTTTCCTGCATTTCCCCCCTCTGCAATGTGCATTACAGCCTTTATCTGTTTTATCAGTTGAGAACAAGTTTTTCAGGACGTAAGGTTTTTTCCTGCATATCGATGTAGTTGTGTCATGATTAGCATCTCTAGGTACTGCCCTAATTCCCACAATAACATCACCAAATTATACTTCAATAAATTACACATCATGGATATTAAATGCTCAGTTCGGTTTCAGTGCAAACTAAAAAGCTCAAATGATGGTAACTTAAACTGGCAATAAAGTAGCCAGTATTACTCTTGTAAATACTTAATTTGCAAATGTTTAGAGAATTAGGCACCTGCTATAAATCCTTATCGTGGGCTCTGCACCCTGTTGGTAATCGGTGAGCTATATCTCACTTCATTATGCATGAATGTGTAATTTTCCAAAAGCATAAATGTGGCCTCCAAGGGCACACACATTAATAGCATTCGAATGAGCCAATTTGTTTCCTACCCAATGTGTTTATCTTCCAGCTCTTCGCTCTGAGTGCCAGTGGAAAGGTTAATGGCTCGCAGTTCCCTGTCAAATGATGCACTGATTTAACCTCCGCGGTGTCTGGATCTTTCATTGTCTTTGGCCTTCAGCGTGCTGAAAGTTAACAGCTGCATCCTACATGCTAGCTCAAATGTGAGAGGGTCTTCTTTAAATTATTGCCCATGTCCAGGATTAAGTGGGATCCTGTTCCCTCTTGCTCATCGTGGCCCTGATTCACTGGGTATACGATGCCTTGGGAGCGCTTGTGCTTGCTCGAGCAAAGTCTGTGCCAAGTAGCCACCAGAGCAGCTGGCTCTGCCCAAAGTCAAGCAACTCTTAGCTGAATCCATCCCAGAGTGAACAGAAATACCTGAGAGTGAAAGGAGCACACAGGCTGGACGGCCATGTAGTCTAATGGGTGGGATGCTGGGTAGGGGAAGGTGCTTCCAGTGATACCAGAACCGATGTGCAGCAGGTCTAGGTGAGATTGTGCTGATGTTTACAGAGTTTTGTTGTTAACCAGGCTCAATTTTGACAAAATGGAGGCAAACCTTGGTTTTAAAAAGCAAGGTGTGTGCACAGATGCACTTAAATACGGCTGCACGTGTGGCATTTTCAAGGGAACACCAGTGAGTGAGGGGCAGTCATGCTGAATGGCAATGTACCTCCTTAGGCGCCCAAATTTGAAAACTGCAGCCTAATTGGATCTGCTCCAATTATTACTATTATTTGCTGCTTAACAGCTGTCATTGAAGGCTCAAGACAGCTTTGTGCTGAATTCCATGAATACATAAAACAAGAAAAAAAATAACCTGGAGGCACTTTGAGTCTCTGCTTGAGAGACAGCAACCAAATGCAACTGGCTGGGAAGCAGGAGGTGATGGAAGGGAGCTGCTGAACATCTGATCAAGTCTCACAAGAATTCAGTGTTGTCTAAATCTGAGCTATCACAGAGAATAAGCAGCATTAAGTAGGCAGGAATGGCTGTCTCTGAGCAGAAGGAATATTTATTTCGAAGCTTAGGTAATAATTACCATGGTGAGCTCAATGAGTTTTAAAGGAGACAATTAGGCCACAATTACAGAGGGGGAAGAAAAGCCGAAGCCCAACAAAGCAAGCTCCCTCTTCCTCCGCTAACCACTAACCTTTTCTCGCTTTCTTTTTCTGCTGTCCACTTGCTGTGTTAATCTTGAATTTGAATGAAAACTTAAGTGTAACTAAATGTAGCCTTGCCCCTGTAGAGGGAGTGGAGATGTCATTAAGGATCTGTCAGAGTCAATAACATTTCCCCTGCAGCCCCAAGCTGTGCCTCAAGATCTAACATTTCTGTCTGAATTATCAGCTAATGCTCTGACAAATTGCCTGTGATTTTCTTTTTTTCTCCCTGAGTGGATGTGCCTGGTCTGCAGATTAGGTAAACACTGCCTGGCCCTGGTGTGCAGCGGTGGCTGGTTTCCAGCCCAGCATCTCTGCTGAGCCGCGAGCAGGAGGGGCTGGGGCAACAGCCGGGCACCCGCGGGGTTTGCGCTGGGGCCTGGGGCTGTTACAGCTACGAGCACACGCTGAGGAGATGTCTGCCGACTGCGGCAGTGAGAAGTGGTGGAGGTGGCAGTTCAGGATGCGACAGAGAGCAGCAGGGCTGCCGGTGAGGTTGGGGAAGCCAAACTGGGCAGGCGCTAGCGGCAGCTGTTTTGCTAAGCAGGGAGAGGGCACTGGCTTTCTTTTTCTTGTAGTAAGGAGTGGGTATCTGCGACTCGGTCTTCTCCCTCAGACACTGAGCACATCTAAACGTGGCACAAAACTACCTAGTGATTTTGCACTTACACGGTAAAGTCATCTTTTGGAGGAAATACTGCAGGGAAGCTGCTGCAGAGGCACCCAAGGGGCTCGTCTCTCTGGCCACGAGATTCAAACACCTCTCGAGGCAAGCAAGTCGTCAGCGCTGGCTGCCGCTTCCCAGCTGCAGGAGATCCGACGCGTCTGGCTGCATGCTTGCTGCAGAAGTGATTTTCCTGGGAGCATGAGCTGGGTTTTAAACACTGTGGGTGTAGTGGCAGTCTGCAGTTCTGATCGTGAAATCAGATCATGAATGTGGGAGGGGTAAGAGAAGTCCTCATCTAAGCTGCCATTGTCAGGATTGACATGAGCCAGTGCAAGGCTCTTCTCCGTGGGCCCAGACAGATTGACTCTCATTCTCTGGCCTTTGCCAGGTTCTGTTTGAATGCACGTCCTGGTTCTGTAACACACTTTGCTGCTCATACCTGAATCAGCCCAGCCCCTCTGCAAATGGCTCTCTGTGATTTAAATTCCTGCTTCGCCCTGCCCTTCCCCTTGCTGGTTATTAATTGACACGATGGCACTGCTGGCTGTGCTCTGAAGTATTTGGGAATTCAGCCACACTGCTCGCTTCCTTCAGGCTGAGAGTAGCGGTGTCCCAAACTCATTTGAAATCAATAGGATATGGGTTCCGAATTCCCTTAGGCTTTCTTGGCAAATTCCAGTCTTTTACAGGACTATGGAGCAGTAAAAGCAATTTGGGATATGTGGCATTTTATTCCACCTTCTCTAGGGGAGAGTCTAAAGGAAAATGAAACCTCTGGGAAGATGAGGGCTGTGGGACCGCAGACGTGCACCATAAAGACACCCGGGTGCTTGGCAGAGGAGTGGTGGCACCAACCAGAAGTGCTCATGTATAGTTCTGGGAACCCAAATGGCTAAAAGGTCAGGATATTTATGATCTTAGGCATCCACATAAACATGCACAGCAGCCAGTAATAGAAATGCAGTCCTGGATTCTTTCTGAGCAGTCTCAGGCTGGGCACGCTCCTTTTTTATGGTATGCACTGGAGAGACTGAAGGAGGGAGGAATTGAAACGGAAGGAGAGAAAAAGGGCTTTGCATACTATCGTATCCCATGTAATTATTAGTTGTAGGTAATTAAAACAGTGACATTTTTGTAAGTATTTGGAAACTGATATGAATATACATAGATAAAATGGAAATCAGTAGCAGAAATGACCGTTTCTTGTTTAAAATTATTTTTCCATCTGGAATTCCTAGTGGTCTGTATGTTACACTTGAACCACCCAGAAGCAAATCCCTTTCATTTTCATGCAGCAGTATGTGTGCAGAGGGCACGTGAGTAAAATGTTTAAAGTCTTGGAAGACGGATTGTGTTTTCGATAGACTGGAGGTTGGGTAGTTATTAGATACAGCAAAGGCACCTGAACAGATGGGGGAAGCGGATGGGGCATTTATTTCAAGAGACCCCGTGTGTGGCCAGGGTTTGACCAAATTCAGAACAGTGGATGGCTGGAGCTTGAGCTCTTTACACTTGTACAGGGCAGCTGGGTCCCCTCAGAGCCCATCTGCAGGGAACCTCATCCCGAGTTCATTGTGGCTGAGTGGATAAAAGCATGCTGAACTGTGAGGAGAGCGGAGCACAATGTGGGAAGGGCCAGAGGCACCCAGTGCTGAGCTCTCAGGTTGTGGACAGGGGGGAGGTGTCCCACAGGGCCCCCAGAGCCACAGACAGACCTTCGGTGAGCCTGGCAGTGGGACCTGTGGTGTGATTTTCTGAGGTGTCTTTTTTTTGCCTTTGAAGAAAACATTGCTTCTTGCTTGGCTGCAGGGTCCAACAGATCTAGGGGAAGGTGGAGGTGCTTGGATAAGGATGGGTACAGCAGGTGACTGCCTGTGCTGGGGAGCAGTGCTGGTTCTTGGTCCTGTCTTTGATACCATGTGCAGGCAGAAATGCAATTCAGAATTGTCAGGTGCAGTACGTTAAAGCTATTTCCTCTAGCCATTAAAGTTTCACGTAAAAGTTTCACAGACAGGTCTTGGTCCTATTTATAGGTATCTTGCTTTCAAAAATATTATTAAACTCTTTTGTTATAGAAAGCTACTCTGAAAATGAGCCGACCTGGTAAATAAAACATGCTTGCTTTTACTGGCATGCTTATCTCCACAGAACAATATACTGAAGAATATTTTCCCCATACATTTTTGTCAACACATTATTGCACATGCCTATGTAAGCAGTAAAGCAGTTTGAGTGCACCCCACTGCACTTGCTTTTCCTGTTGGTGGGAATCACAGACCCTGTGAGCAGGCAGCACCAGGTAAATCCTGACCCCAGGGTGTGGCAGGGGCACGCAGAGGAGAGGGGAGGTTTTGTCTCCTGTGTGTTCCTGGGCTGCCTGGGGTCTCGTGCCTTTGGGCTTGTGGCTCCAGCATCGTCCTCCGTGTGCTCCTCTGGATGCTGCATGGGGACCAAGCACCGAGGCTGGTGCTCCCTCAGCGTAGCTCAGGCAGGGATATGAGGTGATGGATGGAGAATACTGTAGGATTCAGCCAATGGTATCTGCTACCAAAAAATAAAAAAATAAAAGAGACTTCAAATGCTTGCTAATTATTTTGTTAATCAGGGTTTTCTGCTCCACATTATTAACAATGCAAATTAAAGCAGGAGTCTGTAGTGCCCAGAGAACATCTGCTCACCAAGAGTGAACAAAATGCCCCCGCTGCAGCCGGCTGCCGTCCAGCTGTGCGTGCCTTCGGGAAGGTCTGGGCGTGGGGTGCGTGCAGGGCAGCTGCTCCTGTGCCTCCGTAGTTGTTACTGCACTCTGGCTTTATAGGTGTGTATTTTAGCCTTACATTTCATTCTGGTTTTCTGTTTGTTGATCATTCTGGAAAGCAGCATCTTCACCTGGGAGACGGTGCACGCTGGCTGCTGAGCAAGCCCTGCACCTCCTGCTGGCTCCTTCCCCCGCGGGCAGAGGAACTTTTCCTCCTGGTGGGTGCAGTGCTCTTAACCTCTGTGCTGGGCTCCACCTCCAGTTCGTGTTTATGCATCAGTTTCTTCTCCCATCGTCTGCTTTGTTTTTGGTTTTGGCTATGGACGTTTACGTTTCAAAACTGAATCCTGCTGTGTGGCTGCCTGTGTATCCTTAAAAACCTGCTTCTCTGCTAGCCTGGGTGGAGCAGCGCATGGCATTGCCTCTGCCAGCTGATCTGAAATCTGTTAGAGAAGATGCTGCTAGGGATTGTTTGAAAAGCTGAGGTCAGCATTCCTCCCTGTTAGTGCAGTTAGTTTAGGGACTTTATCCTTTTTATTTGCAAATGAAACAAGACACTAATCATGCATATCTAGGCCCATCATCAGACATACACTGCACCTGGTTCAGGTTCTGCTAAGATATGACCCAAGGCAGTTGTGGGGAACACCTCATAGCTCCCTACAGGAAGAGTAAAAAATTTCTATGCAGAAAATCCCTGTAACTGTGTACTTGTGACCTTAACTCTCTGTATTCTTCTGGCATATTGTTCCACATATATGCATGCAAATATATCTTTAGCCAAGGCTACAGCCCGTAATAGACAGTCTTTTATCAGCTCATACAGCTCTTTATACCAGAAGAGCATTTTGGACACTTCTGAAGTAAGACACCAGTAAGAGATTTTGATATTTTTCTATTTTTATAATCTGCACTTAGTAGCTCTCTCCAAGATGTTTGAAAAACAAATTCTTTCTCTGTTTGCTTATTAAGCTCTTCCTTTATCTGGCAAGGCATGGATGGTCTGCTCCTGTTCCTCCTGCTTACCAGCTTCAGGAAGCCTGATGGAGTGTGTTGGCTCTGGAGTTGCAGGAATGGAACCAGCTGCAGCAGATAACATCTTATCTTCCAAAGGAGGACATAAACTGCCCTGCTTCAGGGCCTGCTGCAGCCGCTGGCTAGGGTGGGTGCTGGGCAGGACTGTTTTTTCTCTGCAGGTCGCCTGCGT
This sequence comes from Alectura lathami, assembly GCA_013399715.1. NCBI lineage: Eukaryota > Metazoa > Chordata > Aves > Galliformes > Megapodiidae > Alectura > Alectura lathami. The sequence continues at coordinate 85,239 of VXAV01009571.1, read as the reverse complement.
TAGAGTTTTTGTCACTTCCGTCTGTTCCATTCCTTATGCTAATGTTTTTCAGAGATGAGACACAAATTTACACAGCCCACTCCTGCACTGTTCATTTTGGCAATGCTGATACTCCAGAATTGCTGTCCTTCCTCTTGTGTCTAAGACTAAATCTGAACCTGCTGACAGTGCTCATACCTAATAATCCCACTGGGATTTATGCCTATGGTCAGGGAATTCAAAAGCAGAGGTACATGTGCCTGTGTGACCAGATTTTCTTGAAGTCCTTTATTATGCACGGGATTAAAGTATGGGCGGATCAAGAGCTCTTCTTAGGTTTGAACCTCCCCTATGAGGAGCTGGGCCAGTCTAGGAGAAGGCTGTTGCATAGCGTTGGTGCTTTGCTTTCCCTGATCAGCAGCAAGTGCTTTAACTAGTTCCAGCCCTTTAACTTGCTTAAAATAAGGAACCTTCTTTTGGAATTAATATGGCTCAGTTCATACCCAATAAATGTGGGGGTTTTACAGCATTCTTTACATTCAGAACTTCTAAAAGCTCTCATAAAAGAAATTCCCAATATCGCAAGTGCTCTGCAACCAGAGAGAACTGTCCTTTACTAAAAACAGTTCAGTGAAACACCCACCTGCTGGAGATTAATTCATCTGCTGGTTTGTGTGAACTCAACCCAGATTAATCACATTTTAGCTCAGCTGGAGAAATATCTGTGAATGATTTTGCCAGCTAACTGCACAGAGCTACACCTATTTTTCAGAGGCAGAGCGAAAACTGCTCTAGGTGACTCTGTTACAAGTCAAGCAAGTTATTTTCAATGCTGCCTTGTAAAGAACAAAGATAAGAACTAGAGAAAATGAAATCACCGGGGAAAGGAAAACAATCTGCTGTTAGCTGAAACCGTGCCCACAGTGCAGTGTTTAGCTGCGGGTGTATCTGCGCGCTCCGCTCTGCGTTTGGGGGTGCACAGTGTGGGAACTCATGGCCAGCGACTGCCTGCAGCCGCTCCGTGGTGTTTCGCCAAGGGCTCTGTCTGTGTGCCTGCACTGTTCCTGGTGCCTGTGCAGGGGGAAGGAGGGAGGAGAACCACACCGCAGCTTGGGTGTGGTGTGAACCATGGGTGTGTGTAAGGGGGCTTCCTGCTGATCCCAGCCGGGTCACTCTGGAGAAGCCATTTAGAACAGAACCGAATGGTGCAGTTGGAAGGGACCGTCACAGATCTTCTAGTTCAACTGCAGATCATCCAGTCCAGCTGCCCTTGGCAGTATAAATCGTGTGAATGTTAATGGCAGCATGCAGCTACATGCAACACAGGGACAGAGCGTTCAGGCTGGGGCATCCAGCGCTGCCTTACAACCCAGCTAGTGCATCAGCGCCATCATCGGGGCTGACAGACAGGGGTTCCTTGTGGCAGACTGTTGGAATCTGCACTGGAACAAAACTAACGGGGTGTTAATAACATGAAGTGTGCCCTTCAAGATAACCCCACAGCTGGCGAACAGGAGAATTGCATGGGAATGTGAGACGCTTTGTTCAGATCCCTGCCCTGGGTGCTAGCTGCTGGCTTACTGGGCTGGACCTGGGAAATGGCTATGCTTCTTTGCAAAGCTTTAGGGAATTATTTTTTTCTGTGTCGAAATGGCGTTTTCTCGGTGGAAAAAAAAAGTATGTGATGAGCTCTAGTTTGGCACTAGAAAGGTCCAAATGAGGTAACAGTCTGGCTCACCTGCAAGTATTTCTGGATCTACAGCTTTTCACAGCCCCCTGTACTTGATGGGATGAAGCAAGAACTAAAGAGCAACTTGCTCTGAAATAGCTCAATTTCTGCAGCGAGTGCACGGCCAAATGTGGATAGGGCAAAGTTACAACCACTAGAGTTACGAGCAGAGATATGACAGTTTCTAATCTGAATCAGATCATGAAGGATCAGTCAGCGATTGTCGCTATCATCAGCAGTAACTTCATCTCACTCCGAGCTGCTTTGGTGCCAGAGGTGAGTCTGACATAAGAACCACAGATCTGAATTCAAATGGGGAATCAAGAAGGCATTTCTACCTTGATTTTTCCTCTCAATCTGAGATAAAGGACATGTTTATTAGGAACTTGTCCTAACTTTCTTGATAGTAATTCAGAACTCCCATTGTCTGCATGTGCTGTCTGTGCTTCTTGCTAGAAATTAATTTTTGTACAATTCACCAGCCAGGTATTTTTAACTGAAAGGGTTGAAACAGCAGCAAACAAACTGAAAATAGATGTATTTTGGCTTTCTGCCCACGGCAAAGAGTCCCTTGCTGCTTTCTTGCCCCGAGCCCGTGCTGCGATGCCAGCCCCCCATTGGCACCCTGTTCAGAGCAGCCCCTCGCAGCCCAGCCCACACCAGGGCTCCCCCACGCCAGCGCAGGGGGCCCAGCTCCGTCCCGTCCCCAGCCGCTCCCGAGCCGAGTGGAGCTGCCGCAGCACTTGCCCTTTCCTTAGAGGGCCCTAAAAGAGAAGAAGTGAACGTATAACCGCAAGAGCAAAAAGTTACTGAGTGCCTGTGCTGTTGTTTGTACGTTGAGATGCTGTGATTAAATTACATACATAATGCATAGCGTTTGTAATACATTATTAATAATAATAATACCGTCTTGTATTGTTCGGCTGGAAGAGGCATGCTCCTAGTGATGGTTCATTGGTCTGTTCACACACAATTTTCATACATCTCTAAAGATTACCATTTTAACAGCTTTCTGTATGGATACTGCCAGGCAGTTACATTTAACAGTGCATAAATCTAATTCCCTCTGCACTCAATTTTCTCAGGCAGCAGAATCAATTTGAATCTGTCAGGATTTTATTCTAAAGTCTATTAATGACTCCTACCTTTTTCTGTATTTTTTTCCTGTCTCTGTCTCTCTCTTAACAGTCTCACTCTTTCATGAATTCATTCAGCTGCAGAAAAAGATGCCCCACTGATACAAACACTCTCTTATCTCTTTACAGCGGAAACCTAATTAGGTGTGAAGGAGACACAAGGAAGGTCACAATTAGCCCTCCAGCAATAAAGGTTAACAGTTGTGAAATCCTATAATAATGCTGTTGAACTTTGTTATTTTCAATAACGATGGCCTTTGACAAGCTCAAGTTCATTACTGTTCACCCCCACCTCACCAGCACAGCCCTGTAACGCCTCCCCTTCCCCCGCGTCCCTGCACGTGCGGCTGGCTCCTAGCAGGAGAGCTGCTCGCACCTCTTCTGGCAGCCGGGCTGCTGGGCAGGTTTCAAGGCACACTTTAGTGCATTTTGTGTTGAGCTCATGGTGAAGGATTGCTTGCCATGCCTTTTAATTATTGCTTAAAAAATAACACGTGCAGGTTTTCATTTCCATGCTTGAGTGAAATGATTCTGCCCGATTAAGAACTTAAATGGAGGTGGTAACAAGAGAGTAATAGGCGACCCGTCCTGCTGATACAGCATTTCGGGGCAGGGTGGAAACGATTACATGCCTTGCCATTAAAAGGCAACGGATCTCTGACACCTTCACAAAAGGCTTGTGGGGAATAATGCCGTGGTGGGTATTGTTTGTTTGTGTCCACTCCTGAATCTCTGGAGTTAAATGGATTGTGAGCTGAGCATTTCAGATGTCTCCTTATGGCCTCGTTTTAGTTCTGGTTTTGTGCCTGTTGAGGAATGCAACGGAACAACCTGGATCCACCAGAGATGCCAGTCTCCCTGTTGGTCTTCAGTAGGTCTCGTGAAGGAGCAGGACCACACCTGTGACTGCTAAACCCGCGACTGAGCTCTCAGGTGTCCTTTACGCTGGACGTGCAGTTCCACGGCCATTAATAGCAGCTTTGTGCCCTGGTCGTCTTGCCAGATGTGGGCATGTGGTTTCGTTCCGAGCTCAAGGAGCGGAGCAGGGATTTCAGGCCGCCTCCACACTTCCTTCCTTGCAGTTTCAGCTTGGGCGATCGCTCACCTGGTGCAAAGTGCCCCAGTGCAGAGCACAAGTACTGAGAAGTGCTTTGGGCCATCTGACAGCGCTGCTTTGCCAGCGTTGTGCCCGATGTACAGGGCATCTGGCCTGAGGTACTGGAAACTGGCAGAGCTGTGATGTGCTGCTGCTTCTGTATGTTTGCTTGGGCTGGGGTTATATGCTGAGGAACAGATGCATTCTTTTTGTCGTTGGGCAGGCTTTCACTCCTTTGCCTGCACACCCTTGAGTTTTAAGGGTAAAGAATCTCATTTAATCATAATTTTCCAGTTTAACTAGAATTTGGACAATTTCTCAGTGGTGCATAAAGTGGGAAAGTCCTGTCCTAGGCTACTTCTAGACTCTGTGGATGGAGAGAGAGGAGCAATGCAGATCTTACATGGGTTGAATATTGCTTGGAAGCTGCTCTCTCCTTCCCTGTCCTTGAAAGAGTCTTGGATGACTACACCTCTAGCTCAGACACCTCAGGAAAACAATAACTCTTAACCAGTGTTAAGCCTTTATTATAGAAAGCAAAGCCATAAAATGTTCAGTAATGGTAGAGGACCAGAAATGCAAAATATGTGATGTACATATACGTAAAAAAATCTACAGATGGACAGATGTTTAGTTCTCTCACCTCTACCTCCCCTCAAGGCAGATTCTTGTCTTCTCAAGTAAGACAGCGCTGTATCACAGCAGGCAACAGTTGCTGCTTCCTGGTAAGTCTGCAGTTAATGCTGCATTTGGATTTTTACTGGCAGTAAGCCATATCCTATTTAGTATTTCAAAATATTTGTGAATATACCCCATCTGACCAGCCCTCTGGTAAAATATCAATAAAACAGGATATTCTTGAGATTATTTATGCCTTTTGGAGAGGACTGGATGCTTTCAGAGACAGCTGCAGAGCTTCAAAAGCTTGTGTGAGTAGCACATGCAAATCCAGAATCATAGCAACTTCTGTGCTGCCTGCTGTCATGGTTGAGAACAGAGTTTAAGGAAGAAAAGGGAAGTATTCCATAGCATATACATCACGGTACACTGCTCTCTAGGGGGCGCTGCGGTGCGCGACCCC
>VXAV01009571.1:43375-80007 GCA_013399715.1 Alectura lathami | reverse complement strand
TTTTATAAACAAAGTTTAATTATATTTAGTCCCGAGTTCTACCTTTTATTTTTCTTCTTAACTTTCTCCCTTTCCCCACCCCCCTCCGTTTTTTTTTTTTACCTCTCAGCCGGCAGCCACCGGCAGAGGGGGAGGGGAAAGCCACAACACCTGCAAACACCAGGGTTTGTGCAGTGCTTGACAAGAAAAAGCACTGCTGCAAGTGGTTCTTAATTCATGGCTCAAGGCTGAAGTTCAAACCGCATTTTCAGAGAGCAGACACAGGTCACTGGGCACCGTAAGGATGTTCTTCCCCATACCTTGCCTCATTGACTCCATGCTTCCACGTGCACCGAGCGCTGAGCCCTGCCTGGAGCTGGTGCGAGCTGGCACTGCTGGTGACAGTCGTGCTGGTTTGCCCAGCTGGGGCCCTGGCTGACTGAACTCTGTACAATTGAATGAAAATTCCTGAATGTGCAGAAAGTGGGGAAAGGGGTAACAGAGAGAGAAGCCGACAATGGTACTATTATTAAGGTAACAGGAGGAATAAACAACCTGCCAGGAAAAGAACAATTTACAGTTCAGTGTGCCAGTTTGAAATCACATTGGCCATGTGGCTTGCATTTTGTTACCAAATTTTATGAAAATTTGGTGACAGGATCCTTGATACTTTTAACATCCAATTCTGAGAATAGCAGACTGTCGTGTCGCAGGTGCAGAGGGTGAAGCCACCTTTGAAAGGGCAGGAAGAGGCGAGAATCCCCCTGTTTGATCTGAAATCCCTGCCAGGTCCATCCCCTGTGTGACAGCGCTCCCCTGCTTCCCCCCCCCCGACACAGTATGCAACACGCAAAAACTTACAGAATGGGCTGCTGACAGCAGAAAGTTGTGAACTTTATACATTAAGTCATTCAACTCTAGGAGGAAAATCAAGCTGTTTGGCCTCCCAGTTGTCCTTGCAGCAATCACTGGGCATTTATCTTGCTAATGCTTCTGTATTGCCGTTAGTATCCGGTTGGTAGGAAGTTTTATTTGCATAAGGCAGCAGAATTTTTATTTATGAAGCCAAGGACATGTCCTTGTAGTTCAGCAAGAAGTTTATTGAATGATTGACATTAAATGCCAATTTTATCAAAATATTGATGGAAAAAGTTCTCGTGCTTCCATCGTGTCGTGTAGATGTATCTCAGCTTTATCCGGGCGGAGCAATATGTTCCTTGCCAGACTAGAAAATGATGTATTAGCCATCTGGGCAATGGGCCCAACCCTGGGCAAGATTAGTGCTTCAATTAGCTGTTGATAGCTTTCCATTAGAATATTGGTTTCAAAGAGCACTAAACAAGAATGTTGTGCTTTGATTTTCAGATTTAATTACTTCCATCAGGGCTATAAATGAACTCATTAGTCTTAGTGGCTCTAAAACCTAGAGACAATGCAATGTTATTGCTATTGTTCTTATGGTTTGTGCAAACATTACTTTCAAAATGCTATTAGGGATGGCTATCAGCCTCCCCTCTCCTCCTGATGTAGCTGGCTGGCTGACCCTGCACAGCGGCTCTGGGGTAAACGTGAGCGCGATTCCATGGCCACGGTCTGTTGTTGGGATCCAGGGCCTGCGGACAGCAGCTTCATCTGAGGGGACCATTGCATGCAGGGAAAGTAACTGGGGATATGATTAAACTTACACACTGGAAGCATTTGGCTTCTTTTCAAAGTATTTGTGTTCTCTTTGTCTTTTTCCCCTCTATTTCTTCCTTTTGTTTGTTTGTTTTAATGTTTGCCAGGGCTTCTGAGGATTCTTGAGGCTTTGTGGGTTTTTTTCAATCCACTGCATTATGGTTTCATGACACTTTTACCCCTAATTTTGCAAAATAGTGTTCCTCACCCAGGTGGGTGGTGTTCCATGGACAGTGAGTTCTCCTTTGAATGTGATCCTTGCCCTGTTCCTCCTAAAACAGAAGAAGACAGAGGGTGGGAATGCAGCGAGGCAGGTGCTGACAGTCACTGAACTCCTGCAGCACTGGCACCCCCACCAAAGAAACCTTGTCCTGAGCAGCTTCAACTACCTCTGCAGTCAGCATCAATCTGAGCGGGACCAGAAGGTCCAAAGCTCTTTCCAAACTGAATGGTCTAATAAGTCTGGGAGGAAAAGGAAAGCATGGTCAAGCCCCGTAGTGAGGAAGGGGCAAGGCAGAATTACCAGGCCCGACCTGTCCTGCGGCCGGGACTTGCAATGATCAGATCTTGCCGTTAGATGAGCCGTGAGTCACACTGTCTATTAAAACCTTAAACCTTGCAGAGCTTTCTTTCATCCAAGGTGTATTTTACTTGGTTAAAGTCCCTTTGTTTTTCTGGTTTCTTTCTTCTGCCAAGGAAGCATGCCATGTGTGAATAAAGGATATGATGCTCTGCGTTACTGACATTCATTAAATTAAAGCTGTAATCAGTACAGTATGTCTTGACCATAAAATTAATATGGCTAAAACAGTAAATGCTATCATGTTCAAAGCCTAACACCTGTTTTGTATTAGCATCTGGATAGTTATTTCATTTTTCATTCTAATAGAATATTATTTGAATGAAATCCATAACTCGCTTGTAATTTTTAGCTGCTAAACCTTCATAAGTCCCAGAATACAACTCAAAAAGCCTATTCTTAGATCACAGATGAATTTCTCCTAAATTTTGCCAGACTTGTGGTAAGGTTGGGAGCATAGAGAAGTGAATACAAGTGTTGAATCCTTTGCTCTCAGTCAGGGCAGGATTTTACCTGTGGCTCCAGGCAAGCAAGTCCTTTGCTATTCAGAACAAGGTGAATCCCTACCCAAAACCCTAACCCTAACCTTAAACCCTAATACCCGTAACCTAAACCCTAATCCTAATCACCCTAACTCTAGCCCTAATAGTGGGCATTAACCCAAATACCCTAACCCTAGCCCTTTTGCTGGGAATCTTCAGCAGGAATTCCAGCTTTCATAGGGCTTGTAGGTGAAATGAGTAGGAAGGGAGAGCCCATGGGGCGGATGGAAGAGTTGCTGCCTCATTCTTTGTGTGCTGGCAGGGGGTGTGAACCTGGCCCTGCCAGAAGGGAAGAAAACATCTCTGCCTGTTCTGGTGGAATGCAAAGCTTGTGGTGGAGTCACGGTGGAGACAGTTGGAGTTTGGATGTAGTCGTGGGTGATTTTTTCTATCTAAGCGCTTTTGTGCCTCTCTGAGCAGTTCTGGAGCCATTCTCAAGTGTATAAAAACAGAATGATGTCTCTCGATCCTTCTTCTCCTCCCTCCCATCTTGCCTTTCCCATCTGTAGGAGAATGGTCTGATGGATGTGTTTGTTTTCCTGGATCTGTTATGCTGAAGAATGAGAGTGGGGGGCCTTCCTCCATGGTCGCTGTTTTGTCTAGCGAGCTTTCTGTTCTCTAGGATCAGCTCCTGTAAAGCTAAACTGCTTCTATTTTTAAGACTATTTGGACTAGAGAAATTTGGGCAGATTATATCAGTTGTCAGAGTTTATGCCAGCAGACAAAGGCAAGATCATTCTGTTGACTTCTGTCAAATTTTTCTGACCTGATTCTGCTTCTCCTCTCATGGTATTTCATGCCCCTGCCGTGCTCCTGCAGTCAGGCCTCTGAGGCTCCCATCTCCCACTGCAGGTGTGCCCTGGGTGAAGAGCGTGATGCAGAGCAGAGGTCTGCTGCAGTGTGCGGCCGGCGGGGACTTGGCTTTCTCACCGGCCCAAACCTGATGATTTCTTGCAGCTAGGTCGTGCTCACAGTGTTTCACATCTGGCATATGCCAAGCAGAGGGGAGACACTGTGCTACAAATGCATAGTGTGATCCCAGCAAAGGTGGGAGAGGACCATCAAGACCAAGACAATGCAAGCAGCAAAGTGCTTAAGCTTCCTTAGCACTAACTGTAGCGATGGGATCGACTTCCCTCCCATCTCTCCGCACAGCCTGACTGCGAACCGTGGCCTTGAAAGATGACACAGTTTTACTGAGTGAATGAATTAAATGAGCTCCTCTGTAAAACCCATCAAATACTCCCTTGTAGTGTAACCAGACGGGGGTTTGGGTGGTATTATCCTAAGAATTCCAAAACAAATTAGAAGGAACCCAAAGTCTAGTGTGCTGTCACGTTTGATGTACAGATTGTCCAAACGCTGTGTGCTTTTGGTGTGTCACAGATCGTGTGGGACTGAGACATAAATTACAGATGTTGGAAACGGGAGATCTTCTGCAGCAGTCCGTGGCCTGCAGCCGCTCCGCTGCAGCTCCTGAGCAGCGTGGAGCCAGACAGTGTGGCGGTGCCCCAGCTCCGCCGGGTGCCGCGGCTCTGGGACAGCTCCAGTGAAGTCACTCAGGAGCTCCTGTTTCGTAACGACAATACAGCAGTGGTTTATTTGAAGGCTGAGCCAGCTTTGTATCAAAGCCAAATATGTCTGGCTTGGCACCGTGAGCTAACACCAGAGCCAAGCAGCTGGAGCAGACTGTACGTGTATTTAAAAGAGCAAAAGCAGAGAGACTCTTAAGTTATCTCCTGTCTGAGGTCAATCAGAGTGCCAGAATGCAGTGCCAGATTTTGCATCAGGCTTTCTCTGGACTTGCACCTGCATACCTACAGAGCCAAGCCCCAGGCTAAGGCTTGATGCTCTGATCTCTCACCTCTCCTTCTGTCTTTCTTCTTGCAGTCTGCTAACTGCTGGAGTTAAACCCCTGTAATGCAGTAGCATCTTGCCCCCTCTCTCACCTTTTTTCTCTTTGGGTCCAGGTCACGCTCGTCAAATCCACACTGCTGCAAGGAAGAGCGCTCTAGAATTTCCTGTGCAGACTTGTCTCAAAGCTGTGCCTGTCTGAGAGCTAGGGGGTGACTTCTGTCACACAAAGGTGCAGCAATGAGTCTTTGGCCTCAAGATTTCCATCATATTCTGGTGAGCCAAGGCTCTGCTGCTGGTCTGCTGGCTCCATGGAGCTTATAGGATAAGCACCAATTATTGAGGCTGTGGCTGCCCTAGGTGACTGCGGCAGAGAGGCTGTGTTCTCTGAGCTCACGGTAGTCAGCTGCTGGCTGTGTTCTGCATCCAGCATGTGGAGAAGTGTCCTCTCCTGGCAATCGGACACTTCAGGAACAGAGAGGGCTCTAATGTGAGTGCTCACAGGTGGGACGGTTTGCTGCAGATGTCTGCTCAAGCGTTTGAGTGCCCCTGAAGAGGTTTAGTTTCACCCGGTGTGTAATTTATCACTAACTAAACTCCTTTTTCTGGAACTAGGACATGTTCCGATGCTGGATAAAGTGGCTCCTTTGTCCCCTAGACCCCAGGAATGCTTCAGGTATCTTTGTCTGGAGCACGGACGGAGAATGAGAAGGACTCATGTTGGATTACAAGGTATTATGAACTCCAGGCACACTTTTTCTTGTCTAATTAACGATTTTACCCATGGCATTAAATTAATGTGTGCTTATAACACGCCACAAATGAGAAATCTGGAAACCCATTTTCAAAGCACTTTCCATTACGCAAGTAGCAGGAGTGCACTGTAGCTTTTCAGTAAATTGGTTGGTAAATTGTTTTCTCTCATCTTTACTGCTGTAACAAAAACATGTTGACTTTAGGTCTCCATTTTGGGGGGGCTTTGTTTGCTTATCTGTGCTCCTGCCTATTAGCTCGAATCAAGGAAATAACCCAGACAAACATTTCGACCTGTAAAACCTGCTTACTAAAGTAAATTTTGGAGAGATTCTGGTGGCGAGGTGAATTGTCCCATTCAGTGGTCATTCATACTACCTTAATTCAGCACATGTGACTAATGAAACCGCCCTTCCTTTTGCGCAAAATGCCTTGTGGAAATGCTCAGCTGGTAGCTCGTTTCTAGCCCTGAATTCAGAAGGGAATTGAGGTGCAACCCAGCTGAAGATAATTACCTCTAACCTGTTTCTGTACTCTCTGAATTGCCCAGGAGATTCACAGCCCTTGAAATGAGAAGTCTGAGACCTTTGCATAAAATATTTGTTCGAGACTCTGTATAAAAATGAGAGAATGTGATTGAACTGGAGTGAAGGCGGCCTGGTTTCACTGGTGCTGCATTAATTTTGCATCAACTGAGTCTTCATTCCGTGCTGCTGCTGGGAGGCTGATGCCCAGCTCCAGCACAGACAGGTGCCGGATGATGTTAGGAACAAACCAGGGACTCTTGACCCTTTCTACAAAGATGGTACGCAGGCAAGGAACAGTGGTAGCTGAAGGCTTTATTACTTGATTTCTGCACGAGAGAGACAGGTGAGGTGGCTTGGCTCCTGCCTCCCTCACTTAGGTCAGGCAGGACATGAGTGAGGAAGGCCTGTGCCGTGCTCGCTGCACGTGGGAGCACTGACACTGCAAGCCCCGCTGTAAAGAGCCAAACTCATGGTTCGGGCTGACACAAACACAACCCTGGTGTTTAAGGAAAAGCAGATGGCTGCTGGGAAAGAAGCAAATTGTTGCCAACAAGGACAGCCTGTCTGAGCTGGGGGTAACCAATATGATCTAGTGCAGTGGGGGTGACTGCCTTGTGGTAACGCATGGAAGCTCATGGGGAGCAGGAAAGCCTTTTGCTTCTGGCCCTGTGGTCAGGGCTCCTTTCCTGGGCACAGCTGGACACCAGAGGACGAGCTGCAGGAGCAGAGCTTTTGTTTGAGAATTACTGGCGGGGCTCGTGAGAAGCAGTTGCTATGCAGCATGTGCTGCAGGCATTCATCTTACCAGAAACGCATCGAATGACGCAGAGCAGAGCTGCTGGGCTTCAGCCTGCACAGTGCATGTGCGTGCCCTTGTATCCCAGCGAGGAAGCTGAGGGTTTTTTTAGAAAATCACACCAGTAGATCATCCGCGCAGAGAGATCCATCAGTGGGGGACTCGGTGAAGGGCTGAGCCCTCCCCTCCTGTCGGGCTCGTTTGGAAGCACACTTCAGGTTGCTGCCGTGCGAGACAGATGAAAATGTCACCAGCCGTGCCTGTGGCACTTAGGGGAAACAGCCTTTCAAGGTTCCTAATTCTGGCAACAGATAAGCATGGAAAAATACAGGAAGAATGTGCACGTAGGGTCGCTGTGCCTGTTATCTGTGCATAGGCAGTGTTGTGTGTATTATCTGTGTTTGTTTAGCAGAAGTAAGATGGGCATTAATATTCTGTTTCAGTCTTAATTAGTGGCTGATAAAAGCACAGGTGATACTTAACAGTCTTGACAGAGTAATTTATCTGAAATTTCCTAATAATATGGTTACAGCACTCTTGGAAGGGCTGCCTTAATGACTTTCACACACTTAAGGTCTGATACCAACAATATCCAATATATTGGTTGCTTAGGAGACAAAATTAAACAAAGCATAACACATTTATTTCTTCTCTTCTTTACTGCACAGCGGATTATCTCACTGCAATATTTTTCTTTATTAAATGTCTAAGCTTTGGGTGTTTATAAGAACGAAAAAAAAATCCCTAACAATCCAGATCCCCTATTAAATCAGCAGATGGTTCCTAGAGCCAAATTAGGGACCTGTGATAGAGCAATAAAAGCTCTGCTTTATACAGTGCACATGTTCAGAGTTGGCAGTGTTAAATGAGACCTCCATGCAATCTGCCCTGAGAAATAGCCTCACTGGCATTGACCTCTTCCTATGTATAATTCAGCACCGTGTCATCAATCGCAATTGCACAGACATCTTCGCAATTTAGCAGACCTTGTATGGACTGACTTTCCCAATATTTGTTTAAGATGAACTGAATAAACTTGTTATTGCTAGTCTGCCAGAGGAAGGGAGATAGCAGTGTTTGCACTGGGCTTCACATAGTACAGCACCTGGGCAAGGTGCACCGAGCACGTTCCTAGCAAATGTTCATGTTTCAGGGGCTGCTTCTCATCCTGCTGAAGGCAAAAGTGAAACTCCCAGCAGCGTAAGTCAGGGCAGGAGCGTGTCTTGCCTGCCTTGTGCAGAGGCTCTGAGCCTAGTGTTGCTGAGTTATTAAATTTAGGTTGTTCTTAAAAAGTCTCTGAATTCACCTGAGAAATGCTGCCAGCAGAACAGGGCTGCAGTGGGGTCTGACTGATCTCAGCTGAACGTCTGTGCAACGCTGCTGATTTCACTGAGTCTTTGCCTTGCTTTTCTCAGGCTGATATGGTACAGCGATATGGCCCTGCTGGAGGCTATTCTCAGGCCCACAGCCAACCCTCAGAGCAAATCTGGGGTCCTTTGGCCTCTCTGTGCTTCCAGTTCCCTGCCTCCAGCGTCAGAACAGCAGTCTGAACTCGCTCTGGAAAGTGCTCTGTGATGGAGGAATAACGTCTCTGAAAGGTTGTTTCTCAGCCAGAGGGTTGCCCCGTGTGGGTTCATGTTTTTGGGGAATAACTGGAGTAAGTAAAGTGGATGTCTGATGGGGGGGCCGTCACTGATCCTGGTAGCATGAGCTTCCTACTGTGGGGCAGGGAAAGCACCCCGACGTCTGCAGTATGGAAGTCTTTCTTAAATAATTTTCACTGTTGGATCAGTACTTGTTACTTCTTAAGACTGATGAAGGAGTTTTGGAGTTTCCAAACCTAAACTTATCTTTAGGGAATGGCAAAAAACCTCCTGTTATTAAAATGACATTGTTTCTTACAGTTAATTGTAACAAAAGATCTGTTTCTTTCCTCCTGCACAGAAAGCCTCGGATAGGGAAGAGTAAGGCAAAAGCCCTGGAGCAGTGAGACTGATGCTAGCTAATATATGGGCACTATTTTGATTTTCATTGAGTTTTTCTCTTCTTTCCCTGCTCCTGCTCCCTCCCTACAGTATCTCTGCAATGATTTTTCACTCTGCCTGTTTATAAATGTTCATAAAGCATTTTGGGAGCCTAGGGAAGAAAAGGTCTCTAAGTACTTAGTGCAGGAAGAACTTCAACAGTGGGCTGCTAAATTGTTGCATACACTGGGCAGTATTTCTTGCAGGGCAGAGCACATTCTGCTCCCAGAATGTGGTGCTGCTTTGGTGGGGATGGTTAGAGCAGGAGAAATCCTACTGCCCTGTATCCAGATGCTTATCACGTGGCACTGAACTCCAGATGCCAGGTTTTCTGCACTGCAGTTTGGCAACCTTACAGCACCAAGCCACATGTCTGTGTTCCTAACAAGGATAGGAAACTGCATGTGCAAGAGTGGAAATCAGCTCTGCTTTGCATGGGTGTAGGAGGTTCCACAAAGTGCGGAAGAGTTAAGTTCAATCTGTTCTGTGTCAAACATTGCTTTCAGCATAAGCTTTTTGGCATTATTGAAAGGTAAAATAGTCACAGTCTGAAAAGGACTGGGGAATGAGGGAAATCCTGAAAAGTTGTGGAGTTGTTTTTTTTTTTCTTTCTTTCTTTCTTTTTTTGTTTGTTTGTTTCTTTCCTCGTCCTTCTTAAACGTATCAAATGGAGCACCTGAAAACACTGAGGCTTGACTGGTCCTCTGTTCCCCACCCCTTTTCACACAGCTTCATCCAATTCTTCCTCCACTGGCCCAGCAGCCAGTTAGCAGGTGCTGCCCTCTGCTCCTGCCTGGTGCTGCTGCTCCAGCACATGCTTAACCTGGTGCCTTCTGGCTGGGGTCTTCGGTGGGGAAGAGGCAAGGGCAGCAGGTGGAAGCCCGCGTTGGAGTTGGTTGGGGTAAGGACATGCAGGCTGAGACAACATGAGCCCAAGTTCCTCCCGTTTCTCTAACACATTTGCAGTGTTGTTCCTTGTGAGAGGAGCACGGTGTTACCAGAGCTGGGTAAGTTGTAACCTGAGAGGTGATGTACCACTGGCTTATTTGGAACCCTAGCCAATGTGATGCGTTAGGGTGAGGACCTTAACGAGGTGGGAAGCTTAAGTAAAATCTACAACAATTTCCTTCTCTTGCTGCATGTTGAGTGTTNGTGTTTTTTTTTTTTTTTTTTTTTTTTTTGTACTCTTGAGTGTTTAATTTTCGTGAAGTGCTGCCTGTCCATCTTCTGCTGCTCCCTCTGACTGGATGTTACAAAGTTAAAGTCGTGAGAGCGCTGTGCTTTGTTGGAGGCTTGGATGTTGAAGGCACCCAGATAGTTACACTGCTCCAGCTGGAGGATGGCAGGGAAGCAGCAACTTTTGAACCACAGTGAGTGGCTGTGTTCTGAATCTGCCTATCACCATTCCATGGGGAACGTTAGTGCAGTTAGCATCTTTAATAATGTTATTTTCCAGGGGAAGCTCTTTGTCTGCTGAAGGTGAATGTTTTATGGGAAGGTGTCTATTTCAAAGCCATCTTGGCAGAAAAATTTGGAAATGAATACTTGTTTTGACTCCCTTCTTTTGTTTAAGCTGTTTTTTCTGTGTTTCAGTGAAGTGGTTGCTTGTTTCTGGGCAGAAGTGTTTTGAAGTTTCTGTTCTGCAGAACAACTCGAGGTTTTGAGTTTTTGTTCTGATTCAGAGCAGCAGTAACTATGGGTATCATATCAGGTATCGGGGTTCCCTGTAACTTTAGAACTCTGTTTTCCATCCACCTCCAGGTAGAACGCTGTATCTTTTTTGTAAGCTCAATTTGTAATTGCTTCTGCTTTCACCTCTGTAGGACTCATAGCTTGGTTCATGGTTGTGAGGATGTTTGCCAGCATGCCTGTAGAAAAGGACTTCTGATTTGGGATTTGCATGGTTTTATTTATTTGTGCAATTAAGAGTTGGTCTTCTGCAAGCAAAACTCTTATCAAATGCAGCACTCAAAGAATTCTGATAGATCAGGCTCAGCTTTACATTGCCTTTGATACTAAGTGGTGTGTTTGGGTCCTTAACAAAAGGGATTGCAGAGATCTCAGCCCATCAGTGCTGTCAGAACTGGAAATGCGGGTGGACGAGGGAGCTACCTGATTTCTGTGGAGTGGAGGACTCCCTTCAAGACCAGGCAGCAGAGGCAGGCACCATGTGCCTAGACTGAGAGACATCTGTACTCTAGGCAGATGACAGTGGCTCTTTCCCACACCATTATCTCAGAGAGGAGACATCTGTATGGGCCAGGACTGAACCAAGTGGGCAGGATCTGGGCCAGATCTGCCTGGGAGATCCAGGGCGTTTTCCTGGATCTCGTTGCTGTTGTCTCATAGCAGCTTGCGTATAATCGCTGTGGAGAGCTCCCTCTTGTCCTGAATGCCTTAAAATGGCAGAAGTTTGGAGTGCTGGTATTCTGGAGGGTGGGATTTGGAAAGCCGTGCTGTAAGGAGACAGAAAGGAGGCTGCTGTCCCTTTGGGGCTGCTTTCTGTGCTGCTGCTGGTCCCGAAGGGCAGGCTGCGCTGCCTTTGAGAGACCAGGTATTCCCTAGACTTTCGTATCTTTGCTGTGTTCTGCTGAGCCAATAAAGCTCAGAATTATTTTGGTTTAGATAATCCAAAACTTGAAAACAGCTTGACTTACGCAGTCAATAAAACAAAACTGTCTCTTCGCGGTGCAGTGACAAGGCTTTGGAGAAAGACGCGCAGAGATCCCCTCCGCTAATATTAAACTGATTTGGCCATTTTTATTCTATAAAGGAGGCTGGTTATGAGATTTAAAAAGACTCATATATCATGCTGCCTCATTAATTTTCCATTTGGGCTCAGCTGTCAGAGGATACCATATTAAACTGCTGCCTGGAGTAGTCTTCGGTGGCAGAGAAATGATGTTTGATACCCTTTGCATTTCGCACAGTCTGTATAAAAGGTCTCCTTGATTTGCCATCCCTATTATTTTCTGTCAGAGAACCCTACACGGCCTCTCCAAAATAATATCACCTCTCCAAAACCCTGAAGGCCTATTTGTGGTTTCCATGGTGACAAAATGACCCATAATATTCTTTGACTACTTCAGTAAATGAAGGACACAACTGGGCCTTTGAAGAATAATAGACTTTTTTCTTTTTCCTTAAGAAAAGACATACTTGTGAGCTCAAAAAGGGAAAAAATGGGATGAAAAAGATATTAAGGGAAGAGATTTGGCTTGTAACTCAAAGGGCTTTGTGTCAGCAAGTACGGCAGACAGCACTTGTTGAAAAATAGACCCTGAGCCATCTGGTACCAAAACAGAAGCGGGATATAGCCCTTGTGATGACTGAGATGAAGGAGCTTTTGCTGTAACTCATTTTTACAATAGCTGTGCTACTTAATTCTGAATTTGGTGACACACAGGGCCGGGCGCTGCAGGTGCAAGTGTGTGGTTGAAGCATTCTCTTCCAGGAGCTGTCAAATACCGCTCTGTGCTGTGTAGGAGGGAGGATGGGATCTTGCAGTGGAGCTGGCCTGGGGGAGAAGTGGGTGGGAAGGAAACTGCAAGGCTTTCCTCAGGGTATTTGCTAGGCTTTGTGGAAGCGCTGCTTTTCTACTTGTAGCGCCGTTAATGATCTGCTGCGCTGCTCAGAGGGCGCTGAGCCGGGCACGTGCTGCCTGCAGCCGCTGTCGATCTGCTGTTTGCTCGCTGCCACGGGGCTGGCCGGGCTGTTTCACCTCTGTAGGGCAGGAACCATCCCTCTCTGTGCGAAGAACAACAAGCCCCATGTCTCTTGGCTGCTTTACATTAAACCAGCAAGGGATTTTGTGAACTGCTTTGCCTTGGGAGAGCAGCTGCCCCAGGAGCATTAGCAGCGAGCTCTGCAAACAGGTTTTAAACAAGACCTCATCTTGTAGGGGAAGAAACTGAGACAGAAAACAGATAACAGAGCTCCTGGAGCGCTGCAGAATCTTTGTTGGGTACATGGGGTGGAGAATTCAGGGCTGCTAGTTTCTCCCCAAGGTACTTTGGGATAACGGTGTTGCTTTACATTAGCTTTAACCTAGTGCTTCAGTATGCGTTTCCAGCTGGTACAGTGCTGCTGTCCATGATGACAGCCTGCTGGCCTCACCATGTGTTGGTGAGACAACTGGACAGCAGTTTGGTCAGCAGTCTGGGGAACGGATAGTCAAAACACCTCAAAATAACAAACGTGAGATTCCAGGACTGCAGCAGCAGGCAGTTCCAGGTGGTTCGGGTCAGCTAGGGAATTTAAGATCCAAGCTGCTGAATTATCCAAGCATTGAGGGAGCTGCACCGCTGAGCAGGAAAACTCAGCCTGTTCCCAGGAGCCTGTCAGTGATTCCTGCTCCTGGAGTTATTGAATATTTCTTGTGCTGTTTCTGGCCTTTTGGGTGTTTTCTAGCACTTTGCCTCCCAATCCTGATGAAAAAGGATGTCTCTGAAATGACTTCAGCAGCTGTAGCAGAGTGTGCTTGTGTTACCAGAGGGGTCTGAAGAGTGGTGCAATTGGTTACTCACCATTTAGCCCGCATTTCGGTGGTGGTCTGTCTGGGATAGCTTTTAGCCTGAAAATAATGTAACAAAGCCTTTATTTAATGTATGTTTGAGTGGCTGGCTGCTTGCTTGATTCAAGACTCTAATTGAGGCAACTTAAGCAGTATGATCAGAGAAAGAAATGAAGGCAGGAGTAAGCCAACAAGCAGTCTAAAACTACATTCACCAACAGCTTTGAGAATGTGAGGCAAAATCTTGCCTGGTTCTTCTGTTGCTGTGCATGCCTTTGGCAGGGATGATTAAAGTCTCTGCTGCTTCCCCTCTAATGTGAACAAAGCCCTTCAGAGCCCTATTCTAGTTTCCTCTTAGCATCGCATTTGGCTTCCTTTGGGAGCAACCTTTTACTGCCCACAGCCCACCTTCATCCTGTTAGAGAGCCTGCAGAGAGAAACTAAGTTAAACATCATAAATCCCACTATAAATGATTACACAGGGCTTTTCACTAACAATCTTCTGTGGGGATATCAAGCTTGATAGAACCATAAATCATTTAAAAAACATCTGCCTAATGAGGGGTAACCTGGAACTGCTTCCCTGAGCCTGAGTGTACCAAGGGGAAAAAAGCCTTCTGCAGTTGAACTACTTCAGCTAGTGCCTGCTGGATGTGAGCAGTTGGCTCCTGTTGTTACATCCATGCCTGGCTGGACACGTAGGACTGCCCCACGTTCCCTGATGGTGACATTTGTTTTGCCTGCAGCCCATGGTGGCTGTGGCTGGGCAGTGTAGGGCTTCCGAGTGAGATTGAGAGAAAGAAGCTTAGAGTGTGTCCAATAGTGAGCCTAGCCAAAAAGCTCTGCAGAGGCAGGCAAGACAGAAGAGGAAATCCAAGCAGGTGGCTGAGGCAAGCTGAACAAAGGTGTGGTCTGGGGGCTCTGGTCTGCAGTGGTGACAGAGCTGGGGAGGCAGACGTGTGCTGAGAGGGAGCTGTGATTCAGGAAGCAGGTAGAGAATGCCTTCCGGATTTAGCTTACCAACCAACCCAAATTTGACTTCTGAATGCTCATTGTGAGTCTGTCTGTTGTAGTTTGAATCTGCTACTCCCCGAGTAGGAGCAGGATAATATCGTAGAGTTCTTGTGACAGAGAACTGACTATGAGACTTCAGGAAATTCATTGCCTCTCTGTATAAATAATCTTGTTGTGTGGCTTGTTCCTCACTTTATAGTGGGGTCATTGTTGGGTATTACTCTCCTCTTTGACCTGCAGAAAACGGTGCCCTGGATCTTGCTGCTGTGATTAGATCTGAGACAGGGAGGTCAGGAATAGTTCAGTCTCTTCTTTGTGTTGTTAAGAATGAAGTCAATAGGAAGTAAATATTATTGACTGCTTTTTTCATTCAAAAATCAAGATTCATTGAGGTGAATCTGAGGTCAATAGAAGCTCTCGAGAGGGAGGATACCAATAAATCATGACACTGAATAAAATAGTATTTGTAATGCAGCTAATTTGGCGTATTGAACACTGATCTGAGGGTTTTTTTGTTTGTTTGTTTTGATCTGTTAACCAGGTTGGTAGGTTGTACCATCTAAAAAGACTTAGTCTTACAATGCCACCTATATAATCTTAACTGCAGTGGGTTGAGTTTGGCCCTGGTGTGAAGACATTCCATAATAATTGAAGTGGGAAGGGATCTCTGGAGTCCACCTAGTGCAGCCCCTGCTTGGAGCCTTACCAGCTTTCAGGGGAAGCTTGATGTCGTTCTGCGTTGTGTGAGCCCAGCCGTGGATGCTTTACAGACACTGAGCCAAACAGCCCTTTCCCAAGGATTTTTGAATCTCTCTTTAACCCTTGGGCATAATGAAGCAACCCAGACAATGACTGTGAGTGAAAGGACAGGATCAGCTTTTAAAGAAACAGATCTGCCTTTGGTTTGTCATTACTCCTTAGCTTCAGAGATAGCATGAGAGCGTGGCCAATAAAATGATGAAGCCAGATGACTGGTACTTCAGAAGGAAGCAAGTGAAGACCAAGTTTATTATTGTATTTGTACTGTTAGGGCTGTTAAAGCCTGCTGTTTGAGAAGCGTGGGACTGTGGAGTGCCTCATTCAGGGTCATAAAATCTATGAGGAAATAGCACACGGTATGGCAGCTTAGTGGGGGGCTATCTAGCTTCCTTCTGGAAGGTGGGCATTTAGCCCTGCCCTGCGGAGCAACACAAGCCTGTGGTTTCAGAGGTTTCTGCGGATTTGAGACAGCAGTTTGAAGGTGCCTCACATTCAAGAAGAGCTAAGGATCCTCTTTTGAAATCATGCCACCTTAATACATTGCAAGTGAGGCAGCCTAAAGCTTAGACTATAAAAGGGTTACCACTTTCAGATCAAAGGTGACTTTCTGTGCATCTTCGTGAAGAAGGGTAAGGGTATGGCTGTAAAGCACAGATTACCATGGGGAGCTCTCATAGCTGCTTCTAAATGATCCAGCTTAGATACTAAAAGCAATGTAGCTGAACTTGTGCAGAGTTCAGGTAGGGCTAATTACTCTTGATAGGGTATTTGCCTGGGTAGAGCTCTTTCCCTGCTTGTGTTAAACCTTAACTGGGGGTACTTGAGTTTTCTTTATGACATTACTTTATGCCGTGTAGGTGTAAGCAATTAGGGCATGTTTACTGGGTGATAAGATGCATTTTCAGGAAGGGAGCATAAACAGAGATTGGGGGAGAGGTACGGTCCTTGGCAGGTGTGAGTTTTTCATAGCATATTTTTTCTTTAATTGAATAGTACAGTATGAATTAGATAATATCACTAAAGATTTCATTATTTCTTTTTGGCAGCATTTCTTTTTTTCCTAGTTGTGTGTACATGGCTTTGATCAATGTGCCTGTGATCTGTGGTTGAGAACTGTGTACCTGCTCTCAGTCCAAAGCAGGATAATTTGATTAGGTTGTCAGCTGGCCTAAATCACTTGGAGTCAGTGGAGTTGTGCCAGATCATGCCAGCTGGGGATGTGACCATCATTTTTACTCAATCACATTTCTAACCCTTGCTACACTCTCAAATTCCTGAGCTGAAGCCAGCCGTTGTGAGAGCTGCAGGGCAGGATTCTCAGCAGCATCCAGCCTTGGCCCAGCTCGGTTCCCTCTGCAGTCAGGGATGTTTGCTATGTGACTGCGCCTGGCCTCAGATGGGTTGCATTCAGTCAGGCTGCTGCTGTAACACTGAGGGTCGAGTCCTCTGCTGAAATCAGCAGGGTTGGGATGCTTTACAGCTGCCTGAGCTGTGAAGGCTGGTCAGGCCTTGTGTCTGCATGTTGTACTAACAGAAGAGGGCTGGGAGACAACAGAAGAAGTCACCACCTTCACCACAAGAGTATATTTCCTGCCCTAGCTGGAAAGGGCAGGCTGTGGCTTGGCTTCTGCAGAGGTGGCTCTCGAGAAGCCGCACGGCTCTGGAGGAGCAAAGTAGAGCCTGCTGGCGGGCTTCCCGACATGCCAGTGGCCGTCAGCGCAGCCCTGCCAGGTGCACTGGGAGCTGGGGCAATGCACGGGTCAGGCTGTGCACGTGCAGCAGCCGTCGGGGCCTTTGTTTGTAGCTAAGGAGTGTTTCACCCTGCCGCAGGTGGTCGATGCCTGCTGCTGCTTTGTGCTTGTACAAGGGAGGAGTGTGCAGGCTGCCTCTGAGGCTGCGAGAGCCACTCAGACCAGGTATTGCTCTCCAGGAATGCACTTGCTTCTCTAAAGCCTTAAAGGTCCCTTCCAACTCTAGCGATTGTATGATTTATTTAGTTTTGGCTAGGGGATATTTAGAGTTTGGTTATGTTACCGTCATTCACTCAAAGCAGGTGGAAGAAGGGATGCTCTTCTGGTTGGCTCTCACTAGGGCATTTGCTGCAGGATTGCCTGTTCCAGCAGGGATTTCGGAGAGGAAATCATTATCTGAACACATCTTCCTCAATTCTGCCTCCCAC
Source organism: Alectura lathami (assembly GCA_013399715.1). Lineage (NCBI taxonomy): Eukaryota > Metazoa > Chordata > Aves > Galliformes > Megapodiidae > Alectura > Alectura lathami. Next base: position 62,810 of record VXAV01009571.1, on the reverse strand, counting down.
TCTAGCAGTAGAGCATCTGAAAGTCGCTGCCAGAGCAGCTGTGGTTCCAAGTGCAGCATTCCCCTGTGGGGTCTTCCTCCCTGAGCCCGCAGTAGGGGTCAGGGCTGGGGGTAAGGTGTGTGTGTTGCCTAACTTGACGCCGTGCTGCTGGCTGGCTAAGTGGAAAAGGTTCACTTGTCCGTCTGTGCGGAGCCCTTGTCATCCCTCCTACATAAAGCACTGTGTGGCTTTTACCTTTCCCCCACAGAGCTCTTGTCTTCTGCTGCTTGGAGAGCTGGAGGTGCCGGTGCAGCTCTGCCTTTGGCTCCACAGCTGCGAGGCTTGTGTCTGAAAGGTGTGGCAACCTGCCAGCCCCCGTCATGCCTCTTGCAGCATGAAATTGGAGTGGGTGAATTCCAGCTACTTCAGTGGAAAATGGGAGCAGTTCCTCTGCAGACAGTGAGGGCTGCTGCTGCCTGAAAGCACCATCAGGCTCCAAGTAGTGGGGAGTTTAGCCTGTGGCTGTTTGTAACATGCCCATTCCGCGGATACGCATGGATTTGTGTGTGCTGCTGGGAATCCCAGCATGCTTACCTATGAATAAACTCTGAACTGCTCTGTTTCACAACGTGACTCTGTAACGTTTATACTAACTTAGGTTCTGCTAATTCTAGAGTTTCATGTTGTCTGTTATTTTCCAGTGCTTCGGATTGGGGAATAATAGCTGATGAAGGCTTTGTAACTGTCCAAGCCTTACCCTGTTTTTGAAGTGGATGAACTAGGGCAGCATGAGAAACCACATTAAGCCCTGAGGTAAGGGATGCATTAAAGATGCTTTTTCTCCCCTGTTACTGCCAGCACCTCTGGCCTGGGGTAGAATCTTGGAGCAAGCCACAGCTGGTGCACTGTTTTAGCAAGTCTTTGTTTGAAGTGTTGTGTTCCTCACTCCACCACCTCAGTCCAGTTTGGTGTACAGCACACACAGCCTGATTCTGTCACTTCTTGAGTCCATGGGACATCTGCTGTCGAAGTGTGCTCAGGTTTGGGCCTTGGCCTGGCTCACATAGGAGAGAGCAGACCTATAAAAAGGGCCAGGAGTCTCCTCTGGCAAAGAAGTCACTGAAGAGAATATGACTGGGGCTGTGAAATCCTGCGCGAAACAGGAGAACTGAACAGGGAACGGCCCCACTTTGTCTCTTCCAGGATGACTTAAGGGGCATCGAATGAACGCACCAGATGGCAGATCTAATAGGGCATCCTTCCTCGTGGAGAGCTCTGAAGAGCCGTGGCTCTGTTATTGTAGATGGTGAATTTTTGTGTGGCTCAAAAAGCAATTGAATGAATCCAAGGAAGAAATGTCCGTTGGGGGCTATTAAATACAAAAGTTTTCATTACCAGGCCACAGCCTGGGCACATGGCTAATGTGTTCCAGCAAAAGGGGCTTTGGGGACTGCTCCGATCATCTCGTCTAAGTTCATCAGGTATCTGTCAGGCCACTGAGAAATGCTTCCAGGGCTAACCTACGCACAGTATCAGCAACTCACTGCTTTAGCTCTCTTTGCTGCCTGCATAAAGGTCATAGATAATGATTAAAAATAAATAAATAAGCCAAGAAAACCCCACAGCCTCCCTCTCAGGTCATTCAGGTTTGAAATAAATCATCTTTCTATTTCTGAAGCCACAGATGACTTAAGCCAAATTGCATTTGGAGCCGTTATCCTCACGCTTCTGTTTTATTTATGCTGTCGTGTCTTGTGCTAACACTTTGTGAAATATTTATTTGCTTCTGGTCTCCCACAGCTTAGCTGTGGATTCATGAGGCTCTCACATTATATCTCAATTCTGTGCAGCTGTGTTCTGTCAAGAAAGGAGAAAATGAAGACTCCAGTCTGTGTTTTACATCATAGCAGTATACCGCACATCACCATAGCTAATGCCTTTCAACAGGTGGATGTTTTTCAGGTGCGCAGCTTGCGTAAGAGCAGTGAAAAAGGTGTGTGGTGGCAAAGCCTTAATGTCTGATGAACAGCACTTCTTTGTTTGCTTCCCAAACCTGCCTTGTGGTTGCCCTACAGGTTCTGGGTAACTTGCACAGAAAAGCTTGGGAGGAGGTGAACATATCCTAAAAAGACACCAGTGCATGATGTAGTGGTTCAGGGGACGAGTTAATTACAAATTTCAGATTCTCTCTGTAAAATGAATAAGATGCTGTAAACACCTTTGTCTTCTGTTCAGGGCTGACGTGTGTGGCCAAGTTGAACCAGTAAGCATCTGAAATGGCTTCTCTGGGCGCAGGGCCAGCTTTCTGCTCCTCAGTCTGAAGGGGAAATGAGCAGCAGCAGTCCTCCCTGCTGCAGCTCTGCTGCTTGCAAGCCTGGGAGGAGGGAATCTGTGTGTTGGGCTTCCCTCCCCGTCTCACAAACACCAGGGTCTTGGTCTGAATTCCTGCAAGAGCAAGGGTATGGGCTGCCTGAAGATACTGAGGTGCACCTCTGCCACTTGGCCAAGCCAGCAGAATGCTGCTGGAGAGGAATTGTTCTTATTTCCAACACCCAGCTGAAATGCAGCCTAGCAGTGTCTGGTTGTCGTTTGGGTCGAACTATTACTTGGCGATCAGTATATAATGAATGAGTGGTTCTTAGTCTAGCGATGGGTGGAAAACTTTAGTCTGAGAAGCAGTCAGGGCTGGCCCCCTTACCTGAGCAGCCACCAATTCTGACTGTAAACTGCCTGCATCTTTAGGAACAGTATGTAAATTTAAAAAAAACAAAACAAAAAACAACAACAAAAAAAAAAAAACATAAATGCCTGAGTTTGGCACGTGACTGCACGATGTAGGGGATTTTACTTTTGCATACTTGAGCTTGGCAACCTGATGCCATCACAAGAAAACCTTTCTGAATCTAAACGCAGTTTTAGGTAAATATATTTTTATATATACACATGTATGTGGTAAAAGAGCTGCTAAGCTGCTGTTGCCACTTCTTGCTGAGTTATACCAACAAGCTCCTTCTGGCGCTAGCTGTAAGTGACATTTGCTGTGTAAATGACACTGACATTCAAGAGGAGATGTTGGCTTTTGCAGGGGCTTGCTAATTCCCAGGAAGAGAGCCTGCAGCAAAGAGATGCTGCTTTTGCAACAAGTGCTGCTTTGGCCTCCCATGCTGTTTGCTATTCAGGGAGAAGGGCAAGTAAGCGCATCCTTGTTCTCACTTCAGTGCTTTTTGCTTCCTTTCATATCCCCAGGAAACCTGGGGACACACTGATGTACTCATTGGGTTTCCACAATCAGCAGCGATGAGCACTGCTTGCGTGTGTAGCAGAGGAACAAGCATGTGCTGGCCTTGTTTAGTAAACGCCTTCCACTAAAGATGGAGTGAGGGTCAAGTGGTTGTGGACTGGTCACTTCAGAGGTGGGGTAAGGGAATGACATTACCAAAACTGCTGTACAGTGGTTGTACACTGATGCTTTAAAGACTCAGAAGTTTGTTTTAGGTGGTACATAGCTTTGCCAGAACAAATTGGGATATTTTTATTCTATGTTTTAGCCAGAGGACAAGCTTTAATAACTGTGAGCAATTTTTTCAAAGGACAAGCTGGAGTCAGCTGCCTAATTCACACTGAATTTTGGGGAGATCTGGCTGCTGAGCTGCTCTTCGTGTATTTCAGAAATCTCTCCTTAGTCTGCGTAATCTGTACATAACCCCCTTTTAATTAGCTTGTCTTTCTGGAAGAAGAGACCAAGAAGTCATGTTCAAAGATTATTGCTCTATCTAGCAGCTGCTAGAAGAGACCAGTTAATGCTGCAGAACCTTATTCCAGGCCCTAGCAGCATGTCTGCTCTGCATCCCCCAACTAATTTGGCTGGCAGATATCTTTCCCCAAACTGTAGTTCAGACCCATTTCTAGCCAATCATGCTCTGTGCTGTATCACCAGCTGGCCATTTATCCAGATAGCCTAGCTCTGAATTTCTTGGCAGAGCAAAATATTTCAAAGGGAAAGAATGAGAGACTGGGGGTGCTACAGAAAATGGGTGCCAAGAGCATGTGTATGCCAGGCAGGAGACAATGGTGCTGCCTTCACTGTCCCAGGCACTCCGTCTGCAGCTTGTGCCACAGCCATGCTCCTGCTGTTTGGGATCAAGAGAGAAATGTCAGTCTCGCAGGCAGTATTTGAGGATACAGCCTGAAGTGTGGAGGAAATCAAAGTCTATTAAATGGGAAGCTGTGCTTCTCCAGTGGAATTCAGGGTGTGGGAGCGAAGAGTCTTTGAAGCTGGGTTATTAGTGCAGATGCAGAAACAAATTCAGCTCAGCATTGGTACGTGGTCTTGGAGGAGTGAAGAGAGAAGAGCAGGGGCCAGTCTTAGGAGTGGAGGAAGAGATCAAGCAGCTGTAATTTCTCCCAATATTTTCCTGGCTCCTGCCATTAGTGCAATACCAATGTGGTGACACAGGAGCTGTTAGGATGACCCCATTCACTGCGTCATAGGTGACTGAGAGCCAAGCAGTTAGGTTTTTGCTTGAGCTAATTTAGAGCTGGTGTGGATGTGTGTGGTGTGGCCTTCGGGCTTTTCTCACACCTGTTGAGCTCTGCAGTCAAGTGTGAAATCTGCCTGAAAGTCATTCCAACATTCAAATATGCATCAGAAATTTATAACACTTCATCTCAGCTTTTGAATGCTGAAGGTCTGAGGCCCAGTTCCCTGCGTGCCAGCAGGAACATTATGGTCAATCCAGGTGAAGTTCAAGTCTGCAGTGACGAACCCTGCAAGCGAGGGTCTAGAAGTCGCCGTGTTGCTGGGTGTTGCCACTGGATGTGGTAGGACCCTGGGGAGCTAGGTCAGCCTTGTACCCCATGTGTTTGGAGAGCATTCTGACATCCTTAAACAGCAGGCACAGTAAAGCTGTAGCTATAGGTCATGAAGTAATTGTTCCTTTTTTTTTTTTTTTTTTCCCCATAAAAATAACATAGAGGAGACTGAGCACTGTCAGTCATCACCCCAGAGGAGACCCTTCAGGTTGAACTGGCTACAGTAAGGCTGCTTAGATGGGAAGAATAAACTCTCCTATATCCTTGTTCTCAGCAAGTCCTTTAAAACATCACCACATCCTAAGCACATGAGCTAGGAAAAACAGCTGCCTGTTCTACTCCTTCTCTGCCTGATGAGGTTAATAATAACTTTGAATGCATATGTACAGCATTAGCTTTCATGGTAACATGCATAATTCAAATCCCCCAAAGAACAGTAGAGCTTTGAGGAAGCAAACTTCCTTAATGTACTGGGCAAGGATCCAGCTTTTACCAGCTGTTGAGGGTTGATGTACAATTTTTGGTTAAGTGAATAATTTATCATGGATATTATCTGTAGAGTATCACATCCCGACAGTTTGTAGGCCTGTACATATGGCTCTCGAGATGCCACAACACTGCCATATGCTTCATGGCCCATTACCACTTCAAACTCCCTTAAGATGTTTTTCCCCTATGTTAAGCATGTTAGAAGTACAGTGGGACCACTGACTCAATGCAAGTGCTGACTGGATGGTTTTTTCCTATTAAAAAAAAAAAAAAAAGAGATTTGCTATGGAAAGTGTCCACAGCCTTATTGTTCTTTTAAATAAGCTGTCCAGTGCTTCATGATGCAGGCATGGATTATAAAACCTGCAGAACACCTGCCTTGCTCTCATCCCCAGCTACCACTTGTATCGTGGTCATGTTGTGTGGTTACAAATCTATTTGCTGTAGCTGCAGCCTGCTGTCTGTATAAATCAAGCTTTTCCATTCAGATGGGGAGGCTGCTCTGCCCCTTGCATTCACAGCACCAAAGCAGAGCTGGGACTCCCTGACAGCTTCTGTCACAGGTGTGTAAAACTGCATCGCAAACTCCTCCTGCAGATAGCCTATTGCTTGGGCAACAATACTGTTTTTGGAGGTGTCATTAGGACTTTTGGCAGTAACAAATCGGAGCTCAGCAGGTCCGCACCCTCTTGTCTGTCTGTGGCTGTGGACTGTGTTTGCAGGGCTGACGCTGCTGTGGCTGCGGGTGGTTCTCTCTCTCGGAGAACAGAGACAATGTGCTGCCCTGGGAAAATAGGAAGTCCTGTGTTTGGAGCTAAGACCCTCTGAGTTAAGGTGCTAAGCATCCAAATTCTCTTCTCTAAATACTGTGCGCTGATTGTGGAGAGAAGGAATGCAGAAGCTGAAGAACTTCATAGCTTGTGTAGCAGCTAGGGTGCAGAAGAGGGTGAAAGCATTGGGTGGTTCTTCAGGTTGATTGCTTGTATACGTAGGAGCTTCATATAATAAAAAAGAATGAGTCAGGAGTGAAAGCAAGCAGCTGCCCAGCTGTAATTGCAGCTGGGTGTCCATTGGAAGGACCAGTGAAGGTTCCTCAGATAAAGAACGTGCTGTTTTTAAGCTCAGTGCCATCATGTCCAGGAGAAATGTCTTTCTTCATCTGCATCTTGAACTTCTGTGTGGTGTTGCTGGTAAGTGGCCACCAGGCTGATGGTTGTAGCATGCAATACATTAAACAATCCCTGCATGAGTATGGTTTTCAGTTTTGAAGATAGCTCGGGAGCAAAGGTGCTTCTAGAATAGGAACTGTCACTGATGCTGGATAAATTATTTCCAATCTGATGTTACACATCTTTTTCCTTCAGAAGAAGAACATTGTCTTTATAAACAGATTGTTTTTAAGACGTTTGTCACTTTGCAGTTGTTTCCCCATATAAAGATTGCATGCAGCTTTCTCTTGTGAGTGCTGCAATCAGGTTGCTTTGGTTGCCCAAGATGCTGTTTTTTTCTTCGTGGACTAGAACTTTTACATCTTCACACCTCTTTTATTCTTAGCGTGATTATTGATCATTAAAGCATTGCTTTGACACACTTTAAACATTGGAGATCTTGTGGGAAGTGGAAAAGGGAAGAAGTATTGCGACAGCCAGCACAAATGTGATGGGATTCAGGTGACAAACACCTCTGAGAGCAAGCCTGGCTGTGGGAGTCGTCTTCCCTCCACACCCTTGGTGAGCTGAGGGCAGCGCCTTGCTCATGGCTGTTATTGCTCTCCTTTCAGAGTTATGCAGGGAGATATGCAGAGGGTGTTGTCAGCTAACTCCTGCTTGGCCGCAGAGAGGAAATGGGTGCAGAGGAACTGGCCCCAGCTGCTGGAGGCAAACATCTTGGCTGGTTTTGAGGGTTGTTCTGTGCAGCCCTAAAGGAACTGAATGTGGATAAATTGCAAGGTGAGCAGCTGGGTTAATCCTGTCAGGATTGAAATCTGTGCTTTGCTGAGAGCTGCTCATGCCAAAGCTGCTTCTTGGAGCAAGGCAAGGCAGTGACTTGTGAAGCAGTGACCTTTCCTGACTGGGATCAGCTTGGAGGCGCGTTGCTCCGTGGGTAAGTGCACTTGCTGCTAGCGAGGGAACGTGTATTCAGTGTGTTGATTAACCAACCTTGAAAAGCAGCCTACTCAAGCATCTAAGTAACTTCCATGGCAAAACACACAAGCATGTGTGTTAAAGAGCTGTCTATAGCTCTGGAATTGGAATAATGCTGTCTGGACTTGCAAGTTTTTGCATCCTTGTGGTCTGGATTCACTGCCAGAATGTTTTTTGTTTCTGAAGATACCCTAGTTCTGTCATCTTGCTCAGCAGCCCCCCCAGAAAAAGTCGCACAGTAAGGTATTGTTTTCTTCTAGTGTTTCTACAGGGATTAAACAACGCTGAGGATAAGATCAATATTTAAACAAGTGGTTCTTGAAGCTTGTGCTCCTTTTAAGAAGATCATGCACTGAGCTGAATTAGGAGCAGGCCAGTTTGCATTTCGTACAGGGGGAATTCAGCATGTGTCTTCTCCCATAAGCATTATGCTCAGTATATGCTTTTGGAACCATCATGTTAAATTAAGATGTAAAATGAGAGCAAAGCTTTCATTCTTTGTGGCAACTGGGTAACGGCTGGGGGGGGAGGAAAAAACTGCTTCCAATGGAAGTCCAAGAATGACATCTAGTGGCTTCAAGTGAGACTTTCAAGATAACGCTGTGTGAGACTCAGAGCAATGTGTCAGGATTCTTGCTTGCCGATGTCCCACATCGTGCCAGGGATCCAGCTCCTAAATTTGAATCCCTCACACCCAGACATTTTAAAAATAAATAAATACTGCAAGCTGAGTGCTTGTTCTTCAGGTTTACTCTGCTGTTGTTTTCAGTGATCACAACTTCATTTTAGTTTTGGTAAATCTCTTGGTAATCTCTTTCTAAGCTTTAGGAACAGTTTCTGCACTATGGCTAAGCGAATGCCACCTGTAGCGTAAAACTAAACTAATACATGTATTTTCTTTAGCTTCTGTAAGTCAAAATGAAAGGAAAATCAAATCAGTGGATTTTTCCAGCACTGATTTATCTGGTGAAAGCAGCAAGTGATGGAAGAGCTCTTACCCAGTGGGACGAGTGTAGAAGTACCTGTTCTGCATCTTCACAGTGAGCGTGTTCTGCCTGCATCCAACTCAAAAAGGTGAAACTTTACCTAGAATTATTTTAAACGTAAAATTTTGGAACTTTGCGTAGTGACAACAGCAAGTTTGCAGGACACGCAGATGTGGATCAGTTTACTTAGTGCTTCTTTGTGGTTAAGGAGAGCCATTTATTTGGCAATAAGCAGCTGTAGCACTCAAAGGAGGGGGGTTGTAAAAGCAGTTCAAGATATGAGTGTTCTGATCTTCTCTATGTACAAAGGGGGTTGATAAGCTCTGTGACGACACTGACAGTGTCTCTGACCTTTATGCATCTTAAAAGCCTGTAGGATCTGAAGAAGGCAGCACCCAGTACATCGATCATGACAAGCTTGATGATGCTGATGTGACACACCTAGTTCTGTCTGTTTTGGCATTAGGGCTCCACTTTTTCTTATGCTGCTCAACTAGTAACTATAGCTCTGTCTTACTCTGGAGGGTCATTAGCAATTGGTTGCACTCCCTCTTTTAGATTTAAAAAAAAAAAAAAAAACGCACTTTAAATGTGGAGCGCATATATGGCTATAATGCCATATAACTATGTAAGTAGTTCCTAGTATAAATGCTCAAGTTCCCTTTATTAAGAGAGAGTTTAAATTGATAGAAGTGGTGTACTTTTATCTTTTTATCCAGCAGGCAGCAAGTGAAGTGAGTTAGTAACTTTGGAGTAGGGGTGAACTGTGTTACAAAGGGAAATCTTCGTCACGGTTTAAAACTGAATGGAAAGGACTGCTAGAAAAATGAGTGGGAATGTGGAGAGGCGGGGGGAAAAAAAAAAACAGGCAGACATTTTGGCAGCAGAAACAGCTTTTAAACAGGAGCTTGATGCAGAATATCAGAGTGGTAAGTGCTTTAATTTTAATTTAAGAGAGAAGTAGTTGAACTTGGGATCTCTAGTGTTTGTGGGCAAGCTTTAAATAGACATATACTTGCAAACATGAGTGATTGTGATTTTTTTTGCAGCCTTAACTGTAACGTTTTGCTGAGCAAAAGGCTTTCGAGTGGTTGCTGAAGAGAAAAAAAGAGATTCTAGTGGGGGAGATCATGGCAGGGGCAGCTCTGTCCCTGGCAGCCTGACTTACAGCTGGAGACCCAGAGCAAAGCAGTCTCTGCCCCAGGTGGTGACGGAGGGCAGGAAGGTCAAAGAGCAGATTTCTTCTGTGGGACCACCAGGGAACTGCGCTTGGTCCCTTGGGGGTTTGGTACCAAACCAGAGGAGTGCTTTGTGCAGTCCCAAACCTAAGGGTTTGGCTGTAGCCCCAGAAGGCCACGAGGTGGCGGTGCTGTCCCGCGGACACGCTCGGTGCGGGGTGCTCTCCCGGGTAGCCCGAGGCACACGCCGCGCTCCCTGGCTGCTGTGAATGAAAGGCAACAAGCATCGCTTCTACCCCATTGCAGGTTCTTGTTTTGTTTTAATTTTCCCCTCTGAAATTAGGCGTAGGTTTCGCAGCGAATGTTAAACAGAAGGATCCCTGCTTTCTGTTTGTTCATCCTATGCTTCATTAGGGATGTTAAGCCTGCATCATTTCTGAAGAGAAATGGAGCTGTGGCCTTTCAGTATTTGGAGGGAGCTGATAAACGAGATGGAGACAGACTTTTTACATGATCTGATAGTGATAAGACAAAGGAGAACGTTTTGAAACTAAAAGAGGGGAGATTCAGGTTGGATGTTAAATGGAAATTCTTTACCAAGAGGTGGTGAGACCCTGGCCCAGGCTGCCCAGAGCAGCTGTGGGTGCCCCATCCCTGGAGGCGCTCAAGGCCAGGCTGGGTGGGCCCTGGGCAGCCTGGGCTGGTGGGTGGCAGCCAGCCCACAGCAGGGGGTTGGGGCTGGGTGGGCTTTAAGGTCCCTTCCAACCCAAGCCATGCTGTGATTCTGTGATCTTGAGATCTCTAAATGCCTTGGCAGTGGTGCAAGACAATGGTTTGCAATTTAAGGTACCAGCAAGAGGGCAGGACAGTTCCCTTTGTATAAATGAGATATAGGGCTTGACTTTGCAGAGATGCCTCTGCAGAAATTTGGCAGGATTTGCTCAAGAGTGGTTTTTTTGTGTTGTTTTTTTTTTTTTTTAATTAGTGTTGATTAAGAAGAGGGCTGAGTTTCACAACTTGATGTTTTCTCTGCATGATATCCTCACCACTAGTCTAGATAACATGCTGATTGATGTGGAATGATGAAAAGCAAGCTCGAGCAGAATGGCCCTGCCAGGGTATCCGCTGAAAGGACTTCCCTTCAGCATTGGCCAGATGGACTGAGTGGATATCACCATTCAGACTTGTAAACAAACTCGACTCCATCTGCCTTAGAGATGCATTTCATTCCCAGCAATGTAATTCTCACACCAATTTCCTTCTATGTAATCCATCTTTTTCTCATGTGCACACACTCAGAAATTTCTGTCATTGACTTGCAAATGGAAGAGGTTTGCTATGAAGCTAGAAAGCACGATGCTTTCCTGCTCTTCCCAATCATGATTTCCCTACTTTCCCCAAGGCTGCAAGTAAAGGCAGAGCTCTGTCCCAGTGGAGCATTTCCTGCTTCCCAGAGGGCTGTGCAGAGGGAACAGAGTGGCCAAGTCAAATTCCGTGTGCTTCAAAGCCTTTTGTTTGGCAGATTTCTCTAACCGTAGCCTGACTTTGCAAATCTTATTTAAGATTGTGGGTTTTTGTCTTTTCTCCTGAGCAGAAGATTCCCCTGTGCCCTTCCCCGGCAGCAGGCAGCCCATATCTCAGTGCAGATTCTCCCCTAACCCTGCTGTTCTTTGCCTCTTTCCTGCGGTTCCCACCCTGCAAGCTGCCAGTGCAAGGACTTGTGCAAGAGCTTGGTAACCCACCTCCACCATAATTAGTCAAATTAGTGAAAAAAGTGAATAAATTATGTCTGAAGTCCTAGTGAACCAAGTTGAAAAGGATTTGCTTGAATAGATATGAGTAGGGTGGACAGTGAAAATGCTCCTGGGGATAGATTTTGCACAAGTAATTTTTCCAGCCATCGCCCCAAAGGGGTGCCTATACCTTGAAAGACAAACGCTACCCTTTCTGCAGTACAACTGGCCCTAGCTGTGTTATCAGCTTCCGTTAGGGCTTTTAGTCAACTATCTGTGTTTCATGTGATCTTTTGTTTCTGTCTTGTTCTTTTGCCTTGATGTTCCTTTTTTTCCCTCGTTTTTGCCTTTCTCCTCTATAATTAAGTATTTACCTATCGTTCAGCTGAGAGCACAGTTTGGGCATGCTGGAACTCATGTCAAAATTCTGAAGTGTCACTGGTGAAGCGGCTCTGGCATCACAACAGAGTGACTCGCGTCTGTTTGTGGCTATCTGTGGTCTTTTAATTATCTGGCTGACATACTCCATGGGAGTGACTTGATCTGCCTGGAGCAAGGTTAGAAATTATTTGGTGTTTTATCTTTACACAGCAGATTTCAAAAAAGAGAGAGAAACACAGATGTGTTGTTATGACCTTAGCTTCTCAGCTCATATCCTGGGTACATTAAATTGCACTGGTAGTGCCCTGGTCTAATGCAGTATGCGTTTAATGAGATGCCATGTAAATTATTTAAGATTGATTTTAATTAAAGCCAGACCTCTGACAAGGTGAAAGTCAGATGTATTGTATTAGCTAGATGGAAGCTACTTGCAGATTCATTGCTGTGTTTTTGTGCCATACCTATTTGTCTAACTCAGCCCATCTGCATCTTCTTTGGAGGAGGAAACACTGTAAAATTCAGGCTGAATTTGCTCTAAGCTCTGTTTTTCTTGTGAAGCCAACAGGAGCTCTGTCCCTGGTTTCAGCAGTCTGATGCTTGTGACTTTGTTTTCCCTGTAACTCCTGCTGTTTGCTGGTGGGAGCAGAGCTTTGCCTGTTGCTATCTCTCTGCCATTCCTATTCCATATATTTTTACTGTTTTGTTTCCCTTGATGCTTTCTCTTATTTCCCTAATAATGCCTCTGTCTGTCCTCCACCTCTGTACAGAAATCCTCAGTTTCTGTGAGAGCCAACAAACCTATTTTCTTCAGTGTGAGTAGGAATGTTTGGAGGAATTGGAAAGGTGTTTCTGTCTCAGCACCAATGGCACCTGTACTCATGACAGGTTTGTTTGAACTGACTGTGAATCAGGTTCTCTGTTTGTGTATCAACAGCCATGTCCCCACCAGAAGACAATTTTGCAGTTTGTTTCCAAACAGTTTTTACAGTGGTTGGTGTTAGTTACTGGAAAATCAGGGCTTGGGTGTTAGAAGCAGGAACAGCTCTGAACATTTATCCTCTTGTCAGTACTTCACACCTCTGTGGATGTAGTGATGCCTAAAAGTTGGCAGAGGTAAAAAAGATGACATTTCATCTACACCAGCATCTCCTGCAGTGCTCCCTGGTGTGGGCACTTGTGTAAACTCTCTGGGCCTTTGTGAAGTTTCCGCAGCAGCAAGAGGAACAGGAGGAGGATTGGGCTGTGTCTGTGCTGCATGGAGAAACAAGCATCTTGCCCTGCTGCTGACGCTTGCTGCATGCATTGTCCGCTTCTAACTGTAGCAGGGAAATTTATTCTTACCATGACCTAACAGAATCACAGTATTTGAAGGGGTAATGTATATACTTATGTAAGATAAAGGTATTTCAGTTCAAAGCTTAGCATAAATAATGCATCAGGCTTCCTGCCTAAGCTGTGGCTTACCATCATGCTGAGACACAAATGTAAGAGGAGAAGAAAACTATTATACAGAGCTCAGCAGGCTTACATCTTGTTACTTATACATAAACTGAGGGTGGGTTGCCCCTCTGTTCGCATTATGAGGTGATTAGCCTGTTGTTTAACATCAATTATGCATGTTCCATGTTTACAGACATGTTAAATTATGCAGGCTGTGGTCTTTAGGCTTTCTATTTAATTTGTTAAAAGGGGGGGAAAAAAAAGGAGCAAATGTTTTCAGTTCTGTGGTCTCCGCTTCCTTCCCCATCTTCACCTTTTTTCATTCTGGGCTGTGGATATAAATGAGGTGCTCCCCTAGCACCTCACGTGTCCCCATGTGTCCTCCTGCTGCCCTCTGCCTCCTGGGGACACGTGGTTCAGCTGCCAGCCAGGCATATGGGCTGGTGGCATCTGAGGTGGTTGGCCGTAGCTGCAGCAGCAGGTGTATAGAAAACATGGCTTTCAGCAGCAGAAAGGCTCTGTGGCTGCAAGCAGTAACTTTTCCCTACTTTTTCTTATAGTTACAGTTGACTTAAAAANAAAAAAAAAAAAAAAAAAAAAAAAAAAAAAAGGCAAAACAATGAACAGCGTAGGTGGATCCAGAAATGCTTCCCTAAAACTTGTCTTGGGCACTAGACACAAGCTAGTTCCTGCGCTTTCTGAGACAGGTAAATGTAGTTTTCTGGCACAGACCGCCCAAACTTAAGTAGGGTCTCGGCACACGAGTGCCGTGCCACGTTTAATTATCCTGTCTCTGTTCTGGAGGAGACCTGTTTGCAAGTGCTGTTGTCCAAAAGTGCCGAAATGTCATGCTCAATGACACTTTAACCTGACTGTGCTCAGGCCTGGCAAGGTGGGGTTGGGAACCTGACCCGTCAGCAAAGGCCATGGACTCTTTGGAACCACTGTGCATGTTTCCCTTAGGAATAAGTGATATTTGCTGGTGGTTCTGAACAGCATTTCATCTGCAGGGAAGGGAATGCTCACTTTCTATAGAAATATGTTGGTTTTGAGATTCATAGAAGGAGTTTTTCTTCAAGTGTTTACTCCAACTGAGTGTCTTCTAACTTTTAGAAAGAAGTGTCTGGAATGGGGAGAAGTGCTGTGTCTGGACAAATCCTACCTATGTGACTTCACGTAGTCATAAAGCACAAAATACGACAGGTCTTACATTTGCACAGTAAAAGCACAAGCTATAGCTATGCTGTGCTGTAAGAAGAGAGCGGGATGGCCCAAGGGCATGCTGAGGGTTGTGGGTCCCTGCAGTAGCAGCAGCTTATTGAGGTGAAATTCCCAGCTGAGGACCTAAGAAAAGAAACATGTCCTCAGTTATGAAAAATCAACAAAGGGGGAAAAATAAAGACAAAATCTAGTGGTGTGTTTTAACCCTTAGTATGCAAGCAGCTGGGAATGTAATGCCTGCACCCTGCTTTGTGTTGGCATGGTCATGTACGGTGCTCCCCTGAAGGAATTGCCTGATGTGTGTTCTCTTTAAACCCTAGCCAGAGCAGTGAGAAGTGCAGTGCTGTGCAGACACTGTGGCGGGTCACTGGCAACTAACAGTGCCTGCTGGGACCAGTGGTCTGAGCAGCAGATACCTGGCTGCTGCTCTTTTCAGCAATCTGAGTACACAGAGCCCTGCCAGGAATGTGAAATAAGCTGTGGTTTTTGCATCCTGCGCTCAAAGCAACAAGCAATAACGCAATAACCCTTGAAACTAAATCTTGTTCCTGAGGCTTTTTGCAGCTGCTGAGCTGCTGCCCACATCTGGACAGCAGGATGTGGTAGGGCTGGATTCCGGGCCTGAAACCAGGCACAGCCACTCACAGGGGCACGCCAGCATGAGGCTCTTCATTAGCGTTGCAGACACTGATGATATTTTGAAGGGGTTAGAAGGATCCATTTTATTCAGAATCAAGGCCAGTTAGGACTGACTTTTGTTTTATTGTGCAAGATGCATTTCCCCAAGGCACTAATATTAAGCAGGAGGGTTGGGCAGTGCAATGAGGTTACTCACTCAGCAGTATTTTGATATTGCATACCATTGGCGAACAGATAAAAAGGAGTGTGTTGCTAGCAGCCTGCTTTACTATCAGCATAAAAACCCAAAATAGTAACATGCCAAAAATGCATGCAACGAGCTCATAATCCCGAAACAATCTGTGTGATATCAGAGAGAGATGTTATGTTGTAGCCTATGATTCAGTGAGGAGAAGCTGGGATGTCCAACATCATTTACTGTGGTCACAGATACTAAACGTGCAGTGGGATCATCAGCAGAGCAGATTCAGAATCTCATTTTACAGCATGGTCACGGCAGCTCCTGACAGGCTGTGTGTACGTGCTGTGCAGTCAGCAAACATAGACATGTCTGAGAAGCAGCTATATATAGAGATGCACGTACAGTATGTGTGCACACATCTCATGGAAACAGATGGGGAGGATTGTAAAGTAAGTTTATGGAAAGGAGAGAGAAAGCTGGAGAAGCAACAAAATGCTCCAGGAACTTAAATGAGAAATATATGTTGGCAATGGGACAGTGCTTAGAAAGAACAGAAAAATCAATTATTGTTTAGCTGCAGTATAGGGTATGGATCATTTAGCAAGGGCTTTTAGAAAATATCCCGAGAATAGCAACATCACTTCAGAGGACCTCAGAGAAGCTGATTATTCTGTGAGTTACAGTTCCCACTGACATATCACCACCTGTCATATTGTACATGGAAGAAGTCTGTTGAACCAAGTGGGAGATGGATTTGAATATATCAGAGGTTATTTTACCAAGTTAACAGTGAAGCGTCTCTCAAGATCTAAGATTTTGAAAATTGTACTTTTTTTTTTTTCCTGCAGTTCCATTGAGAAATATAAGCAAAGTAGGCTCTCTCTCTCTTTTAGTAATTGTGTCATTTGAAGTGATCAGCATGTGAGAGCCTTGAAAGTAATAATCATGTTCTAAAGCAAATACCAGCAAATAATATTTGCAGAAGATATCTGCTGGTCACTTGTTCTTTCTTTGCATAAAATATTGGATGGGCATGCTGGATGGTGTTCCACGTCAGCAGGATGTTATCCAGGATTTACAATTGCGATTTATTATCTCTAGGCACAGGACTGATTCCACTCGTAACAGTCCTGCTGTGAAGCAAAGTAAAATGGATTCCTCTCATGTTCCCGGAGAGGTACCTGAGACTCAGTGTAAGGTACAAATGCTGTCGATTCTGGTACAGGAATTTTTTGACCCGATGCATAAATATACAGTTACAAAATGCTTTAGCCTTGTTATTAATTTAGTTGTTAATTTGGTTTCAATCCTTAAAAATCAAGTTTCACTGGTGTACAGATGTTTATCTAAATATGCATGTGTCAACATGTCCCCGGGCACACAAAAATAGTGTGTGCTATCTTGTCCATTATTTCTATCACCATTCATCAGATTACACCAACAACTAGAGTAGTAAATAACATAGTGAGAGCTGGCTTTGTTTTTATTTCCAGGGTCTGTATAAGGTACTGTGTTTGTTCATGTTTTAATGGTGCATCTCACTACTCTGCTGCCCCTCTTCCCAAGCATTTAACCTCTCTCAGCTCCTGCTCAAATAAAACTGTTTGTTCTTAGTTGATCTACCTTTTCTCAAAGTCACCGTGCTCTGAGAAAAACCTCCCAATAAAGTGAGAAGCAAATAAGAAGCAGATGAGTTAGATTTAGGTTATTCCTGAGAGCAAAGAGCATTTCAGAGCAATAAACATCTGGAGTTTTTAGTGTAGCTCTTGTTTTTTTTGAAGCGATATTCACTAAATGCCTTTGCAGTTCAGACCTTGTAATTTGACTTTGTCTCATCTTTAATCTTTGATTACAGGACTGTGAGCTGTTGAAAGTCTTCTCAGCAAATATTGGTGGAACTTGAGGGGAAACTGAAACAAAGGGGGTAGGGCTGGTTCGTTGAAACATGTCTGTAATGGCATCAGTGATGTATGGCTGAGAATCATGGCTCGAGGTCATCAAGGATGAAATTTTTCTCGTCTTCTCAAAACTAGAAAGGATCTTAATTTGAAGATGGATGCTGTAGTGATGTTTTGGGAACTTTGTCAGGTGTGTAAGTGTGGTGATGCTTCATTCAAGAAAGAATTTGCAAGACTATGTGATCACTGTCGTATAGATCTACCATACAACACAACTGATAGCTTCTGTTTACCCCTACCTCATTCAGTGTAAAATGCACTTTATGCTGCTGCTGAGTCCCGTCGAACCTTTCCCATATATCACACATCTTATCGTATTAGGACCAGTATAATAGACTAGCAAGAAGTTCTCTAGGCTGAGGATGAACAAAGATGTCTCTGGGGACTCATCTCTACAATTTTCTTTTGTCTTTCTTTGGCTCTGAAGTTTAAGTGCTTCTACTTTCTAAGATCCCATAAATGGGACTCAGGCAATTTTAAAGAGAGTCACTTTCTGCTTATAGCTCACAAGAAACTGGCTCTGCGTGCATAATTTGCAGCATTGGCAGTTCTTGACTGAAGCTGAGAAAGAGGCAGCTGCTTTCTGAGCCTGAGTGTTCAGAGCTCATGGAAGACAGTCCCGTGCTTTTCCATTCAGTTTATGTCATCACAAGTCCCTGTTGTCACACCCAGTGGGGCATGAAAGCAGCTGTTAGTGCAGGGAGGGTTCAGGAAAAACAGGTTATGTTCCTCTGTCCAGCCCTTGACCATCTCTCTCACATGGGTCAGTTACACTGGGAGACAAACAAAACCTGTGTCTTCATTTTTGAAATGAACCCTGAGACACAGATGATTCCTTTGTAAAAGAGCATACAAAAATTTAAGTGATGCAACAAAACTAAGCAGCAGACCAGGTCCTAACTGCTCTTGGTAAAACACAGAAGAGTTGATCTACAAATACAACATTGCCAGGTTTCTCCTTAGAGAGCAAAATGTATCATCGAGTTCCTATTTTCGAGCTTTCTTCCATTTCCTCTGTTCTTTTTCTAGGTAATTGCCATCTGCAGCATACGGCAGTATACTTTGCCTCCCAGTGGATTCTCCTTAGGCAAGACAAAGTTTAAGTGTCTTATTTTTGTGTCACATGCACTGCAGTCTTGCTCCCTGCTGTAAAATGGCTCCTCGTTCAGCTTTGCATGTTAATGTTTCCTTCCTTTTCTCAGATGTCCTTGGGATCCACTGCCAACTCATCCAGGCAATGTAAAAAGGAAAACAATACCTTTCGTGTGGAGTCTCTTTTGTACTTTTTGCTTATGCTGATTACACTCTCTTATTCCTGATCTGCCTTGGATCTTGTGTGAGCACATCGTCTGTATGTTTGAAATGCAGCCGCTGTGATTGGGTGAGATCTGCTCAGGTTTTGTTCCGCACCAGTAACTGAATCCCTCAGCAAGGGAGCTGCATATGTCACTGTGACAGAGCAGTTTTATACTGATGTAAAACCATTCGGATTATGCTAGAATAAACAAAGTTAATGCTTTAGTGAATCTGACCTTTGTGGCTTGGTGGCCTGAAGAAACAACAACGGAACTCATATAGGTATCTTGGTAGTCATCTCAATTTTCCATTCCCTTTTTCTTTGGGGTAGGGAGAGGGAACCTGAGGCTATTTGAAAAATGAAGCCTATGGAAGAAACAAACAAACTGCCTGCTTTGGTATTAGACTCATCAATCTTGGTCAAGCATTATTGCCAAAGGAGAACTGGGCTAGAAAAATATGCATGTCAGTGTTCAATCATCATGTCCATTAGATCCTGGTTGGCACTGAGATGTATTAAATAGTGTGAGATGTAGCTGCTCCAGTTTTCTCTGTGTGGAACACACAATAAAGTGATAACAGGTTGAAAATGCTCTCAGCAGCTCATTTATTTATGTGTATGTGGAAAGGGTGGTTGGCAGCTGGACAGAATTTAACACTGTAAAGAAGAAATTTGGTCATGTGCCAGGAGATCTATAGGTACAATCAACAACTCTTAAAGGGTTCAGCTCAGGAAGAGAGGAGGAGTGGAGATAGGGCCAGCTGAAATTAAAGTGATGTGGGATATACATATATACACACGTGTGTGTGTATATATATGTTTAGGGCAAGAAACAGTGAAAAATCCCATTGCCTAAAAGTCAGTCAGAGGCTTAGAAGCTTGTAGAAGGAAGTTAATAACTATTGATAAAGGTCCATTGGAATTACATCTCCAGATTTGAACTTGAAATAAATGGTGCCATAGGTGTGTTGGGGAGTTTGGTGTAAAAAAGAAAAAG
>VXAV01009571.1:9381-43353 GCA_013399715.1 Alectura lathami | reverse complement strand
TAGGAATGGACACTGTTAGCAGTCCCTATTAAATGAGGGTAAGGAACAGCATGCAAGGGGGCCAGCAGTGACAAGAAAAAGTCTTCATGCTACATTGCATGTAGCCAAGGTTTGATTTGTTTTCCCATCAATGAAGCAAATTTTATAGTATGACTGCTCCAAACAAATGATGTTTTGGCATCTGCATTGATCTTAGCAATAGATACAAAGATGTAGGAGCCTGAAATCACCAGCAGCAGAATTGCCTCCCTTTGAGGGAACATAATTGTATCTATCACCAGAAAGAGCTAAGGTGACCTGCTCCCTTCTTAGCACATTGCAAGGCTGAAAAAGTACAAGCCTTACCTTAAAAAAATCTCTCAGTGGTTTCCTTGATGCTGTAGCTCTGGGTCATGGGAATCCTTGGCTGGCAACAGGCAGAGGTCTGAGCGTGGCTGTTCCTCTCCACAGTGGAAACTTAAAACATTGTAGCTAAAAAGCAAAATGTTCCTTTTGGAAGATGAAAGAAACTATTTTTGAAGTCCTGACTGCTCTGAACAGAAATATTTCATTCCTGCAGAGCCAGGTGGAAGCTGTGCTTTGAAGGCCTTGTGCCCTTGTCTCCCTTACAGGCTACAATTCTCTCATCATGTTGTGTTTTAGTCCAGCCAAGGGCTGAAGAAATCAAAGTAGGGAAGGATCCTGCACAACAAAACCAGAACACCCCCAGGCAGACCCAGGATGCATCTTAGTGAGATTTTTCCTGCCGGCAGATAGCAGCAATGTCTGTTTCTTTCAGAAGGACATGGGGAGGGTCACTTGCCAGCTGTGTTCCCTTGCATGGGTCTCTCTTTCACAGTGGAACTCTTTATTGCTCAGGATTGTAATCTGTTTTCAGCAGATTCTCCATCTAGACTGACAAGGTCACATTATAAATGATGATATACTGGGTGTCAGTTGTGCCAATGAATGTACTGAGCAACAGCTGCGCTAGCCACACATTATTACTCCAAACTTCAATTTACCTTTAAAAGGCTGTTTTCTCTTGCCCGGCAATGTCTGTGCTTCTTCCATGCTCACTTTCTTGCTGGATTTTAGTGTAGCTCTTTCTTCATTTGTTTTCATATCCCATGGAACATTAAGATTCATTTGTCAGGACCTAAAATGTATATGTATCAGGCAGGAACATTGTTACCTAGTGCCACCCTTGTCCCTCTGCTGTTACTGCTGACCAGGAGCATCAGCTGCTCCATTAATCATGTATCCTATGTAAGATTAGTGTAGCACTTCCCCTAAGTGATGATTTTAACATGGCAAAATCTTCGCTTTCACAAAGCAGTTTTCCCGCTTTTGTATGGTTTATGGAGTAGCTTTTATTTTTTCTCTCCTTACTTTCCACTTCATAATGATGAAACTTTGCAATAGCACACAGAACTGATTTACTTTGATGAAGTAGAAGTCTGGAAACACTTCTGAAGATACACTCAAGATGTAAAGTTCTGTGGCACGCTTGACCACTGTCTGTTATTTTTGTCCTCCAAAATGCCTTTCTGCAGTGAATGAGAGTAAGCAGTAGATTTTGACGTGTTCTTGTGGCTGGCTGCCAGGTGCCCACCTAGCTGCTCTTTCTCTCTCCTTCCTCAACTGAGCAGGGGGAGAAAATCAGACAAAAAAGCGTTTGGATGAAGACCAAGACAGGAAGGTCGCTTGCCAATTACCATCATAGGCAAAACAGACTCAACCTGGGGAAAGTTATTTTAACTTACTGACAGTTAAGATAGGTTTGGATAGTGGAAAACAGCCAAATTAAAGCACCAGCTTCCTCACCCTTCCCTTTTCTCAGGCTCAACTTCACTCCATCACCTCTGTCTTCCCCTCCAGAGTAGCACAGGAGTATGGAGAATAGGAGGTTGTGTGAACGCAAAACAGTTTCTCAGCTCCTCCCTCCTTCTCAGACCCTTCCCCAGCTCTGCCCCGGTCTCCCCGTGGGCTGCGAGGGAATCTCAGTCCCGGAGCCTCACCCCGCTCCCCCTCGCCTCGGCTGGGGCCGCTTCCCGCCCTCCTCGCCTCGCCTCAGCTGGGGCCGCTTCCCGCCCTTTTCCCCTCGCCTCGGCTGGGGCCGCTTCCCGCCCTCCTCCCCTCGCCTCGCGGCCCTGCAGCCGCCGCCCTCTCTCCTGACGCTGCCCCTGCGGGGCTGAGGGGCTCGGCCCGGCCCCGGCCTTGCCTACGCTGGGACCCCGCGGCCGCATTCATCTGGTTAGTTAGTCAGAGTTTTGTCCTCTGAATCGTTGTGACTGTTTAAAGGGAGGCTAGGGCCCTCTTTGAGACTGGTGCTGGTGAAGGAAAAAAGGCAGAGGGCAGAGAAGGTGAGAGCAGCCTTGCAGAGCTACCGTCATCAGGGAGAGCAAGTGGTGCTGGAGGCTGGCAGGGCCTGCCTGGTGAGATCCCATGAAGGAGTTAAAGAGTGCCAGCTGACACCAGCACCCACAGGAGCTGTCTTGTCTGAGACATTTCCTGAGGTGGCCCTGAGAAGTCCCACCCCGGTGCTCTGGAGGTGATGTACACTGCTTGAATACTTAGCAGTCACTGGCGTCTGGGGAGGAGCCTTTGAATCAGGCTCTTTAGCATCAGTCAAGTGGTCTTTGGAGACTGAAGAAACAATTTCTATCTGCACTTCCAAACTTCCCCTTGTGGAAGCAGCAGTCAGAAGAGCGAGAAGTCCAAGTGTGTAAGCTACTCCGTCCCCTGGGAACCCATTTCGTATTTATTTCCAAAAATGTTTCAGAATGTGCAGTCTAACCTCCTTATGTTGTGCTCAAGATCATAGAGAAAGAGTCAGTCCACTCTCATTTGAGACAGCGCAGGCTGATCTGTGGAAGACTCTCCCCTGCAGTGTTGGGACACGCGCAGTCGGCTGTTACTCTCTAGCTGTCAGGAGCTGCACAGTCTGCCGTGTCTGAAATGGCAGGCACAGAGACTTTGGCTGCCAATACTGCTCAGCCTCCTATGGCTGTCCTCTGACAAGCTCCAAGTCACTGCTGTGCTTAAGGTAAACCCCATTCTGCCCACGGTGTGGATTGCGATCTATCAAGCTTGAGTGACTTGGGTGGTCAGGAAGGTGAATGTTTTTAACTAAATAAAAGAATTTGGGTAAATACTGAGTTTGCACATGGCCTTGGATCCCTTCCTGTGCTATAAAATTCTTCCCGTGGTAAGAAGTGAATGAGAAGAAGGTTTGTTTGGAAGAGGTGTTTACAAGAAATACAAGACACTGTGGGTGAGCTCCCCAGCGTATGTAAAGCAATCTGTCTTCAGAGGCTTGCTCAGTAAAGTGCCAGTTTCCTCCCATGCAGACTAAGATTGGTCCAGGTGTTGATGAGAAAAGAAATCCTCATGACTTCTCTACTGTTTGGGAAAAATCTTCCATCAAAATGCGGCTGAATGGGCATGATTCCTAGGTGCACTGGCTGTGGCTAAACAACGTTCTTCTTGAAGTTACAGTAGCTGTGAATACCAGTACATGATGCTGAGGCTACCTAACACCTCCGTTACAGGTATTTATCACTTCCTCAAAATTTTAATTAATTTCAGTGGTTGATGCCCTAGGCTGACTTTGTTAGAAAGATTCAGGCCAAGCAGCAATTTCAGAGTCGTGGTCTGTAGAATAATCCACAGAAGGCAAGAACTATAGCAGTTTTTTCTTGAAATAAATAAGTACTTATTTGGTGAGTGGCAGTTATGGTCATGGGAAACATAGTTTATTCTGGTAACTTTTATGACCTCCTGGTTTCTGGTCAGGAGAGGACAGAATTGCTTCTCTGCCTCCTGGCTTAGCTGGAGCTACCTTCCTGCAGAGTTGTCCTGCAGATGGATGCTGGTTGTCCAGGAATGGCTGTCGTGCTCGGGAAGCTACCCTGCCATTTGGCAGTCTATTTTTAGACTAGTGTACATTAGAAGTAGAGAATTGTGTGAGAGATTTACAGTTAATTAATAATTAGTTTTCTAATCTAATATTACCTTTTTTATAACTCACACTAATGAGATTTACTCAGTCATGGACTAAGTCCAGGACTTTGAAAATGGGCTCCAGCTTTGAGAAAGTTGCAACTGCGTTCCTCACATCCCTCTCAATTACGCGTAAGAATAATTTGCTTATGATATTTTAGGATGCTTGCAGGGTATAAGAAATTCATCTTTGTGTCTGGTTTTCATGAAGAATGTTCTCCATTTCCTGAACTATAGCAGTTTGCTGGCAAGACTGCCTTGTCTGCTTGTCTTTATATCCCTGCTGAAATGTTTCAAGTGGCGAAGCGGAAGCAGAACTGTGTTACAAAACTGCACATGTCAACTTGCATGCTGCTGAAATGGACGTTTTAGTGAACTGCCCAAAGTCTGGAAATGATTCTTGCTGACTGTTTTGGAAATACTTTCAAATAATGAATAAATTTGCAGGAATCACAAATGGCTCATGAAAGATTAATGATAGAAGAGAGGGCCTCTTTTTTTTCCCTCCTTAAATTTCAGTGTCAGGTTTTCAGTTTTGTACTTCTCTTGCTTTTGAAGTTACTGTAACAATGCTGATTTGTTTGAGAGGAGAATTAGGCTCAGAATAATTTTAGGGAATAAGTTCTATTTAAGTGTGTGGAATGAGGTGCAAAGCCTCCTGGTAGTTCTCCAGGAAATACTACTTGTGATTTTCAATTTTTGCTTTTGTTTTAATTTACCACTACAATTTCTTTGTAGTGGTTAATTAAGGCTATGGTATCGCTAGAAATTATTTCCTTCTCATAATTAGAGTGTGATGCTCATTTTATTAGCCTGTTTTATTATGGTAAGTATTCATTTCGATGCTTAATCATTTCTCCTCCGATCAGCTCATAAATTTGCTTTGCATTTGGAAGCATTTGCCCTGGCATTGGATTTGGTGTTGGTTTGTTTTCCCTCAGTGTGCAACACAATCACCTTTACTCTGGGTGATACTGAGCCTAGTAATGGAAAATCTGCTCTTTAGAACAATAAATGCCCAATCCTCCTAGCTAAAAGTTACCAGAAATGATGTCTCCTTAATGCTGAATCTGTGGGAAAGGTAGTTTTGGATATACGTATCACATAAAATATTCGATGTCCTTTTGCTGGGTTTAAGGCTGGGGGAAGCAGGATCTGTGGAGAGCCTACTGTAAACCATTTCTACAGGAATTAAAGCCAGGAGAGCCTGATGGTCCCTGGAGAAGACAGCAGTTCCGGGTAAGCTGTGGGAAGGCTGCACATGTCACTGCAGTGACAGGATTTGGGAATGCAAGAGAAAATTCTAAAGCATGAAGACCCAGGTGCAGGTGCCCAGTGGGAGCAAGGTCCCATGGCAGGGGTCAGGCTGGCAGCGTTCAGGTGGAGGTACTGGATGAATATGTCTGTTAATGAAGGTGGTGCCAGGCAGTGAATCCTGTCTACGTTTGTAACCTGTGCTGCCTGTGACGGTGTGGCTGTGCAAGTCAGCAAAGGGTCTTGTTGATCAAATGGTGGCATTGCTAAATCTGAATTAAGTGCTGCTTGGCACAGTTTGTTTCGTTATCCATAATGATAGGTTGGACTGCTGTGAATTTCCAGCTATTCTTTTTTTCCCTAAGCCATGTTTGAAAGGATTGGTGTAGTTTGGCCGATACTGTGGAGCAGAAAGAAAATGGTTTCTTAAAAATAGCTGAGCCTACACTAGGGAGCTCATTATTTTTGCTACACTGAAAGACACTTCATTCACCAAGACAGGCTTCCATCAAAGAAGCCATCAATGCAGCCTGCCATGATCTGTCAGAATACCTTGTTCTCTTCTCCATAATTAAAATACAGTATGGCCTATTCGTTACCCCCTTGGCAGCATGTTCCCTACTGCTTGGCTTATGCAGTCCTGCTGAATACAGGGCCAAATGCGAGGAGAGAATTCCCAATGAGCTGCCCTGAGATTGATACGCGAGCAGATTACAGTTCCTTTGTAAAAGTGACAGTGTCTTTGAGCTGTTACAGGGGAACTACAGATGCATCATTTCAATTCTTGCATCATAACCCGCTCATACCCACTTTACATTGCACTGCAGAGAGTAAACTGAAATGGGTGCAGCTCATCATTCGTCACATTCCTGTGCTGTTTGAGGCAGCGCCATCTATTCACCGTTCGATTTCCTTGGCTTCACTGTCACCAAGGGGCGCAGCACTCTGTGCAACCAGATGGAGCGCGTGTGAACGGCCAGACTAACTGCCTAGGCAGATTTTATGGAGATCAAATATTGATCAGGTGTGAAAAATGCTGCTCCACTGTGGTAGGCAAAACCTAAACAGATCTTAAACTCTTCCGTGATCTCCTAGCTTCTGCTGTCTCACTGTGTAATTTAGCTTTTAGGGTCTTAGAGGTGAAATTGTCTGCAGTATAAATTAGAGGATGGCCATTACATTAAAATACTCAGCATGGCATGTATCATTTCTGCAGCACTCACTTCTCTGAAAGTCAGTGCCAAAAGAGAAAACCTTTCTCTTTTTCTTTTTTTTTTTTTTTTTTCAAGTAGAATTCATTGGTTTGTTCCTTTTATAAGTAGGTAGGAGTGGAGCTAATAAAGAAGGAAATCAAGTTTTCCTAGAAAAAGCTAACTGGGTTGACTATAATTTATTTGCAGTACAGTAAGTACGGTAGCAGCCCATTTTCTCACATGTAAGTATCCTTAACATTGTTATTACTGCAAAGTTTTCACAATTAAACTTCGCAAATGAGGAATACATATTTGAATGACAAATATCTTCAGAAAGTACTGACTGGATTTGCACTGAGAATAAGCTTAAGGCATCAGCAGACTCTTTCTACAAAGATTTTAAAGACATAAATGGAGAAGAGGAAAAAAGGACAGAAGAGGTTGAAGCATATGGGTCTGTAGTGTTTCAGAAATGTGGAGTTCACAACACTGATCACAGAGTGCAGTGAGCTGTAAGATGACACTGGCAAAAGTAAGTTCAGTTGTCTAAAAGTGAGAAAATTGCTACTGATAATGACTGTAGTAATGAGAGCGTTGAAATTTACCTTGTGTTGATAATCTGGCATGTGGTTAGCTGCTCTTTGTAAATGCCATCCAGATCCAATTAACTGTCTTCTCTGTCAGTGTCGCTTTCTGATCCTGTTGTTCTTACGAGCATCGCAGATACTTTTACATTTCTAAGATCCTATAGTGCTGGTGCGAGAGTTACACCTTGCACTAACCTGTGCAGCACCCTTTTCTGACACTAGAGAACAGCAAGAATTTGATACAAAAGAAGGGCAGATGGTTTTTCCACAGAAGTGATCTCTAGACAGTCTTTTCTAAAATGGGAATCTACCATCCAGCTCTCATTTTTCAGCTGTCCATGTAGCTGCATTTATCTTTTGTAAGCTGCAATTTTCCGCCAGGATTGCACTCCCTGTTTTCATGCTGGGCAAGTGGCCCAGATGTCCGTACCAGAGATTTGCACTGGTGCAGCTATCTCAAGATTTGGCCATTAATAAACAGCATTGAAAGTAGTCCCAAGGGCAGATAATCCATAATTCCTAGCAAGGAGTATACGAAACCCCGTTGGCGGAGTCTCAATCAGTGATGTACATGGCGTGGTCCACTTTGCAGCCAGCACCACTGGGAGACTGTGCCTGGGGGTGTCGGCCTGGTGAAAAGGGAGATGTGGGGTCGTCGCGTTGTGAGCCTTGTGAAAGACTGTTCACATCTGGTTCAGAAATACGCTTAAAAATGTCTCCTTTCTTAAAACAGAAATCCCTTCTGTGTACCCCATGAACCCTCTGCAAATCACCAATTACCTTAGGCTTGTGTGAAGCCCAGGTTAATGAGATGTGATCCCAGAAATACAGAGGGAAATATGTCTGGTTGTGATAGCAAATGACAGAATGGGGCAGAAATAGCTGAATATCATTACTGTTTTTTTTTTTCCCCTCCATCCCTCTGACATTGTCCCCCGTACCCTTACTTATAGAGCTTAAAATAAGACCTTTGTGTCTCAAAGCTCCCTTCCAGATGTGTGGTGAAAAAAAATCATTTATTTTGTACCACAAAAAAGTAAAACACATTATTTTTTCTTTGCAGATATGTTGGGCTGCCTTGCTTGCGCCTTCCCCTCAGTCTGAATTATTACAGAAAGTGGTATCTGGTAGTGTGAATAATGCTGTGCTCCTGCCAACAGGCACAGAACACATTGGCTATAGATCTCTTAAATGTCAGAGGTATATAAGGAAGGTAATTGGAGATAGTTCAAATCCAAAAAAACAAAGGGGCTGAAGTGCAGAATTTGGCTTAGCTGACGTTCGTCCTGAACTTTTATAGACTTCTGAGAAAAGAGCATTCTTGAAAAGCAAATTGCAATTACAATTTAGAACTGATTTATCATAAAGCAGCTTAACAAAGAAGTTCCACCAAGTGCTTTGTGGGCTGTTACTGAAATGCAGCATTAAATCTTCCAGGGACTGTTAGCACCCCCACAGAGCACAGGCCTCTTAGCAGCAGTTACTCTCCTACCCAAGAGAAACTGCAGGCAGAAAATGCTAGGAGGTTCTGAAGAAATCACAGCCCTGTACTGAGCAGACATTAGGTGCCCCTACCCCTGGTACTTATCCTGAGAGAAGTGTGCCCAGTTAAACCTGATAAAACATTTCCACTTTTCTCCATATTTATATGCTGATGGTGGCAGCCCAGTAGCTGTCTGTGAAGGGGCACTGTGGATTCCCACCGTGTGTGGTACATCTTGCTCTTCTTTAGTATGAAGTATCATGATCATCCAAATGCTTCTCAATGTGTAGGTGCTTCAGTGCATTTCTGATCCTCCTCTGCAGGAAAGTCCAGAGAAGCCTCCAGAAAATCCCAGTTCTTTAGGTAAATTGAAATCTTAGCTTTTGTTTTGTTCTCTTTCCCTATCCTTTCTCTAAATGTGTTGCAGCATCTGCCTCCCACTTACCCAAGTGTTTACGTTTTGCTTTCAAGACACTGCTGCTTTGCATCTTTCTTCTTTTTGCAGGCCCCAGTTCCCCATTTCTCTACAGCTGTAGCTTTACAGGTCTCTGATTACTTGCAGCCAGTGACTTGCTGCTGAAGTTCTTTTTCAGACTTTATATCTGTGCTTCTTTTCTCATTTTCTCCATGCAGTTGACCATGGGCATCTCATTAACAGAAACGTGACATGCCATATTTTCTGTCCCATCAGCATGTGTGAGAGGGATGTAGCTGACAGTTGGATCCTGTTGCATTGTACCATAGTCTCCGGTTAAAGGCTCACCCTGAATATAAACGTGGCTTGTGCTACCATGTACTGCTCACTTATCATCTCTCTTCGCTGTCAGTGATGGTATCTGCCTGTCACTGTCAGGCTATGCTTGCTGACACCATGAAGTTCTGAAGCAGCATCCATCTTCATAGCACAGTGAATGCCTCTGCAACTGGGGCTTCTTCTTAGTATTGTCTGAGCAGGTATTAATGGTGGTAGTGTAGCTCTGGTCTGCAAACAGTGCTTGGCGAGAGCAGAGCAGACCACTTCCCATCATTTCACGGTAGGAATTTCTTCCAACATGATAGCTTTGGTAACTGTTAGAAATCATACTCTGTTCGTAATTACAGAGTGACTCATGATAACTCCTACCATCCTCCAGATAACTCTGCAATTAACTTGTGTCACTGCTATAATTTGTTAAGTATGATTTAATAAGAAGAGACTAATTTTTGCAGCTCTGTTAAAGGCACGTTTGGTTTTTCGCTCCATAGATTCAGGAAAGACAGATGATCTTTGTTTCATTTCAGGCTAAACGAAATGTAGAAATCTCATGAAATGTAATGGGTTCAATTACACTGAGAGGATTTCCTAATGCTTCATCTCATGTCCTTGTATTCTACCAGGCAGTGTACTTCACCTGAGGAAGCTGCTTAAAGTGCAGTTGGGAGTGTTTATGGTTGGTAGAAGGAAGACCAAGTTTTTTTTAAAAAGGGTGGGTGAAATGAAAATAAATAAATAAACCTACAACAACAACGAAGCCTCCTGCAGGGTTGTATTTTAAGGGTTAATTCTCTTCTAGGGTTTGCCCAGGATTTCTTGGCCTCAGCAGTCTGCTCTCTGTGCCCTGCTGAGCTGATGAGCAGAAGTGTGGGAAGATTCTGAAAGCAGCTCCCTCAACGGGGGCACTATCTTTCTTCCACCTAAACGAATTGTACCTTCTGGATAGCCACAAGCCAGTCAGTCTAATCACTAGGGCCCTGCCAGTTTGGCTACTGGGCTGTGTACTACTGTCTCTAAGTGAGAACATGAACTTGAATCTTTTTCAGCAGAGAAAGACATTCTCTGTTAACTCCCATTTTCCCGTACACTGAATGACATTTACTACTGAGGCAGAATTCAGGGGCTGAATTGGCAAATGTACAAATGCCAGGCAAAATTCATGATCTTTGGAAGGCTTCACTAAAGCTTAGGAAAAGATTAAACATGCAACAGTTACAAATAAGGATTAAAGGAAATCTTCTAATGATGTGAAGTTATTATTGTATTTTTTCTGTTTAGAATTTTATTGGAGGATGTGAAAACAGCAGTTTTACAATATGCTTTGTTTATGGAATTTATTACAGCCCAGCAATTGCATCATTTATGTTCTAGAAGAGCTGAGAAATTCTCCTAACGTGTCTCATGTTGAGAACAGGGATTGTTTTTTAGATGGGCCTCACCGTCATGTTACTTCACCAGCATGTTTCCCCCAGGTTAGTGAAGATAGGAGGAAAATGCTCTATGTCTCTTTCCTATCTTCATAACTCGGTGAGGTGAAGATGTGTGGAAAAGTCTTTAAGAAGTTTCTGTGAACCACTTTAGTTTTCACCCATTAGTGGTTAATTGCACTGGGAAACTGCACTAGGGTTTTGTTCGGGCAGTACAGGGGTCTGTAAACCTCTAGACGCTCTACAGGTGGCATCCAGGCTGTGAGGCTGCTGATCCTTTCTTTCATGAGATCAAACTCTTCTAAGTTTGCAATGTATTGCAGTATTGTACTGCCAGGAAACAGGTGAAGAGGCTGACTGACAGGCTTTTAGAGGGAATTACTTGATCCGTGTCTGTCTAGGTGAAGATTGAAGCAGACAGGTAAAACAGTTGAAAGGAACTTGTTCTGCCCCAGGTACCTGCACTGTGGAAAAGTGATGAGATTGGTTTCAGTGAAATGCTTATCGAATTGGGCATCAGATTCTTACCATTCCCTTGCATGGGTGAGAAGCAGCTGCAGACAGTCTGTGCAGCATGAATAGATGAGGAAACTGATTCCCCTACAGAGCAGCTGCTCCCATTTCGTCACTGCTGCGGGATTGATTCTTAAGGATCTACCCAGGCTGCAAATGGCTGTCTACTTTTGTCTGTCACAGACAGGGAGGAAATGGGGCTGCTATTAACATTCTTCAGTTCTTTCCAATAAATCTCTTTCCACTTGCCAGAAAAGAGGCTTTTGCCTCTAGCGGTTTGTTCTTATTACAGAAAGCATATTGAAGAATTAGAAAAGGTGCAGGAGAGAGTTACTAGCAGGATAAAAGGTCTCGGTGGTTTGGAGCTGTGTGGAGAGGTTAAGAAAATTAGGCTTGAATTCATTAGAAGACAGGAGATTTAGAAAGGATGTGATTGAGATGTAAAATTCAGGATGGGGAAGGTGGATAGAGCCAAAGCTGTGTGGCAGCAGATTAGAAACAGGAAAGGCTGTAAGGCCAGATCCCTGTCCTCATATCCTCTGTGTTAGCATTGCACATGGGTAACCCCTGCTCACAGTGTTTTTGGTTTCGTTCCACCTGCGCTCAGTAAACCTTTCTCACTAATCAAAGTCAAATGGCTGTCTTTCACAGATGCTACCCAACTCTCTATGAGAAACTGCCAGAAACTAAATAAATCTTTTTCTCACCTGAACACAAGCCATTTCAGAACCTCCAGGTGATCTTGCAGCTCAGGAGATTTAAGTTACAAACAGACCAAAACCCAAACGGTCGGGTTTTTGGATATCACGTTTGGTTTTGCCCTGAGTATTGTGTATTTCCAGGGGCTGACATTTGCTGATGCCAGGAACTGGCACTGAGAGGAAGGTATGGACACAGCTGCTGAGCATGTGCTGTGCACAGGTGCAGGAATAAAAGGAAATTTAAAGGCTGGAAGGATGTGCTGGACTATCATTAGCAGGAACACTTCAGAGGGAGCCTACACAGAATTCAGTTTGTCTGTCTGATTTCCTAGTCTGTGTGCCATTTAGGACAAGGGTTGGAGACAACATTCACATGGGGCCAGCTTTATTTGCACAGCTGACAACTTTCATTTTGAAACTACAAATGGACAGTTAGCTCTGCAAGGAAAATATCCTAGCAAGGTGAAAGGCCTGACATGTTAAATGGCAGCCCTTCTCTGTGCTAGGTCATGCTGTCATGGTGCATGCTAGTGACTCTGAAAATCGCCATACAACAAAGAAGAGCTTGCTGCAGGTGGTTCTGCAGTTAACAATGGGGAAGTGACCAGACCAAGGCCTTATTTGTAAGAGACAACCTGCTCCTGCCTGTCTTTGTAGTCTCCTGACAAACTCCAACAATTGCTCCAGAAAAGAGGAACTCAAGTTGTTTTCCTTAACTGCAGTTCATTTTGCTGAGCTACCATAAAACCAGATTGCATGACTCTGAGGGAATCCAAAAGTGGCCTCCAGCTGCCTTCAGCTCCTAGTACTTGCCCACCCTGATTCCCTCGAGCACTAGTCACACCTGAATTCAAGATTGGCCCCCTGGGAATAATAGTAATCATTGTAAATTTAAGTGGTTCCTGGCACAAGTTACAGCATCCAACCCACTTCTGAACACTTTAGGTCAGGTACACGTGCAATTGCAGCTGAAAGATACCTCTGTACCCCTGTTAGCCTCCACTGGTTTCCATCAGGAACAGAAGCCCAGAGGAGAATCCCTGTAAAGCAAATGAGAATGCAAACGCAAATTGCATTTTGTGGATGAAAAAAAAAAAAAAGTCCTGATATGTCCCTCTGGGTCATATTTGCTCTCATGCTTTGTCCAAAGATGGCAAGATTAATATCCTGTTAGCTCAGAACTTCTTGCTGCCAGCCTTATCAAGTTATTAAATGTAATGCTGGATTGTTACTGGTCTCAGTTGAATGAGAAAGAGCAGAGTGTGGAAAGGTCTGAGAATCATGGTGCTATCCCATATCTCCACAGCATCCTTCCTTGGCTTGTGCTGGCTTCCTGCAGTGTTGAATTACTGTTCTTCAGAGCCAGACTCCATGTTCTCTCTGTAATGCCTGTGAGTGTAAGCCTGAGGGAAAGGTTGCATCTTCTTTCTAGCATCTGCCTGGTGCATGGTGTGGATAAATAAATAAGCCTGCAACCTCTAATAATAAAATATGCTTGTTGCTGCAGCTCTGCTGCTGAGTTACAACTTTGGAAGTCATTCTAGCCTCTGCATCTTCTGTAAGAAATCCATGCAACTTGGGCTTGTGATACAGCTGTATTTGACATAGGTGAAGCTCCTACTATAAATTGTCCCCAGTAACTTGAGCATTTTTTTTCTAGGGTGTCTGTCTACCATTTGGCAACCCTGAAAGAAACTGCAACTGAGGATGAGAATAGGAGCACTTTATGTTTAGGTCAACTAGAAGAATTGTGGTGTGATTTTTCCACTGCCTCAATTCTTTACACCAGTATAGCTCCAACTACAAGCTTGAGTCCTATCTAAAAGAGGAGATGGGATCAAGCACCTTTAATCGATTAGTGGAAATGCCTTTGTTGTTTGCTGTTACTGGAGAGAAATCAGTCTGAAATTTTATGACCCCGTATTGCTTTTATTCAATTAATTTCATGCCCATTACTGTGTGATTTCTTTGTATCTAATGAAGCTCTTAATCAATAAAATTTATAAGCTTTTCTATATTCTTTCATTCATATCAGTTCAAATCAGTGTGTCTGATTAAATCAAAAGTCCCTGGCAGCACTGAATCTTTTTCTGTTGACTGGGTTTACTGGTGTAAGAAACAAAGGGAACTGGAATAGCGATTTTCAGCCCCCTTTGGCTGTCAGTGTAACCTTGGTCACATCACTTAGTCTGGCCTTTTTGTCATTACAGGATTTGTGAAGGCAGGGTCTGTGTGTAGTGCAGGTGGATTCCATCTCTGTTGGACTATAAGGATGCTCTTTATCACAAATATCACTTGTAGATACTGCTAGGTTGGTAGGAGGGAGTTATGTTATCTTCCTCAGAGCTGTGTGTGTACACAGACCTGAATGCAGAGGGAGCAAGGAAGTGCTGCGCTTTGCTCCCAGTTCGAACTGCTCCATTGTTTCTTGGCACTAGTGTTCTCTAGCTCCGGCCCTGTTCATTCAGCTTCCAGAGCTAAATGGTAGCTGTAATTACTTTGCACATATGCTGGGTTTTCATTGCAGTGGGGAGGCTGCTTGGCTCAGCACCGCTATGCACTGTTGAGGAGAGCTCATTTCCTCTGGCAGCGTGTCAGAAGCATGATTTTCCAGTTGACCTGTGTGGTCACGGTGTCCAGTCTGACACCAGCGGGCCTTACAGGACCGCAGCCTGCTCAAGCCTGCGTCGTCGGTGCTGCAAGCAGTCACTGCAGTTCTTTCCGGAAATGGAAACACAACACACAACTGTTGTTCTGCCACACCAGGAAAGATCATCCTGTGCTAACAAATGCTTTTCACAGGCCAGCAGGCAGGAAAAATGTTCACTGCTCCTCAGGCGCAAAGCCATCAGTCCTGTGCTGGTGTTAATTAGCGAAATGATGATTAAATCACTGGAGCAGTGCCAGTTTGCAGTAGATGAGGAGCTGG
The DNA here is from genome assembly GCA_013399715.1 of Alectura lathami. Taxonomy (NCBI): domain Eukaryota; kingdom Metazoa; phylum Chordata; class Aves; order Galliformes; family Megapodiidae; genus Alectura; species Alectura lathami. Next base: position 28,528 of record VXAV01009571.1, on the reverse strand, counting down.
TCCACGTGGGATTGGCTGACATGGCACGGTGTGGTGCGGGCTGAGTGCTCTGGGGACGTGTAGCTGTACACTGAAAGCAGAGCCCAGAGTAAACACAGCATGCTCCCAGTACCAGTCTGTTCTGGGTATCCTTTCTGGTACTTTATTCTTACAACGTATCTGTCTGCCTGTATATGAAAATCTTACTATGTGTGCATTACAGTTATGTACCTGTGTTTCCAGAGTGAGAGGAGGGGCTGCTAAAGCCTGCAAGAGCCAGCAGTATGTGGTTAAGCTCTCAGCTGCACGCAGACGTGCTGGCTGCCTTGGGGTGATACCCTGGGGAGAAGCCATGTGGGCTCTGCACTGTATTTCAGTCCTTAGGGAGCTGGTTAAGAAATAGGGTTATTCCTCCTTCCCCTTCACAAACATTCATAGGAAAATCTCTCAAATACAGCCAAAACACAGTCTTCAAATTTTTTAAAGTTTTGGAACTCTTTTCAGCTCTGGTCATAAATATATACATTCTTAATATAGTATCTTCACATTTCTACGTATCTGTCACATCAGTCTTCCTGTTACCCCATACCCACACAGATATGTTATTCCACTTTAATGTCTGAAAATGTTTCTAGATAAAATGAGTGAATCACCATCCGAGTCTACACAGACATGAATTTAGTGTTTTAGCTTTCGTACTTGAAATTGTTTCATTTATAACTCTCAATTTTTCTGGCTTGACCATCACTGCTATCTACATGTAAGAATGGTGAGCTTAGAGCAAAAAGTTCATGGGGCAATATCTTCATCTTTGCTGGTTTATTACAGAGGTGTATGGATCAGCAACATTAATTTTAAAATGTGAACGTCATAACATTGTTAAAACACTGAGCTGTTTGACCTATTTCTCTTCGTACTTGTCCAGTTAAACCCCTACAGTTACAAACTTGGTAACATTCACAGAAAACACTCAGCACATTACATATTTCTTTTTATTAGATAAACTGAGACAGATGTGTGGTCCTCTACTGTCCTAAGATACTGGAGGAATTTTGCTGCCTTCAAATCAGATGTGCCTCATAGCAGACAGGTATGAGGGGGAGGTAGAAATAATTTTTCTGGTTTTGGTAGAAAATGTTCCTCATCACACACTATTCAATGGCAAACTACTATTATTATTAGGTACTTACTTACCAGGACTTCTGATTTTAATGTCTGGCTAGGTTGAGGTGGGAGGTAATATTCTTCACAATATGGGTTAAAAAGCCTCTTATGTGGCTACAGTGTCCATGAACACCTTGACCTTTCCTGAATGAACTAAATATGCAGTCTCTTTCTGGGGTCGGAGGCACAAGCCATGAGATTCCCCTGCTTGGAAAGCTGATGTGTAAACCATCACGAGCTCTGGTTTTCACCATAGCCTCAGACTTGTACAGGCTGGCTGTACAGAGTAGAGCTGGCTAATCTGCATGCATAAGAACCACTTCCTCATCACGAAAGTGGAGAAGCCTGTGGGATGAAATGCAGAAGCTTTTTTAATGCTCTGGAGTAGCAGTGCATGGTACTTGGCTGCAAGAAAATCAGTACATTGAAAAAATGGACTGTCAGAAGAGAACAAAAGCGTGATCACATGGTGTGGTGGACAAACTGGGATAGTTCGTCACGACATCTCCAGATTGTTGTTTTTCCTTCTCAAGAAAATGAGCATTTTAGCTTCATTTGCAATCTTTTGCAATTTCTGACAAAGACAAGAGGTGTCACTCAGTGCTTTATTGTCATGCTGTAAGGATTTTGGTGGCTTTTAGCCTGCTGCAGACTGAAATTACCTTTTTTTTCCCCTTTTTGTGATGGATCCCAACCAATTATTTGACCCACTGAGCTCAGTGAAGGTCGAGCAGGTGTGTAAATGCACCTGAGTGTTCATGAGTAGTTTAAGAGAACCTTCTGCAGTGAGGAAGAAAAGATATTAAGAGCTGCACAACTGCTGTAGAAATTTTAGAGTGCTTGCCAGCATCACAGCTCTGTAGAAGTAGTTTCAGTCTGTCTAGGGCTGTGGGACTATCAGCTTAGGGTTGCAAGGATAAAAGACATGACTGACTGGAGAGACATAATGGAAAGTGCTCTGGGAATGGATTCAGCAGCTGAAGGAGTCTTCGGATGCAATGAAGCTAAAGGTGTAGAAAGACAAGTCAGTGACCCTTTAAGGAATTGCCTTTCCAAATCATCTGTGAAATCATCAAAGTGACAGTTCCCACCTCAGTCAGCTGCTGCTTCAGAATTATGGAAAGCCTTAGACACAGATTCCTTTTTTTTTTTTGTTAGTCCAGGTAGGGAGGGTAGCTGACTGAAGCTCGTCGTGTCTGTAACATTCAAAGACAGGTCTATATGGGTCATGTAAAGTGAAATCAAAGGCCAGGCCTTCTGATGCCGTTTCGGTAGAGCAGTGCTCCATTGTGGCCTGTAACATCATCTTGTTTTTCATGTTAATGAATGGTTCTCTTTGCCAGCCATCATGTGTATATAGTTCAGCTTCTGAGCCTTAGAGGTGCATCTGTTCTCAGTAGTGTTGCCTAGGGAGGGGAAGATCTTAGCATTTCAGAGGATGGTAGGAAATCAGTCTTGCAGAGGTAAACGTGAAGCATCAGAGGGAGCACATATGGCTACCATATCTGAGCTAAAGCACATCCCTGGTTGCCATGCCTTAGTCTAGGTTTTGCTACCTTGATTTCACAACTCAGCTGAACTTCCAGGGTTGTTTTTTTTTTTTTTTTTTTTTTTTTTTTTTTTTTTTTTCTTTTTTTTTTTTTTTTTTTTTTGCCTATTTTTTTTACTTCCTTGTGGTAATTGCATGAAACAATTTCTCTCTATTTTTTAATAACAAATTGGAGTTTTACTAGGAGGAGATGCATTTCCTTTTTGTGCTGTTCTGTGATGAGTGTGATGGGAGTGTTTGTCTCCCCCAGCTGCCTACATTGTGGCCAGCTGCAGAACAATTGGTGAGACACCATCTGGCTTTCCTTAATTTTCACCAGCTGTAGGTATAATCAGCAGGATGATTGCCAAGTCCCTCTTTCTTCTATATAAAGACTCTGCAAAACAAATGCAGTGATGCATGGATATGTAATAGGAGATTAAAAACAAGCCATGGCTTTCAGAGGGGCACAAGTCCTGTATTAAACAATTCTTGTACAAGTTTAAAAGCACATGGGTTAATGTGCATCCAGTGAACAAGCTGCTGGTGTTCAACTGCTGCAGCTTATCTGGAGCTGGCATTTCTCAGTGCAGTTGTGCAGGGACAACAGGGAGACATGCACAAGCACAATGAGGTTTCATGCCTGGACCTCCTAGTGCTCAAGAGGGCACAAACAACTTCCTTTCTGTATATTTTTTTTGTGTGTTTAGATGCATTTAGATTATAATCTGTTAGGTCAGGGAATGTTTTAAGTGTATAGCCAGTGAGGACAGTGCTACCCCATGTAAAAGCCAGCAAGGGTTAATGTAAGGGTAGCTTCTGTTTATCCTGAGGCCAACTGAGTCAATAACAGTATCACGATTAAGCTCTGCTTGTGCTAGTTTGTAGTTCAGCTCTCTCCACTATGCCTTCTTCATTAGGGCTGATATTTCAGACCTGCTGAGCACCTGTAGCTCTTATTGCCTTCCCCTGCTAAAACATTCAGTAATGCAGATCTTCTAGAAGCCCCATAGGCAGAGTGAGAAGGTTTTTTTTTGGTTGATTTTAGCCTTGGTCTTCAGATGATCTGAATGTAATGTGTTTTTTCAACACTGGCTCCTACTTCTGCAGTTGCACAAAATCAGGTAGGACACCAGATGCCTAGCGAAGTCCTGCTGGATGGGAAATGGAGGGTTGTCTGGGGCTGGTGAAATACTGAGGGACTGGACTGTACTGAAATTGCTTAAAGCCCTGTGTGCTGTAAGCCTCTGTAGTGTAGGCTTGTGTAATGTCACACTTGCTTGCATTTGAGTTATTTAAGCAGTACAAAGTACAAATAGTTAACAGGGCACCTGAATAGTAGATTGTAGGGCTAAGGGTTAAGGCAAATCTCCACAGAGATGTAGAGAAGTATCTGTCTGGAAAGAGGATTATTTAAAGTTATATAGCATTTATGGTCAGTTATGCATTTCACAGTTTATTTTTTAGTTAGAGCAGCCAGTTGTCTTTTTCAGTCATGTCTACTAAAAATTGTTGCTTTAGTAAAAACAAAATTGGATGTTTCCTTCTCATGTGACTGAAATTAATATGGTCCAGCGAGCAATTTCAGAATATTCCAGTGTGGGGTAGATATTTCCACTTCCTCTTAATTGTTTTAATAGAGGTTCTGGGAGATACAGGAGGCCCTGCACTATCCTATGACAATCTCGTATCAGAGAAGACTAAAACTTCAAATGCTTGAGGGGCAGCAAATGGTGATTGGGAAGCTAAGTGTCAATTCAGAAATTGTGGGAGGAAAAGGGCTTACTGTACAGCACTGGCAGTGGCCTGGTGACAGTAATACATGGCTGGTGTCTGAGCAGGCGATAATCTGTGCTTTGCTATGAATATTGCAGGCTCCTGAAATACCTGAGGGCCATGCTTGGTTCTGACCTCGTGCAGGGCCACATCAAACATCTAGTTTGTCCTTGAAATACTACCAGCCTAGTGAAAGAAACATGCACATCCCTGAAGAGCTGAATTGGGGAGTACAAATGTTATCTGTGTTTAGTATGAGTTTTGTTTTTGCACTGGGGGCATTGCACATACCTCAGTCTTCAGAGTTTGTGGCAGGGTGACTGCTCTCTTAAGCTGAAGTTGCTCATTGGCTAGAGATGGTGAGATCTATAGCAAGCAACAGTTAAGAAATTGATTGCTGTCACATGAAGAAGTGTTGTATTTTGAGAGTAAAGTAAAAGGCAGGGGGAAGTGTATGTGCTTGAGTTTGGTAAGAACAATGCTAGTTTAAAAAAAATACAAAAAGCTGCTTAATGGAAAGCGATCAATTCTACTCATATCAAGACCATTAATCTTACTGCTAGTTCAAAGCAAAACAAGCTAAGAAAAAAACAGCCAAATCCAAAACCAAACAATCCCTCCATTGTGCATAGCAGAAATATCTGTATAAAAGCTCTTTAGTGGAATTTAAAATGCTGGTTAATTACACTGCAGTGTTAATTAGTACCAGTAGTCCTGAGACAAATCTGATAATTAGTGAGCAGCATATCCAGCGGGGAAGCCCAGTGGAACACCTGCTATAGAGTGGCTCCTGGATGTAAATGAAAGACTTCTGAATTGTGGCAGTGCTGTTTCTTTTGTTGGTGTTGTGCTTTGTCCAGCAGCCCTTGGAAGTGTGTGTTTGTATGTGTAAGCAATTTCTCTGAAGTTGCAAAAAGTATGATTTTCGAATAGACTGGCAGTGAGAGGCTGGATATTACCTGAGCAAATGGGGCAGATGATGGCTATGGCTTTGGAACATCTATTTCCCAGTTGTTCAAACTGGAGTAATTACGAGACGCTCAGGGTTGTGTTACTGGATCAACTGCAGATCTGGCTGTCAAGGTAAATGTGTGTAAACCTCACATCCCAAACTTAATCTGTCGTCATTCCTACCAAAGATTTTGTGTTAAGCACAGAGACTGTTGTATCCTGTGCAGGTACACCACGTGGAGATATTTGTCCTCCTTTGAAAACCAGACGTATTCAGGATTAAGGATTTCACTTGGCCTTAATTAAGGATGTTGTTGGTTGGATAACAAATGCAGTACTGCAGTGTCCAGGTGCCCTTTGGGGCAAGGCTCATCCGCATTAAATACCACAGGTGCATCTGTGTGGTGATCTCGCCAGCAGTGCGAAACATTGGCATCTTAAGTTCAGGCAATAGGAAAGGTGAGCTTCAGAGCAATTTGCACCGCCTGAATTTGATGCTTAGTAGACCAGAGCTGTGTCAGCACTTAAGGTCAAGAAACAAAGTGTGTCAGCATGGAGTGATACTGAAAACCAGAGTTTTAAAAGTGATGGAGAAAAAGGGATTGTTGCTAAGGAAATGGGCTTATTTAGTAGTCTGTTTCTCCACCAGCCTATGCCCATCAACTTGAATATGGTTGTACTTAACTTGATACAGATAGAGAGGCAAAATGTATTCCTTGGCCATGAGCCAAGCAGACTCAGCAGGATCATGGAAGAAAAATAAAGCACCAATCAAGTTTGCAAAAAAAAAAAAAAACATTTGAGTCTTTTCTCTGAGAATAGTTGATGCTTTGTAAAAAGTCTTGTGACCAGAAACTTTAAAATTTTCCCATGCAGTTTGATGGGCACAGGAAAAGTGCTTCACAGCGGTACTCTGGTTCCTGAGATTTTCAGGAAAATTCAATCTAGCTTTGTAGTATGATGACCTAAATGTTAGGGTTGCTCCACCTGTATGGCGTGCAGGAGCTCTTTGGCTTGCCTAGGAGCCAGGCTTGGAAAATGCAATGCTAGGCTTGGGGCTTGGATGCCAAGGCTGGCTTGATGCTCTGCCAGCCTCTGGTGCAGGTTGGAGTGTGGCTGTAAGAAGGCTCAGGCATGACATAAGTTCTTCTCTGGCCCTCTCCGTGGGAAGCAGAAAGGAGACTGCTTCCTCCTTGCTATGATATGTAGGAATGATGAACATCAGCTGGGCTGGGCTTTCCCCAGGTGATGGCGATGCCACAAGGACACCCCAAACACATTTAGCCATAGGCTGCCAGTCTGGTCTAGATCAGAGTAGGAGTGGTAATATCAGCTGCAAAATGAGGTCTTTGTGTGCTTCATGAGCTGCAAATGCTTTATGCTTGATCCTTGCAGTGCTTGGGTTGGTGTGACACAATCAATATTACCAGCCTTGGTGGTGGATGATGCTGTGTAGACATATCCCTGGGCCGAGGCTTTACCTTCATAGGTTTTCAACATGAAGTTGCCTCAGCTCTATATGCCTAGTCAAATACTCTGTGTTTCTACAAAATGATAGATGGTAGTTCAGAACAGACGGTACACTGAGATTTCTGACAGGGACTCTGCTTTCAGCAGGGCTGAGCCATGTAGCTCTGTGCAGCTGTTGGCTAAATGCACCTATACAGAGCAGCTGTAATCACAAAATCTATAGCTTTATGGAAATTAGAGTCAGAGTGCAAGTAACCTTGTGGACCTGCAGTCTATCATAATAGCCTCATCAGGTCGATAAATGCTGTGAACAGTAAGCCAAATCTTTTCTTTCTAACCTTTGTCCATTTTAAGAAAGGGCAAATGCTGAGGTTAAATGTAAACAATACCTTGTTGATGTGCAATGTGAAACTTCCCACATGCAAAGGCTTGTGGTTAAAGTGATGGAGAGCTCTTTAGTCTTGGTAACAGTGCTGCCCTGGAGCTATCTGAATGGATGACATCTGAAAATGGAGATTTTTCTGAAGGTATCTGGGTTTGCCGGAGGCCTTCTACCTTTTGAGTGTTACCTGAGCTATGAAGGAAGATCAGGAGAACTGTCAACTCCTCTTGGAAATAGCACAAAGTTTTTTGTTGATGACCCTGCCCAACCTCACTTTTTAAAAAAATATTTCTTCATTTCTGTACATATCGTGGTGGGGGACTACACAATAGAGTTCCTAATACTTGAAATCATCTTGTGCTTTTAGGAAGCTTGTAACAAATTATTTAGCAGAGGCAGGAGTAGACATTTGCCTTTGCTTCTTCCAGGCGGGGTTTACACAGTGATGAAAAATGACATTGTTGATGATAACTAAGCTGAAGAAAGGAAAAAGAGACCAGTTAAGGAGATGCTCAGCTTATGTGCTGCTTTGTAACGTGCATTGATTTAAGATGGTGCACCAATCTGACTTGCCTATTCCTGATGAATCTCTTCAGCGTTGCTGGATTTGGAGAGTGCAAAGTTAATGCATCCTTATGGGATACGTTCCAGCTTAATCTAGACTTGTGTAATCCACTGCATTAGAAGTGGCCCAAAGTTACACTTCTTGCTTTGTTAGTTTTGCTTATTTTTTAAATAAAAGGGCAGTTGCCATGTGAAATACCTCTGAGAGCCATCAAGATTTGAAATATCGTTGCGATATAAACTTGGAGTGTTCACTGCTCTCCATTGGAAAAGAGGAGTTTGATTCAAGATGAGAGTTTATAGCCATATTTTGGCATAGTCCTCAAGGAGGGGGTGCTCTGTCCCCAGTGGTGCTCCAGCAGAGCTAAGACAGCTCTGGTATCCGAATCGGCAGAGAATTGCAGCTTGAATAAGAATGTGATTTAATCAGCTGGATAACTTGCACCGAGCTTGAGCAAAGGCAGGAGTTGAGCAACTTGTTTGTGTGGCCACAGCACTGGCCAGGCTGGGGATGTGTGGACTGACACTCACCTGAGGCCTGGCAACTGAGTGACACCTGGGGCAGGCCCCAGGCACCTGAGCTGAGAGAGTAACCCCACCTCTGTACCAAGCATTGGTCTCAGCCCCTCCTCTGTTTGACAACACAGCAGGCCCCATTAAGATACCTGCCAGCACACCTGGCTCAGTCCTACCTTGTTAAGAGGTTAAATCTCGCCTCTGCCAACACTTTGAGGGGAGGTGAGCCATTGGCTGTCCCCATCAGCTAAAGGTAAGCTATTCCCCTCTGTTTCTTTGCAGATAATATGCAGGTGAATTGTTAACTAATTACTAGCTTGCCTTAAGATATTAGCACTAACGCAGCTAGTGCATTTATCTCTCTGATAACTCTGTTATCTGTCACCTCAATAAACCACCTATTTTTGACTATGAACCCGTTTCAGTGAAAGTCCGTGAGACAGCTCAGACAGGTAGACATTGATTCTGGTAAGCGGTTACATGCAATCCTTTTGGCATAAACCACTGCCCAAATCTGGGACTGCGTCTAGGCCTAGCCACACCTGGCATCCTCTGAAAAGAAGGTCAGAAGGCAAGGGGCTCCCTCCTGAGCCTGGTGACCCAGAGGGAGGTTTTGCGTGGGACTCATACCCTTAACACAAAAGCAGTGCTGACTGTGGGATGATCCTTGCTGAACCCGCAAAGCCCTCGGGCTAGGAGAGCTCTGCTGCTGAGGTGCCTGTTGGTACCTGGGGAAGGGAAGAGCTTTTGCTAGAAGAGGTGATTTTTTTTTCCTTTCTCTGTGCTCACAAGCTTCTTAGAGGTTTCAGTCTAATGGTCTTTATTGAGACAGAGGCATGCATTTCTTCTTTCATTTTGGGAAATCAGCTTGTCACTTCATTAGACCACTTACAGCTGAGTGACAGGGAATTCAATTTTCTTCCTTTCTTTGCTACCATTGAAGAATCCTTCCCCATCTCTCCTGTCACCCCGTCACATTGGAATGATGTTTGTGAGGCAGAGATGCTGTAGCACAACTCCTCGGCTCAGTACTAATAAGCCTTCTCATTTTGGTTTGGTGTCACTCACAGTCTTGCGTTCCATGCTATAAAAATCTTTGATTTATCTGTTTCTTGAACAGCTTAGTGATTTGATACAGTTTTTTAAAATACTCCTGGAAGGGGCAAGAACATGGGCAGAACACTGGAGGGGATAAAGGCCTTTAGCTGTGTGATAGTGAGATTTTAGTCACTCCTAACTTGGCTGCTGAGTCTAATTTCTCAAATTACAAGATACTGGAATGGTGCAACTATGGAGTAATGTACTTGAGGAAGCAGGGCAGCATTCATCCTAGAAGTAGAGATGATTCCCCTATTTCTGAGGAAGAAGGAAGGATTTAATTGTACACGTTTGAAGAAGTCAGCACCTGATGTGGTAACCAGAATACCAAAAATTAAATTAGCATGAGTGGGAGGGCTGACTCTGCTTAGGTCAGATCACTTGGGAGGAACAGGGCCATCACTAAAATCTTTGCTATTTGATTCACAAATGGCTTCTTAATGACTAACAGTATTGAATCCACATCCAAAGAATGGAGGAATATAAATAAGCCTGCATCGTATCTACAGGAACCATGTAGTCTGAAGGGGGTGAGTTTTCTTTGTGTGGCTCTTCAGATGACAAAAAGCCAGTTATCTATGATGATGTAATGTCATTGTCAAGTGTGAAAGCCAACTGAACAGAAAGAGGCAAGACGCCAATCATCAGTATTTAAAATTGTTTAACTTCAGAAAGTTTCTGTCCTTGTATCAGTGGCACGCGGCTGAGCATGATTATTGACAGCAAAATGTGTCTAAACCACATCTATGCCATCTGTGTTAGAAAACAAACAGAAACCCAGCATTCGATCTAACAGTCTGAAACAGGAGGAAGCTGCAAATATTCTAGAAACTTTATTTTGCTACCTAATTATTGTCTCAAGCACTTGCTTCTAGGGACTTCTGTAAAACAACAAAACATTTTTTTCATTTACTTTTAAAATGCAAAACAAAATTCATTTTTTCACATCAGTGCTGCATATTTGGAGCTTTTTTTTTTTTCCAATGCAATGGTAATAATTCAAGAGATTTGCCTGTGGATGCAGTTGACAGCATTGTTAAACAGGGAGTGGTCTTTTACAGTGCATAGTTTTCCAGGTAGCTTAGAGACTTTCTCTCTGTGTGTATGCACACGCCCTTCTGTGCCTATGTATGTATTTGTTTTCTGTGCTTTGTTTTAAATATTCCATCCCAGCAGAGCCGGATATACAGTGAAAGGACAGGTATGCTTTTCTTTGGAGTATACTTTTCATTTTTGGTAAACTTTTCTTTGCAACCCTGCAAAGTACTCCAAAGGAAAGATGAGATAGAGGGAGTTGGAGGTGAACCCAATTTTCATTTGAGGAAGTTAAGTTCCCTTGTTTATCCTGGAACAAGTGGGTGGCAAAGCATTTGAAACATTGGGATACTGGGAACTTAGAAACCTGCTCTGTATCCACTGGTTTTGAGGAATATCACGCTCAAGCTCCATGATCTGATTCAGGTTCAATGCTTACCAGTTTGCACAGATTGCCTTTGCTGCCTCCCAGCCAGGCTTATTCTTTCCCCATCCCCATTTAGATGAGTGCTGGAACAGAAAAGTTTCAGTTCAATTTTTTTTTCTTATCCCTCCAGTGATCCATCATTCCCTTTATCTATGAAATGAATGAACCAGTCTTCTCTCTTGGTACCTACCCTTGAAATCCCCAAAACTGAAAGCAGTATAGCAGTCCATCGGAATACTTATGTTCTGCAGCTTTGTATCACTGCTGTATAGCAATTTTCTGCCTTTGTTCTCTAGCTGACCTATACCTATTATAGAAAACTTTCTCCTATATTTCTCATAGTCAAAAGTTGCCTTATCTTCATGGAACAAGAAAATCGGTTCATTACTCAAAGAAAGACAAGGAGATGTCATCCCATGCTAGGATTTTGTGAGTGTTTTGTTTGGGTTTTGTAAGTAGCCACTTACTGGTTGGAAAATTGCAGAGGGAAAAAAAAAAAAAGGAAAGCACAGCAGCTTTTCCCATTACTATTTTGTTTTCTAATTAATCCTGTCCATTCAAGCTTTATCTGCTTTGCTCATGTGGCGTTGGCTTTTACAGCTTAAAAAAAGGGTAGAGGGGACATGTGAATACCCTCCTCTGCTAATGCATTTTGATTACTTTCCCCCCTATCATTTGGAATGCCTTTACAAGCATCACAGCTCTTTATTTTTCATGTGATACTGGTTTCCCACCACTCTGGGCTATTCAGCTTGGTAAACATTTTGCCTGAAGGGTTACGTTTACTTTGAGGCACAAGGTGGCTCAGCTGAAATTTCAAGCCTTTGTGATTGCATTTAATGAAGACATAATTAAGACAGGCTAATATGTATGTGTTTTTAATAAATTTTGTATCAGCATCTCAGAAGTGAATGGTCCCTGTGACTAATCACTGCAAAACAATTCTACATCAGGCAAGTGCTTGGAGAAAAGGAATTCCTTGTGCCAGAGGTTACATGGAAGTGTCCTTTAACTTAGTTGAGTGTCTGAAATGAAACTTACTCCTCTGGCAGCTGTTTGTTGAAAGCTAGCATCTAACTCAGCTGACTGGGTTCCTACATGGCTAAGGCTTTTTTGATCCTTGCTAATTACTTAAGTCTGATTTTTTTTTTTTTTTTAAATTAATGCTGCTGAATAATATCTGAATGTACTTTATTTAGAAATACTTCTCCACTAAGGAGTAGGTGTCCATGGTCCCAATGTTTCCTTTTGCAGGTTTACTTTTGGACCAGCACATCTTCTAGGGAAAAAAACACAGATTTATCAGAGTTCAACTTTGCAGTAGGTGTCAGTTTGAAACTAAATTTTTGAAAGAAAAATTGAGTTGAAGTATTTGAAAAAGACCAGCTTTTAGAACGTGCAGTGTCGTGACACAGACCTCTTATTGGCATCAATTATTTTCATGATTTTTCAAATAAAAAGCAAAGTGTGTTTGAAATGCCTGCAAAATGATTTTTNTAAAATGTTTTTTTTTTTTTTTTTTAGAAGAACGATCATAGTTTAGAACAGAAGATGTTCTAAACATAGTTTAGAACAGAAATCCATGAGCATTTTCCATGGAAGAGAAATTCCAGTTTTAGCCAGTATTGGTGATACTGAAAAACAGCACGCATCTCATCAGTCTCCTATATCCTGTATGCAGATTAATGCCTGTCAGAGTCAAATAGGTCCATGTAAGGACTATTATTGTTTATTGCTAATTAGCATTGGTGGATGTAGATCTCTCAGGAACCTGGCTGACATAGAAAATAGTAATATTCAGGCCTTGGTGTTCCTATTTGTCTTTTAATGGATTTTATTTCATTACCTTTGAGACTACTTATGGAATGACTTCTAGCCCTCCCTTGGTAATTCTGTAATCCATTAATACTGAAATATGTTGGGAAGTCTGGGCATTAAACTATTTTTTACCTTGTAGATGTTTCTTGGAACCATTTTAAAAAATGCTGGAAAGTGTAAGAACAAATGCCAGACACTGTAAATATGCACAAGTTTAAATTGTACATACCCTAATTCCATGGCAGACAAACCCCACTTGGCATGCAGTATTGCTTTCCCAGGTTCTCTGTTCTCCCTATCTGCAGTCTTTCCTGGGTAAAACTGTCAGGGCAAAGTGCTCTACGAAGCTGAAATGTCTTGGTGTCTGAGCAGTGCCTGCCTGTCACCACTCTTCAGTGCAGTATTAGAGGTGAGATTGAAGATAATGCAGCATACCCACAGCTGGCTCCATTCTAAATAGCTGAGGTCCAGGGCTATTGTGAAGTGCCCTGTCTCCAGGTGCTGAATGTGTCCCTGGCTCCAGCTGGACTCCAGTGTCTGTTGTGAGCAGGTCCCTGGTGAAGCTTCCCAGCTCCCAGCCTGTGCTAGCCAGGCTAAAGCTCTGACACGTGTGTACGCATCCTAGAGCTGCATCTTCCAATAGCACATTCCTTTAGGAGCTATGAAGTTTCATTGGTCTGCTGCTGGGGGAAAGCCAGGCTGAGAAAATTGCTTTTGCACTTGAATCTGAAAGCAGTGCTGTTTCTGATCTGATGGGGAAGGAATTTGCACAGTTCATTGCCCAGTTTTGGAGTAATTACATTTTCAGGACTTTTTAAAGCTCCCTTCAGGTGTCGATTTTATTATTGCTCCAATGTCATCTAAATGGCATAGCTGTAGAGACAACCCTTTAGTCAACTTGAAAAGAATGCACACAAAGCTGAAGTTTTGGAGTGAGATTGGTTAAATAATGCTGCACCTGTGTCTTCAGCAAGACAGCTGGAGCTGGCAGATATGCTTCTGCTATAGTGAGGCCTCTGCTGGAAGGCTTCTATCTGTCAGACCCAGAGAGCAACTCAGTGAGTGGATGCAGATTCCCTTTGCTCTGGATTTAGTCAGTGAAGCAGTGAGAAACAGCAGGGAGGTGAGGGTGTGTGGGGAGGCCTGTGTTGCTCAGCAGTGAGCCTAGTTGAATGTGTTTCTGCAGAAACATCTCGGTGTGATTTAAGGGATTTGGCTAATCACAGCTCTTTACCAAACAGGTTAGGTAACATTTTGTACGCATTTCCATTTCATAGACTCATTTTTCTCTTCTCTCTTATGGCCAAAGCTCCTGAGCTGGGTGACTTCTGTAGAATTCCTTTGTCCTCTTAGCTGTGCATAAGGAGAAATAGCAGGATGTGAGCAATGGTGTTGTTTACCTGGATTTTAGTCCACAAAAGGAAAAGAAAATACAGAGCAGCCAAGCTGGTTTCCCTGGTTAAGGCAGCAGCACATCCAAACCCTGACTTTCCTGCTTTGAGCTACAATACTGATGCTTCCAGACTGGAATTGGAAGCAGAAATTTTCACTTGGAAATAGAGGTGCAGACAGTTGTGTATGTTGTTTCCAACAGGATATTTCTCAGCTGAAGAAGGTGGGCATGGTATGGGCATAGTAGAAGAAACCCACTGGTAGTAGAAAAGGAGAAGATGGTGCTTGGCTTATTCAAATGAGTATCTTCCTTTGTATCTTTTGTGCATTACTATTTGTAAGCCTCTATCAGATGTGTGTTTGTGCGAGTTTCATAGGCAGGACACTGATAACACTCCTAGACAGTGTGTAAAGCGTCAGGACGTCTTGCCTTCTGCAAAAACTGATCTTTCTTTACTGCATGCCACTGTCACGGCAGATAAATGATCCTGTAAAGCCTGAACTTTTCTGTGAGCGTATCATCTGTCACCTCTCTGGGGGGTTGCTTTCCCCAGCATGTATACTTCTTCCTTCACCTCCCAAACTTCCACCCTATGTTCTTCTGAACAGTGTCCTCTCATCCACTTGTCCTCTGGATTAAGCAGCCACAACCCTGTTACCTTGCAGTAGGTTTAGTTCAGACGAAGTAGCATACAGATGTCTTTGCATGATGTTCCTCTCCATTCTCCTCTGCGCAGTCTAGTGGGATGCTGGTGCAACTACCTCATAGGATGTTGATTCCAAGAGGCTGAATATTATAGAAATTAAGTAAATGGCAGTATAGCACTTGTGTTTCCAAACTGCTCAACAATTCCTGTTAGTTCAGACTGTAAAATATAGGGGATGGTTGTGATGTGGTAAACCAATTTAGTAATGAGTAACAATTTCCTAAATGGCACTCTGTTGTCCTTAAGAATCATTAACATCAGTGAGATGCCCTCTGCTTGCAGTATGTTAGTGGGGCAAGGGAAAGCTCAGTTACTGCAGCAAGTCTGCCTTAATTTTGTAAATGTAAGGTACTGCAGAAGGCGCTTCAGAACAGCGTGGTTGTGCCTGTCTTCAGGCAGGGCAGTCCCGTCATGCTCATGCCTCAGCTAACAGCTGGCAGATCGTGATGGCAGAATGCTTTCCTGAGATCACTCACTGTATAATACTGGGATGTGAAACTCTACTGGAATGGGCTCTCTTGCCAGATATCTGGGCCATCCTCCTTCTCACTGATCTGGTAATGCAATGCACAGCCCAGACACTCCTGCCAGCAGGGATGATGAAACGTCTTTTTAGCTTGACCAGCTGGACACATGCTAAGTAAATCTTGTTGGTATTAACAAGGCTTTTAGGAGTGTTAGACAAAGCTAACTCTCACAATATGTCATTGCACCTTTAAATCATCGTCAGAACTAGAGCACTGAGTCTTTCCAGAACTGTATTAATTGGATTTAGTGCTACTGGGAGGATGTGTTTTGTGTCTTGCATAGCAATTACAGGCACAACCACTGAAGATTTTGGTACCCCATGTTTTCCTTTTCTCCCACCAAAACTACCATTTCTCTTGAAACTTTCAATAACCACCAGCTACATGCTCTTGTGAATCAGTGATTTGAAGGAGTCAACAAAACTGGACTAGATTTTCAGCTAATGCAAATCTGCTAAATTTTCAGCTGACTCTGTCAAAGTATGTTTCTTTCTTTAACCTTTGGATGGTTTTCTTTTGCGATGAAATGCCTGACACCGTGGTGGCCTTAGGTCCATAAAACAAAGTAAGTATAACTTATGCATCTGAAAACTGTCATCTTTAATCTTGATTTCCAGAGTGTATTGCTGACCAAAATGCAATTTTAAAAGCTTTATTCCCCCTTTTTCTGTTGAGGAGGTCTACTCAGAAAATAGTGGAGAACAAAAACCATTTTTCAGCCCAGATGAAGCGCATAAAAATTATGAATTGATTTTATAGTTCTTGTTGAACTTGCTTGTTCAATAATAAATTATTTCAGTTATAAAGCAACCAATGCATTCTGTGTAACTTCCTACTTTCTGAACAGAGACAGCCTACAACTTGTATTAATATAAACCATATTGAGCAATCAGTAGAGCATATGCAGTATTGCATTGAAACATCAGCACTGAAATCATGATAAAATACTTTGGTGCCAGGCTAGTCGGTGGCAGGAAGCTGGTAATTTAGTCTGGTCTTCAGAAATGATCCTCAGGAGCTGGAGTGGAGTTCATAGGGGAAAAAAAAAGGTTGGCTGCCAATAAAAGTCTGAGTGGCAGTTTGTCTGTTCAAATCAAGTATCAGATGCCAATTAAAAGGGTCTCTTGCAGTTGCTAATTAAGAAGCACTGAATGATTGATTAGCCATTTACCAATGACTGTCAGTGCAGATGCATTTGTTCTATTACCCCAGCATGTACTTCAGGGAATCAACTAGTTTCTATTAATGAATTTGGGCATGTTCATGTGGTAAGCATGAGAGTTTGGCATCACATTTGTTTTAATATATAAACCATTAATTTCATTGACTGTTCCATGTTCTTCAGTCATGGCTATGCTTTCTGTGGCTTCAAAGGAATTTGTCTGCTGAAATTATTCTCTCCAAGGACAGTAGCCATTCATTCAGGTGTCAGCCACCGAGTGGGGAAGGGTCAGGTTGTTGTTTGTTCCATGGATACCCTGGCAGCACTCTAGTCCTATCACAACAGGCCCTGCTATAGTCTGTCCCCTTCTTTCTTAGCCCCTCTTGCCTCCATGTGTCAGAAATCAGTCCTTTTTCTTGTAGTGCTGAGATGGGTGCTTCCAAGGACTGTTCAGCATTAACACAATCAGGAATTACAAATCGGATTCCTCTTTCTGGGTGAAATGACTACAATTGCCTCAAATAGTATTAACGTAATGCTAACTGGGACATGGGAATGGAGGGGAATTTAGCAAAGAATGAAGCTCTCCAAATCTCACTGTTCCTCAGCTCTGGTGAAAGGGAAGCAAAAGTAGACATTGAAGCAGACTGTTTTCTTGCCATTTTGGTATCAATACGGTTTTGAGTTCGGAATGCTGTATAAATGGCTGACAGGTTACTGAGCTGAAAATAGTCGCACAGCAGCTACTTCACATCCCAGTGACATTGCAGTTCTAGTGATTCACACCTCAGTACAGAGAAGTCCCTTAAACTCAATATGGGTTTGGCTTTTATGGGCGCATGCCCGTAATACATAGATTCTGGTAGCGGCTGCAGTGAGGGCATAGTGCCATGTGACTCAGTTATGGTATGGATGTACTCTGATGTCTGGATCTTCAGTCTCCTCTTTTAATCACAGTCCTCTAATGGTATTTTGTTGTGTTGCAACAGTTCAGTCCACAGTGAAGGCTTTGTTTTTCTGTTTCCAATGTATTACATGTACTAAAGCAAGAGGATTTGTCTTTGCTAGCATTTGTGGTTATCATGAGGGATTTTGAGGGAGATCTATTACGTCTGTCTCACCTCCCTCCATTACTTTAAAGTCACTGCTTTTGGTTTCTTGAGCAAATGGCTGGCTGCTTGCTGGGGAGCTTTGTGTCCTGGGTGCCAGAGGCTGCTCAGCCCCAACCAACCTAGGAGGAACCTCACCATCTGCCAGGCTTACTAGTTTCACTTGGATTTTCCTCACAGTCAAACAGAATTATAGCTTGCCTCTGTGATCTTCCAGTTCAGTCCTTCCAACCTCCCTGCATTTATTACATGTTGCTCTTTGGGAGGCTTTGAGGCTTCCTGAAACTCGGAGTGGTTCAGATCAGAGACTTGTAATTTAGCCAAGAAGTTAACTAATCTACTCCACAGCCAAGTTCAGAGAGCAGCTTTTAAATAAATACCTGGGCTGGTGATGCTTTCAACTCTAGGCTTTATGTTTAAAGCAAGCAAGATCAAAGTGGCTGACATAGCAGAAAGATGGATGCAAAGCCCACACGAGCTGACAGCAGGCCAGCCTGCAGCATTCGGTGCATGGAGTGGAAATGGGGCACTGAACCTTTTTCCATGTGAGTGGTATTTTTGTTGCACAGGAAGAATTACTTTTTAGCAGCAAGCAATGAACTCCGTTTGACATGGGCAGTGACCCAGAAAGGTGAAGGTGGGAGCAAGGAGATGGATAATAAAAGGCATTGCTTTGAAAGGCACAAGCTGAAGATCTCAGGTGTGGTTCCATATTGAGTCTGTAGTCAAAATTTAGAAGAGTTTTGGGTAGTTGGCGGTGTTGTTGGCCTTGGAGACTCCTCCACTGGAAGGTGATGGAAATTCTGAGAACCTCAAGGATTGTGTTGGGATTTTCAGTGATGCTTCTCAGGTTCCTTTTGAAGCTTACCAGGTGCCCTAAGCCATGGGAACTTAAGTTGGCAATTTCTGTCCAGGGCTCTCAAGCCTCCAGAGTGCTGGATGCACTTTGAAAGAGTCACCCATGTATCCTTCCAGCTCTGGTGCTGAGAGGTGGTGATCGATGAAAAATGTAAGGAAATGTGTGTAGGAGAACAACTGCCACCCAAGATCTTTCTAAGGACAGACTTGAGCCTTGTTCTGATAGAGTCAGTAATTTTGGTTGTATTGAGGCCTTCTCTGAGTTCGGTGGGAGCCATTTAGTGCATCTTGGAAAGAGGAGAAATGCTATAGGGGTGGAATATGCTTCATTTTAACCATTCAAAGTCTGTTTGATATTAAAAAGCTAATAAAAAACCAGAAGCCTCCTTACATGTCATGATATGTTCAGCATACTGCTTATTTCAGACTTTGACCCAGTTTTAGTCCCATATGAAAGTTCTTTGCTGGTCTGGATTTAATATTTGCAGAAATTACATTTGGAATGAGATCTAGTAGAAGGAAGTATATCTTAAATTCGATTGCTAAAAAGAATACCTTTAATCTCTCTTGTTATTAGTACTAAAGGGGCTTTCAGGGAATAATAAAGCTATAATTCTAAGCCTCTTAATTCTTTTTTTCTTTTTTTGTACTCATTTTTTTTCTCCTGCTTTGCTTCTGTTTTTT
>VXAV01009570.1:44701-57769 GCA_013399715.1 Alectura lathami | reverse complement strand
TGCAGCCTCAGCAAGTTTGCTGATGACACCAAGCTGAGTGGTGCAGTTGAAACCCCTGAAGGAAGGGATGCCATCCAGAGGGACCCGGACAGGCTGGAAAAGTGGGCCCATAAGTACCTGATGAGGTTCAACAAGGCCATCAGGAAGAAATTCTTCACTGAGAGTGGTGAGGCGCTGGAACAGGCTGCCCAGAGAAGTTGTGGATGCCCCGTCCCTGGCTGTGTTCAAGACCAAGCTGGATGGGTTCCTGGGAGGTTTTATCTAGTGAGCTAGTGGCTGGCAGCCCTGTCCACGGCAGGGTTGTTGGAACTAGATGATCTTTGAGGTCCCTTCCAACCCAAGCCATTCTATGATTCTATGATTCTATGATTTTGCCACCAGAAATGTCTGTTGTGATATCAGGATTGCCCATAGACCTTGCTATGAAGGTTTTTAATGCCATTTTAGTCCAAAAATGAACAAAATAAAACTGAAGTTTATAAACTTCAGCATTGCCAGGGCACTATTCAGCTATATTAAATTTTGTATAACTATATTCAAAATATGTATATATTCATAATCCAGTCAGTTATTTCTAGTTTTGTTAAATTATAAAGCACAATATCCATGTTCATCCTTCTTCTGTAAAGCTCAAATTTGATGCTGAAATACAAGCAATTAAATTACAACTGTTATATTTCTACAGTTGCTGTCTGTCTCTCAGGCTGCATAGTATTGTACCTTTGCAATGTCTTGCTGCTATTGATCAAGTGACAAATTAAGATAGATTATGTGTGCAGACTCAGTTGCACAGGGTGATTTTTAAGATGATAAACTTGACTGTAGAGATTAAATTGCCAAGACAAACTTTCTTTGAGAATTCTTTCCTATCTCTATTCTTACAGTTAATCTTGTTCCTGCTGTTGAAAGATATTTATTATGAGTATAGAATCATATGTTGTTAAAATCTGTAAGTTGCCCTGACTGGCATTTTTCAGATTAGGAAATTATTATTTCTGAAGATCTGAAAAATTGTGTTAGCCAGATGCAATAGCAGCAACCAGGAGGGAAAGAAACAAAACAAAACAAAACAAGGAAAAAACAATCCACAAAAAAACACTGACCTGCTGACATGAGAAAGACAGAGTGATCTCTTACATCAGTATTGAAGGAAAAAAATCAAGAATATTCTTATGGTTTGTATCTCTTGCAAGATTCTTTTATAACTAGTTTTACATTGAATTTTAAGTAGTTGTGTAGCAAGCTCTATCAAATATTTTCTCTGTGAGACATAGCCTGCAAATTTGTTGTCCACATTCAAAAGCATTGCAACCGTGTAAGACTAGCAGTGAATATGAAAGACTTCCAGCTCATGTTATATGAATGTAGGTAGGCACAGATATTTTGCCTAAAATCCTTCTTGTGTCCCAGCTATTTTGCATTGAGAAAAGGGTAAAGAGAGAAGTTCCAAGGAACCCTGTTAATATACAATCTATCAATAATTGTTTTTCAATTGCATAAAATTAGAAGGTAGTGTTCGATAAATGTGTGAAATGCAACTGCAATAATAATACTTAATAGCACTTTGAAACTTATTTAATGATATATTGTATTACAAAATCTTAGAGGTTTTGTTAAACAATGGTTTCTCAGCTATTAAAAAAGGGTTTCTCAAACTAAAGATCAGGAAAGCCAATAATTATATTGAGTTACGAACTTTAAAATGACAAAATATTTACCAATAAGATATTTGGAAAACTCTACCACTTGTAGAACTGGTACTGTAATATAATGCTTACAAATATGATGGAAGATAATGCTATTCTTCTATAGTATTATATTTATAATCAATAATCTCTGATATCTAGACCTTATTACTCAGAGTTATCACAGTGTTAATAGTAATGGTCTTTATAATCTTGAAAGTTTTTGAATCTATAGTAAGTATGTATATATACTCAATTCATCACTTTGTATTTTCCTTCTGTTATAACCCTGTAAGATGTGAACTTCTTATGAGTTGTCTGAAACAATACTCTGAATTTTATCATAGTTTCATCAATCTACTCCAATCTCATCAAATAATCTTACTTGATTTCTGACAAGCTGTGTGGGTTGTCTGTAGTGCAACTTCAATTTTTACTATGAGACAAAATGAGACCACCTAATTCATTATCTGTATGACCTGAGGACACATCTCACTAGTACAATGGACCTTAAACATTTTTATCTCATTTGTGTAGTTCTCAAGGATTTTCACATCAAAAAGAGAAGAGAAAAGAGAAAAAAGAAAAGATTTATTTCCCTTGGCACACTTGGCTGCAAAGTATTTTTTAAGGGATAATGTGAATAGGGGTANTTTTTTTTTTTTTTTTTTTTTTTTTTTTTTCTGCTTTCCAAAGCTGAATTTAAGGGCATTATATTTATTTTACATAGTTATCAGAATTTTTATATTAAAGAGTTTTCTGACAAGCAAAGCAAGAGATAGTTTACATAGCAAATACTCTCTATTTCTGTCAAGGTTGAGTTTATAATGGAAGCTAAGAAACAGAGCATTTCTTGATTCTGACATTAATTGAAAGGATTTAATTCTATCACTTTCTCAAATGTGTCCAGTAACAAAAGAGAAGGAAGGATTAAAAAAAAAAAATGGATAAATATAATTATCACAATAACATGTTGTCATGTTGCAAAAATTAGTAATTTTTTAAAATTACTAATTATCATTAGTAAAGATAATATTTTTTATGTTATTTAGAAATATTTTACAAAAATTCTACATTGAAGTTTGTGGCTAAATCTATTTATACTCTTCTTGCAATACAATAATTTATTTAGGTTTTCAAGGATTAACATGTTGTTCACGTTGAACATGTACTTCAGGAAAGTTCCCATCCTTTCCCTCTTTCCTTCATTTTCCTCTTCCTTCTATTCTCTGCCCTGCCCTTCCCTTTGTTCTTATCGTGAATTGTAGGTAAATACATTTACCTGTACCATATTAAATAATCAAATATGTGTATATATCAAGTGTTTCTCTAAATGAATAGAGATTACCCTAACATCCTATATAATACATACACAATTCTATACTCACTATGTTAAAAATCACTGCACATTTTGAATGAAATAAGAACTTTCACTGTATCTGCTTATTTCATGTGCAAACCTTGTTTTCATACACTAAATTTATCCCTAGCATTTGCACTTCACTAGAAAACATATTGATAATACTACTATACTTTTCAATACAAATTGTTATCTATGCTCTGTCTTCCTATGGGCTGTAAATTTAATTCCATGTGCCATGGTTGAAAACAGAGTTAAGAAAAATGGAGTATTCCATAGTATATACATCACGGCACCTTGCTCTCTGGGAAAAGCCGTGGTTTGCGGAGATGCGTCAGGCTGGCGCTGGGCCGCACGGCGCGGGCAGGCGTGTGCAGGCGCGGTGGGGAGCGGGTCCTGGCGCTCAAGGGTCCTGTCTCTTCGCGGTCGGGCTGGCGCGGTGGGGCATGTCCTGTCTCGGCTTGGTCGGGTCTGGCTGGGCTGTCGGGCTGGCGCATGGGTGAGAACTTGCCTTTTGCTGTAAGTTAATTGTTCTACTCCAAATCCTTTACAAACAAAATTTTCTATCTTTAGTAGTTATACTAACTCTCAAGTTCTACCTTTCATTTTCCTCTCACTTTCCCTCTTTTCCCCCCACTGGTAACTAGCCGCCGGCAGCCTCGAGCTTGCTCTCCAGAGGGAGAGGGGAAAGCAAGCTACTGTTGTTTAAACCACAACACCGTGATAGAAAAATTGTTTGTCATTGGATGAAGGTTAAAATAATTGTGAATCTAAAGAACAATGATGTTCTAGATTCCATGCTTCTATAGGAGATCACAGCTTTTGTTCATTCCTTTTACAAGTATCATGTGTTCATTACTAAGTTTTCTTGAATTCAAGTTCATATTCCGTGTTGTTCTAATCATTTATTCTAAGCATATATTCTTAATTTATCTTTCTTAATGTTTTAAAAAATAACAGCATTAACAATTCCTATCTCTGAAGAATAGGTCTTTTAAGTCTAGGAATAAAAAGAATTATACTATTCTCTCTACTGTAAATACTTCCTCCGAATGAGAAAAAATAAATAAATAAGCAATTACTAAAACTTAGAACATGATGAATTTTGCAATCTAAAGAAAACATCATTTATCCCACAATGAAGACAGTTAATTTAGGTACACAGAACATAAAATATCTGTATTATAAATTCATATATCACATTCAGTTTTTAAAAGCATTGTGAAATTTGTAAAAAGTATTTTATTTTCATTTTTGACTTCTTAGAAGTTCACTGGTCACTAATGTGCTGAGGAAAACCAAAAATAAGCTAATTTAAGGTTTTTGGCAATTGTAGTTTACTAGTCTGAAATGGCTATTAGGACTCAGTTGGGCTTCCAGTTTCTTTATCTCTTCTATTTGCAGTTTCATAATGTCTAAATTTCATGAGTGGGAGGCAATTTTTCAGTCGTAAAAGTTTTGCACATTAATACCTCTTTGAAAGATATTACTTTGACAACTAGTTCAGCTGCAACAGTTTAAATTAAAAAAAAAAAAAAAAAAAAGAGAGAGAAAAAATTTGTCAAATGCTTTTAATACCATCACAGCGCACTGCTAGAAATTAAAAATGTCCATTTCCTCAAGAGCGTCTGAGCTTGACTCAACTATTATGTATTATGATTACATTTCAGTTGGTTTGCTTTCACTTTGTTAGTCAGGTCACTGATGTTCACAAAGTGACATCTAGATCAACACTGTCAACGGTCCCATTCTTTTAGTCTTCTACCTGTTCAACAGGAAAATAATATACAAAAAATAAATTGTTGGTAAAATTTGGATGCCAAAAATAAGCCGCAAATTCTGAGGTATAAGTGTGTGGCATTAACAGATATTATTTAATGTTCTTTGATTTTGTTTTGGTTTGTTTGGAGTTCTTATTATTTTTGCTATTATTATTATTGCCTTCTTTCAGTAATTAGTGATATTATTCAAAAATCCCTCATTCCAGTGAAGGTGGAAGTGAAACTTAGAATCATAGAATCATTAAGGTTGGAAAAGATCTCTAGAATCATCTAGTCCAACCATCAACCCAACACCATAATGCCCACTAAACCGTGTTCCTAAGTGCCACATCTACACATTTCTTGAACACCTCCAGGAATGGAGACTCTACCACCTCCCTGAGCAGTTACAAAATAAATGCTTTGATTCTTTCTCTTCCTGGCTATCTTGCCTATAATACATGATCTTTCTTCTTATGAACATAGATTGATCCTGGAAAACTACCCTCTACTTGAGAACAAAAGAATAGTCAAAGTTGTTGAGAACAGATTTCCTTCTAATGTTGACTCTTATCTTTGAGAGTGACCATTAGCATTCACTTAAGAAAAAGAGCATAGGAAAAATGGAAAGAATGTCCTTTTCCTTGTTATATTTTCCTGGTTTCAAGCAAATAAGTTGTATGTGTTGGTTGTGAGGGATATAACAAGTTAAATCCGTGGAATGTTTATGTATCTGAATCTGAAGATTTACTAGGCTGAACATGTAATAGACTGAAGAGATTAGAGGAAACGTCAGGTGGGATAAATTGAGAGATAAAACATAAATGCTTACACTTAAGTGAGTTTAATATGCTATTATGTTCCTAGAACCTGGACAGCAACTCAGGATATTAAATTTTTAATTAAAAAAAAAAAAAAAATCTAATACCCTAAAACCAAGAGTCATTTTCTTGGGGTGTGTAAACTGTGGTCTGTTTCACTCCCATGCTGAAGAAGATATAAAATCTTGATTTACTGCTTTCTGTCCAAGTCCTGTGAGCAGCAGACTATTCAATAAAACACATTCACAGCTGGCAACACAAATTCCTTGATTTAGATGAAATTTTTGTATTTTGGTACCTTCCACTGATGGAAGCACTTACTGAAATACCTGTATCTGGCCTCTGATATATAGTCTTTATATTAGGTGCCTCAGGTAAAATGCTTATTCATTACATGGTCAGAGGGGATCACTAAATGATTCTGAAGTCTCTAAAAGAGTCTCACTCCATTAGGTAGATAGGATCTTGCCTTGAAAGCCTTAAGGCTTTTACCTATATTCAGTGGCTACATAAGGAACATGGGCATTTAAAAGCCTGTTGTACTTTTGGATATGAATGCACAGAAATGATGAAGCCAGCAATAAATGTATGTAACTTCCCTATTTTTAGCAGCACAAAAAACAATGTTCAAATCAGGATGAATCATCTCCCTCACTTGCTTTTATATGAGTGGAACAGGAATACAATGTTACCTAAACAATTCCTGAAACAGCAGAGAAATATATTTACCTTTGTAACAGTGTACACCGTGCAATGTATTAATTGAGCATTTATATGAAAGCAAGTTTCAGTGTCCTCCATGCATATAAAGAGGCACATAAGCTACCTGAAATACGACATTGATATACCTGAAACAGAGGCAGATACTTCCTTGAATAACCCCAAAACTGAAGAGATTTTAAACTGAGTTTGATCAGTGGACTCAAATGGCTGAATCTCAGTAAAATTCAACCAGGTAAAATTTTATTTAATGCTAACATTTAGAATCTCTTGACAGCTGCAGTCCTGGTATTTTTTTTTTTTTTTTCAACATTCTTAGGTTTGTTGATATATTATCAAAGGAATTAATGTTTAAATATTTGTGAGTGACAGACAAGGGTTTTTATTTTGATGGCATTGAAGCCCAAATCTGGAGTTATGTCTCCAGTCAATAAAGAACAACACATATTGTACAGCCTAAGCAGAACTCTTTTTATTTGGTATACACTGTTTTGATACATTATATGTTAAAAGCATAAATGCAAACGCATTTCCTAGAGGTTTTTGTGTGTGTGCTTGTGTTTTTGCAATCTAATTTCAAATCTTTCACTTTTTCAACTATTTATGATACTTAAAGACACTTATAATGATTCTACACAATGGATTTTTTGGAATATTTTTAATGATGTAATTTCAGGGAGAGCAGGCAACTTGCCTTCCCAAGGTGCTAGGGATCCTCTCAGCACTCTAAATTTTATTATCGTTTTGGTGAAAGGCTTCTCTTTGTACATTCTCATACATACTTAATGATGTTATTGGAGGATAGACATCTGGATTCCTCCAGTGGGTTTTACATCTGACTCAAATAAAGTTTTCCTCTTTTGCATCAACCAAAAAGAACAGGAACGGGAATAAACAGGAAAAATACATGCATAACTGTAACATGCTAACCCACAAACAATTCAACATCCTCCCCCAGCGTGACCTAGTCCTTCATTCTTAAGGTTCTCTTAGCTGTGCCAATACAAGCTTGGATAACCTGCAAATAAATAACTTTGTCATTAACTACATCACAGTTTGAAAACATTAGCATTTGTTGGGTCATACTTCCTTTCAAAAAAAAGGGAGCAACACATAGTTGTATTGACTCCTGGATCTTAAGTTTCATTACTTTTTCAGAGGTCACCTGTTGCTTCACTGATGTTGGTACTTAATCACAGAATCATCCAAGTTGGAAGGGATATTTAAAGGTCATCTAGTCCAACTCCCCTGCAGTGAACAGGGACACCTACAGATAGATCAGGTTGCTCAGAAGACCTGTCCAGCCTGACCTTGAAGGTCTACAGAAATGGGACATCCACCACCTCTCTGGGCAACGTATTCCAGTGCTTCACCACCCTTACTGTAAAAAATATTTTCATTTCATCTAGTCTAAGTCTCCTCTCTCCCCATTTGAAAGCATTTCACCTAGTCCTATCACAACAAACCCTGCTAAACAGACCCTGCTAACAAATGCCCAAGTCCCTTTTGGCAGGGCTCTGCTCAATCCTTGCATCCCTCAGCACATATTGATAGTGGGGGTTGCTGTGACCCAGGCGGAAAACCTTGCATTTCGCTTTATTGAAGCTCGTGAGATTAGCCGGGGCCCACTGCTCCAGCCTGTCTATGTCTCTCTAGATGGCATCCCATCCCTCAGGTGTGTTGACCGCACCACACATCTTGGTATCATCCACAAACTGGCTGAGGGTGCACTCGATCCCAGTGTTGATGTCATTGATGAAGATATTAAAGGGTATCATTCTCAGAATGGACCCCTGAGAGACACCACTCGACACTGATGTCCATCCAGACATTGAGCCATTGACCACTACTCTCTGGATGCAATCTAGCAACCAGTTCCTCATTCATCGAGGAGTCCACGCATCAAATCCATATCTTTCCAGTTTGGAGAGAAGGATATTATGGGGGACCGCGTTAAAGGCCTTTCTGAAGTCCTGAAGTTCTGAAGGTAGATTACATCACTGATTCTTCCCTTGTCCACAAATGCAGTTATGCTATTGTGGAAGAACACTAGGTTGGTCAGGCAGGACTTGCCCCTGGTGAAGCCATGCTTGTTGTCTTGCATCACATCCCTGTCTTCCATGTGCCTTAGCATTGCTTCCAGGAGGATCTGTTCCATGATCTTCTGTGGTGCAGAGGTGAGGCTGACAGGTGGGTAGTTCTCTGGGTCATCCTTTCTACCCTTCTTAAAAATGGGTGTGACATTGCCCTTCTTCCAGTCACCAGGGACTTCACCTGACTGTCATGACTTCTCAAATATCACAGAAAGTGTCTTGATGACTGCATCAGCCAATTCCTTCAGGACTCTGGGATGTATCTCATTGGGACCCATAGACTTATGAATGGAAGCCTTTCTTGTTTTCATTGTCTCCCCTCGCCAACTCCAATTCCAACTGGGCCTCGGCCTTCCTATCCCCTTTCCTAAACAGCCTAACAGCATCATTATACTCCTCCTAGGTCTGTACTCCTCAGGACTCCTACTACCTGTCCCTATTTCCACTGCCTGTGCGTTTTCTTCTTTCTCTCCTGTCTGACCAGCAGGTCATAGTACAGCCATGCCGGTCTCCCACCTTCCTACACCTGGGGATGGAGAGCTCTTGGGCACTAAGGAAAGCTTCCTTAAAGATCTGCCAGCTCTGCTCTACTCCCTTGTCCTTGAGGGCAGTTTCCCAGGGGTTTTATTAACTAACTCCCTGAAGAGATGAAAGTTGGCTTTCCTAAAAATTAGGGTCCTAATTTTACCCCTTGTCTGTCCCGTATCCCTCAGGATTGTGAACTCCACCATGGCATGATAACTAGAGCCCAGGCAGCCTCCAGTCCTGATGCCACCGATGATTTTGCCTGCATTTGTGAACAACAGGTCTAGTGTTGCATTCCCCCTGGTGGGGCTATCTATTACTTGTCTTTAGAAGTTGTCCTCAATGCATTCTATGAGCCTCCTGGATTGCCTACACCTCACCTTGCTACTTTTCCAGCAGATGTCGGGGTGGTTAAAGTTGCCCAGAATGATGAGAGCTTGTGATTCTGATGCCTCCTGCAGCTGGAAAAAGAAGGCTTTATCCACAGGCTCCACTTGGTCAGGCGGCCTGTAGTAGACACCAACCACAAGGCTTCCTTTGTTGCAGCAATGTTTGAAAACGTTGCTATCTCTGAGAGTATATTTGAGGAAAGGAACTGTGTTTTACTGTCTTCCCATAGAGGCTATCCCTGAAAGCAGCACTGTGGAGAAGGACTTGGAGGTTCTGATAGATGAAAAGCTGGACATGAGCCAGCAGTGTCCACTTGCAGCCCAGAAGGCCAACTCTATCCTGGACTGCAACAGAAGAGGGTTGGCCAGCAGGGTGAGAGAGGCGATTGTTCCCCTCTACTCTGCCCACATGAGGCCCCATCTGGAGTACTGCATCCAGGCCTGGGGCCCCTGGCACAAGAAGGACAAGAAGCTGCTGGTTTGGTTCCAGAGGAGGGCCGTGAAGATGATCAGATGGCTTGAGCACCTGTCCTGCAAAGAAAGTCTGAGGGAGCTGGGCTTGTTCAGCCTGGAGAAGAGCACGCTCCAGGGAGAAGTTGTTGCAGCCTTCAAGTATCTGAAAGGGACTTATAAACAGGAGGGAGAGTGACTTTTTGTATGGTCTTACAGTGATAGAACAAGGGGAAATGTGTTTAAACCAAAAGGGGGGAGATTTAGGTTAGGAGGAAATTTTCAGTTTAGAAGGCAAGTCAGTGGATGGTGAGTTGCTGGAACAGGTTGACCATAGAAGCTGTGGATGCCCCACCCCTGGAGGTGTTCAAGGACAGGTTGGATTAGGCCCTGAGCAACCTGATCTAGTGGCTGGCAATTCTACTCATGGCAGGGGGATTCAAACTAGATGATCATTAAAGTCCCTTCCAGCCCAAGCCATTCTGTGTTTCCATGATTCTATGGATTAGTTACACACATACAGAACGTATCTATATATTTTTTTTTTTTTTTGAAAGAAAAGGGAGGGCAAAATGTCTTTTAAGAATCTATAGTTTAAAACAAATTGAAAATAATCAAGATTTAAATAAATCATATGTAGTGCTGCATTTTAAAACAAGTCCTATGCCCCATTTGCAATGCTGAGATTTATCTGAAAATCATTTCCTTAATTTTAAGTCAAAGAACTTCAAAAGACTTAGCTTTGTTTAGTTTTAGAAATTTTTTTCAAATGATACTTATTGAAATATGATGTGTGCATTTTTTTTTTCATTCTTTGTTTTTTCTCATTTAGTTATGACATTTCCTGTTTTTGGTGTCATAGAAGTTATTTTTAATATTTGCAAGAACTCTTGCATCTTCAATGAGATTCATTGGTATTGTGTTTTATGTCGTTTCTCCTCTACCACATTACATTTATTTTATCCAAAGTAAATTAAAACAGCAGCTTCTTTCAGTCATCACTTAGCAATGAACCTAATAATCTTAGCTGGGAGCTATATTATTAACACCTAGAAGACACTACTATTGAACATCAATGCCGAAGTGAGATCTGAAGTCTTTTACGTGTTTCAAAAATAATTTAATTTTAAATAGATTTATAGGAACTAAATTGCATTCTTCCAGAAGTATGATTTACTTTGCCAGTAAACATATATGTATATTTATAACCATGGAAATGCACAGGACTGAATTGCACGTAAGATATATACTACTTCTAAGAACCCAAATAAGTAAAATTTAATACTTGATAAATGTCACAAAACATAAAAGGTTTTTAAACTTTTAGACTTGAGAGTTTCATATATTTTAATATTTTATCGTCTATGACCAAAACTTTTTCTACCAACCAGCATAGAGTTGTGATGCTTAAGAGCTGCTCTATACTTCGGCATTTTTCAAGCAGCATGACTCCTGTGGGATTCATCAGGGAAAGCCATTAGTGCACTCAACTGGCTTAAAAATTGCATGATGCTATAAATCTTTTAGCAAGCAGATTTAGAAGATGTTTTTGTGAAGGTTATGTGTGTAAGGGAAGCTACATTACATGAGCCTTAAATGTGCACCTTCAACATTACACTTTCTGACATTTAATAAAATAGTGATTGCAAAGACCTGCATCCTCAGAGGTCTTGTTATGCCAATACCAGCGTGAAGGGAATACCTTCAGTCTTCTATGTTTTAATTGCAAAAGGATGTTTTATTATTTTTTTCTGAGTTACTGAGTAAAACCTGCTTATTTTGGATATTTTTCTTTTAATCCTTGCATATTTTTTCATGTGACATTTTACTGCATTCAAGTGTTTAGCTTAATGATAGAAAATATACGTACATAGACATTTCAAACCACAGTAAATTACTTACAGCAAATTTATGCAATAAAGATTTTATTGTTCTGATCTTGAGAGTCTATACAATTTTCATACTTTGATTATGAAAGTCAGATCTCTTTGATTTTATGTGCCAAAATTGTCGTCTTTGAAGAATAAAATTGTGTATGTTTGTATCTACTGAACTGTTCTTTTTACTCCAACTGAAACATAATGTTGGCAGGGTAAAGGGAAATAATCTCACTTTTCCTTTTTAATTAAAGTTTGTGATTCATAAATCTGGAAATAAAACTGAGAGATGAAAAAGTTTTACCTGCTCAGGGATATTGAACTGCATTTTTAATTTAATGTCTGTATAGGAAGTTAGTCAATACTGGTAGCTCCCCACAAATTTCATATCTTCCCCCTAATATACAGAAAATATCTAATCTTTGCTCTCATTTCTCTCTTTCCACTTCTGCAGAGCAGAACTAGAAAAGCAAGATGATTTTACTTACTGAATTTATTAGGCACCTGTTGTCACTTCAAGAGCCTAATACATGTGAAAAGACTGGTAAGACCTTTATTTTTTGCTGGTTTGGTCAGATAAAAATCAATAGGTAAGAATGTTTTAAAATTGCCTTTGTCCAGTTTAAAAGTGGAACTCTTCAGGAAAAGAGTTCTTTAGCTCTGGGCTGCTTTGGAATTTCCTGTCCATGTTGCTAAACAGCTTTCTGTGTCTAGCTTCCTGAACAAATCCACATAATTGCTTTAGTTTGGATCAGGATGCATTTCCAAAGCAAACTTCCCAATCCCCTCCATGTGTTGAGCTCTGGCTGACTTTACTGAGTGTTTGCGGAGGACTGCTGGATAAAACTGAAGTGGAAGCTGAACTCTGAAGATACAGTGATTGTGCTCCATCTGCTGATGGGAATTCCATCCATTGGACTCAGCTCAGGCTGTCCTGTAGGATCCCTGAAATATGTACTCTGTGGGCATCTGGTACTCATCGTTAACTGTCTTATTCAGCACATCCATTGCTATTCTATTACTGTACCAGCTGATATTGCCCTGGTCTGCTAGAGCTGGGTGATGTCACTCATGTTAAGCTCCACTTCTGCTGAGAGGGTACAGGGCATTTCCCAAAGCCTTACATCTCTTTATTTTACTTTTTATACACAGAGATGGCTGGTTAGTTTAACCTTTGCAGCTACTGGTGCCTAGAGGTAGGTGCGATAGATCCAGAAAAAAACATTAAACCGTTTCTTACTTACTACTTTAGTTCTGAGAAAAGTAAGTGACTAAACCATCCCCTAAATCAGTGCTCTCCTTGAATCAAGTTTCAAACATATCCAAAAAAACATTTGAACTCTGCAATCAGAATTACATGAGAAAATGTCTGTGCATTGTTTTAAATA
>VXAV01009570.1:16832-31656 GCA_013399715.1 Alectura lathami | reverse complement strand
ATTATAAAAAGGATATTACGATACCCTCCCAGAGGAGGGCAATAAAACTGGTAAACCTGCTGGAAGGCATGTCCTTCCAGCTAAGAGGCTGAGGACACTTGAGTTGTCTAGTTTGGAAAAATGGAGGATAAGAGGTGGCATCATCATTGCTCTCTACAACTTCCTGAGGAAGGGAAGTGGGGAGGAAGAAGCTGATCTCCTCTCCCTTGTAATCAGCGATAGAGAACCAGCATATGGCACAAAGTTATGTCACAGAAAGTTCACACTAGACATTATGAAAAATTTCTTTACCGTGAGTGTGGTCAAACACTGGAATATGCTTCCTAGATTGCGGGTTGATGCTCCATGCCTGTCAGTGTTTAAGAGACATTTGGATAATGCCCTTAAAAATAAGCTTTAACTTTCAGTTAACCCTGAAGAGGTCAAGTAGTTAGACTGGATGATCTGTGAAGGTCCCTTTCAAGCTGAATTATTGTAGTGTTATGCTGTATTCCATTTCATTCCATTCTACTCTATTCTGTCATTCGGCCCCACAGATGTTGAATGGTCACATTTTGAAAACCACATTTTTGATATCACTTTTGAAAGTTAAGGTCATCTTTGGTCTTATTTTGGTGCCAAAGACAAATCAAGAATCAGATTCCAATGTTAAGTATAGAACAACAGGTATATAGGATTATATGGGACAAAACAATTAGTGCAGAGGGCCTTAAATCTATTTCTCCACAGGTAATATTGCACTCAGAAACTTACTATGGTCAGAAGGGTACATGTATCTTCATTCGCAAACAAAAAATTATTAAGTCTAGTTAATGTTTTAATCATCTAATAGTTCAATATCTAATTAGTATAAATTTCCCAATGGTAATAATACAGTTACAAGTGTCATGAATAAATCCTCTTCATGTTATCTACCTCTTTTCTGTGGTGAAATGCTCACTTGTCCAATGTTCTTCCATAAGCTTGAGGGATGCAGTTTCTATCAAGAATGGGAGGGAAAGTTTATAGTTAGTGAGCTGCTGTGGGAGGCCATGCCTAGTAACAATGTTGCTTCACAGACCTGGTAAATGTTTTGGGCTATTTTTACGTTTTCTTATCACTGCCTGCTTTCTTCTCACTGATTCTCATATTAAGCTGGAAAATTTTACACAGCTTAATTTAAATGGCTATTGTCTGTTTCAACATGACAACTGAGAAGTTTCAGAGCTTCACTGCATATAATATTCTCAGATATTCAGGTACTGCAGGGCAACCAATGGTCATTTGAACTCCCAGACTGTTGCATCAAGCTTAAGTCATCTCAGGCCAAGGCAAGCCCAGATAAGTCCTTAGAGTACTGAACGCTGTCAGATTGCCACCTGACACTAACAAGGGCAAAAAAAAATTTACTCGGCTACAACTCTTGAGTCTGCGGGGAGGAGGTTATTTTGGAACAGATTTCATCTGATGACTAGTGAACATGTTATTTTTGAACATATTTCATCTGATGACTAGTGAACATTTTGTATCTTCCTGGAACTCACCTCCTGGAGTGCTTTCATGTGGAAGCAATGAAGATTTGCTCTCTGTCTTTGTGCTCTATGATGTGAATACATAAGATGGGGCAGTGGGGAGGCGGGAGGGTGGGGGAGGGTTGAAGATGTCAATGGGGAGATTTACTTTAAAGTGCACACCTGAACTAAAATGCTGATGTAGACATATTCTAAGTGCATTAGGAGTTTGTGTACTTTGAAAAGTGATTTTTGGCACTTAGAGTTTAGGCTTCTAAATGCTTGGGTCACTTTTGAAAAGTACTGAAATGTACCTTACAGTTGTTACTGTAAGTCTCTGTTTCCTTGCTTGAGTGTCGGGCTACTTCCCCTGTACCCTTTTCAGAATGTCTTCCCAAAGGCACTACTTTACAACAGCAGACACAAGATATTTGCAATTCTCAAGACGCAAAACCTGGCTGAACTGCAGAATGCTATTGCTGATCAGAGTTTTTGTAATTTTTAATAGCTTTTGTGGCTGTAGGCAGATATTTGCTCTCAAGTGTTCCTGATGAAGAGAGAGTCCAAAGGCCAGAAACACACACATCACCTCTTTTCCTTTCGTAATGAGATGGGAAAAAAAAGATTGAATCTTCAGTTATCTCTTGCATGTGTGTCACAAAAAGAAAAACTATATGCCTGCTACAATCACCATTTGCTTATCCCTGCAGGTGGCATATTTTTTCAACTGTTCTGGCAGTCAACATAAGGTGGTTGACTTTAAAGAATGTAATAATATACAGAATTCAGATTAATTTTGCATTTAATACTGGTGTAAACATGAGGTACTATATTGATTGTAATGTTCATTACTGGTTTTTTTGGTTTAAAATTACTTCAAGCTGCCATACCATATTTAACATTATATAATACCCAATGTCTCAAACAGAAACTAAGTAATAGGGATTTTTCTTATGGTCCTTAACAAATAATTTCGGTAAAATGAGCTGAAAACCACCCTAAATAAATAGTCTATCATTGGTACTTCCAGAAATTCATGGTAAAATTAATGACCAAATTTGCAAGTCTGAAATTTTAGTGTGTCTCCAATTCATCATATCTGTATACTCATAACATTACTCTAGTGTGTATCATTCTAATATGCATTATTTTTCTCATTTAAATACAATAAATGCTTATTCTTTAATTTTATTCTCTTGTTCTTAGTAAGATCACTGTTTTTTTTTTTCCTCACAGATATGAAATCTCCTAAGAAATATACGATTTCCAGGATTTCTAAAGTCGGTGCCATCAAGACAAGCTGTGTGTTTATTCTGGAGAAAAATAACTTATCTTCTAAAGTATATGCATATGAAGGTGATAGAGACATTTGAATTTGAAAGACAGAATGAATCTAATGGTAAAACATTTAAATATCTAATATTCAGTATAAACAGACATTTTAGAACACTAAGTAAATGTAATCAGTTTTAAGGCTGCAAATATTTTTACCTAGACAGCCTAGTAATTACTTAGGACTTTGATTTCAGTACCAACAACTTTAAAGGCAGTACATTTTGGTAGTCCTCTTGAATAAACTAAGTAGAAGTACTTGTTTTTTGTTGTTCTTTATTCTGTCACTGTGTTCACAGTATAACATAACAATAGTTACTTTGCTTTTTTTAGCTTACATGCACTTTTTTTCTTAGTCCATTAAGGTCAGAGCCCTTTAGGAAAGAGATATATGTTTAGATAGCTGCAGGCACAGTGGTTACACATTCTAAAGTTCATGTTGTACCTTGTAGACAAATGCTTGACATTTCCTAATTCAGTTCACAGTATTTGATGCTTGGTGTTCCTTTATAGTTATTTACTGATTTTAATTTATTTTGCTCTCTTCACCAAAATGACACTGCAAGTCACTGTGTTCCTGTCGTATATCAGCTTAAAATATCCTTTAAACCTTACATCTCTTTAAAAAGAATTTCTCTGTAATCATCAATGTCTAAGCCCAAGGCCTCCATCAGTGGCCTATCTAAATGGACTGCAAAGTTAAGGAATTATCTATATTTCTTCCTGGTAAGACAATTTAAAATGTGTTTTGAGACACTTAGGAACAGAAAAAGAAATACACTTTTATCTCTAATGGAAAAGAAGAGAGAAAGGAATATGTATTAATTCAGTTTTTGTTACCTTAGATGGTATTAATTCACAACCCATTGGACTCCCGCTTAGCCATGGCAGCAACATTCTAATCATATGTAATTCTGACACCATAGACATGCAACACAAAATTATCAAAATTTCCTCTTTCACTGATAAGTCCCTTTAGTAACAAGTTTCATTATCCACTTTAGCTCTAAGAGATAAAAATATGTTTAACACAAAAAAGTTGGACTATTTAGGCCTGATTCATTTCATTTATGCTGCTGATCAGAATAAGAAGTAATTTTGCTCATTATCACTAACTTTCAGAGAATTGAAAAGTGTCAAAGCATAAAATTTAGACATAAAGCATCCAGGTCTCCTCTTTAGAAATGGTTATTTTTCCTTTAAGTGTTCCTATTATCTCCTCTTTCTTTATGTATCAAGCATTCTCTCTACTAATGCTTTTCCCTATGCTACTTTAAGTAATAGCATCAAATCATAAACTACTTAAAACTGAGTCTCGATAGTGATTACACAGAAAGTATCAAAGAATAAATTTAGAGTCCTTGAGGTTATGTTAATGACTTGTAGAATCAATGAATTGATTGTTATCCTATTTATGATATTTTTAAAAATCCTTTGTAGGGTCATTTTCTGTACTTTCAATCTCACAGAATTGTAGAAGAAGCCTTTTAGTGAATAAACAACAACAAAAAAAATTATTGATATGAGACAGGAAAGGAAAATATTTTGAGATGGAACTTCTGTAAGTATGAAACAATGCTAAATAAAATTGTTTTAATCACAACAAAAGCAGAAATCTCACAGGGAGTCTGAACGGTCACTAGATGGTTCTGTAACACATCTTTTTACACAGGTGGATAATGGTAGGACTAGGGGGAATGGGCTAAAACTGAAAGTGGGGAGGTTGAGGTTGGACATCAGGAAGAAATTCTTCCCTGAGAGAGTGGTGAGGTGCTGGAACAGGCTGCCCAGAGAAGTTGTGGATGCCCCGTTCCTGGCTGTGTTCAAGGCCAGGCTGGATGGGTTCCTGGGCAGTTTGACCTAGTGAGCTAGTGGCTGGCAGCCCTGTCCATGGCAGGGAGGGGTGGAACTAGGTGATCTTTGAGGTCCCTTCCAACCCAAGCCATTCTATGATTCTGTGATTCCATGATTCTATGATTCTGTGCAACATAGGGATCATTCATGGAAAGAAAAACTGCGTCTTTGCTACTATGGAAAAAAGGTTCAAATACTAGAGGAATTTATTAGAGGAAGTGG
Organism: Alectura lathami; assembly: GCA_013399715.1. NCBI lineage: Eukaryota > Metazoa > Chordata > Aves > Galliformes > Megapodiidae > Alectura > Alectura lathami. The sequence continues at coordinate 26,758 of VXAV01009570.1, read as the reverse complement.
ATTACAAAAGAATACTGGCAGAAAATACTGAAGTGGACGAATAATAGTCATCCTGTCTTTTTCATCAGTTTTATAAATATTCATGAAGCATTTGTTATAAACCTATAAATTCACATATGAATTCTGAAGAAACGTAACTAGGAAACTTAACTGCTAAGAGGAAAAAAGTCAACAACCAACTCTTAAAATGTCAAATTACATGATGAAGTAAGAGAAGCTGTAGGAAAATATGGAGAATTATAGGCAAGTAATTTTGGTTTCTCTACATTCAAAATGTTATAGCAAAGAATAGGGTTAGAAGAAATGGTGGAAAATACAATGGGGAAGACTCGATGAGTCTTATAGAAAGAAATCATGTCATAGAACTATCAGAGTTCTTTGGAGGAATTTATAAGCATGCATGCAAGAATAATTCACTGTGCAAAGTGTATTTCAGAAAAGTTCTTGACAGTCCTTCTTAGAGACTCCTACCCAAAGTAAGCTGTCATAATATAAGAGGAAAAATTTAGTCAAAGTTAATGATAACTACTGGTTAGTGATAACCAGTGGATGGATAGGAACAAGTTTATCTGTTTTCACAGTACGGGAAACAGGAACTCCTGCGGGAGTTGGAGTTTTGAAATATAATAATCAGTTATCTGGAAAGGTGATAGTAATCCAGTAATGAAAGCTAATAATGACTGTTAGTTAAGGACTACACAAAAGAAATGACAGATGAAACTGATAATTAATAAATTTTAATAATGACTGCGAGAAGAAAAATAAACTTCAGTATATCTGACCACTAGCATGCTCTAAATTACTTTTTACCACTCATGTATTTTCCCCTTGCAGTTAGTTTCATGAACCAAACGGAGAAAGTATGTCACCTCAAGGAGGTGTCAGGGGCAAGACACAATGAATGATCCATATCTAACTACCATAGCTATCTACTTGAACTGTCTGTACTGGGGTCTATCTAAACATCAGATGTCTCACTGTCCTTGTAACAGAAGAATTAAATGTTTGAGGGCTGGCAGGCAAAGATCTTGGAGAGGTGATAACTGATGCATGCTGTCCTGTTGCAGATGGTAGTCACAAGAGCATGAGAAACAGATAAGAGTAAGAGCACTACAAGCACATAGATGAGTAAATGCCAACTTGTAGTAAATCTGAATAATGGAGATGTGGATAGTGGGTCCAGGTGGTTGATCTGGACAACAACCAATGAGATTAAAGCATTTAAACTACTTGATTAACTCACTCTCTTGCTCATTCACTAACCCACAGTGTTATGCTTGCTGAGCCTTCACATCCCTTCCCTGCAGAAAGGCTGATACTGATCTGGGAGGGAGGGACAGAAAGCTGTATCAGTTCGTGCTGGGCTGCTGCTTATAGTTACCATTTTGTGTGTCTTCAGCCAAGATCCACTCAGCTTTATGGTCTTGTCATGGGTTAATTAAAGACTGTCCTGCGACAGGGCCTAGTCCCCTCCCCCACACCCCTCCCCCATTTTTCACAGAGGCTGGGTGGAGGAGTGACAACGATTGAGGTAAGAGATAATTAGTTTACTAAAAACAGCAAAGGAATGCAAAATAATACAATATGAAAGTAATTGAGAGCAATAAATCTAACAAACTGGAAAGTATGTCAGGAGACATGCCCATATGTCTGTCCACAATGGCGATTGGAGGTGAAAAAAAGCAGGGAGCAACTCCCGGAACCCGGAAACCACGTGGGAAGGGACAGGAGCATTCTGGGGGCTGTGGTTTCCCCTTAGCAGCCCTGCCACCTGTGTCAGTTAATTACATGATGTCATGATATGGAATACCTGTGAAAAACCATGACAGGTCTTCCTCCACTTTCCAGATATTTTCTCCATCCAGGATTGACATCTTCTATCCAGGCTCCCTTCTTTTATCTGAATTATTCTTTACAGGAACTCTGGATTTTGGCTCTACATCTTTTTTCTGTGTTCTTGCCCATGAATTTCCCAGTCTAAATAGTGTATATGCAGAAACATAGCATATGATCAGCTTATCAGCTGGTAGTTCTGTCATGTTTCTTTACTAGCTGGAGGATTAAATACTATAGCCTGTACCTATTGCAGTTAGCAAGTAAGGTGTTTCTGCTATCAGAAGCAGAACCTCAGTTTTGCACATTCACCTCTGCCTTGCTCTATCAAAACACACACACGTACAAAATTATTTGCAGCTTGCTAACATTCACAGTTTCTTTTTTCATCTATGACAGTGGGCAATCCAATGCATCGTAAAATCAGTAAAATTAAATACTTTCTAGGGATGGCTATAGCTCTCCAATCACTATAAAAAGGATTCTACTTATCTAGACAAAACTCAGTACCTAAATGTTAGATGCCTAAATCAACGATAGACATTGTACATTTTTTTCATTAAATATTAAGCTAGGTATCTTGTGGGTTGAAAACATAATTGAAGATCACTTTGATAAACACACCCATACATGAATAACCTCAATAGTATGAATTCCTAATCCATCATGCTTAATTCTGAAAATATTACAGTGTCGTTCTAAGGTGTGTGCACATGATTTTATGTTTAGGATTGTTAACAGCAAGCTTGAAAGAACATATGGCATGCTAGCTTTAAACCCTAATATTGTCTTTCAAGTGCTTAATCTAAATCATTGGTTACCACTTAAACCTCCATGAATATGGTTTCAGTTAAATTCCAAATGTTTCCATTAATATAATCATTGATACGATATATATTTAAAAAAAAAAAAAAAACACCTACATTCAAATCCTTTTACATATTATGGTTATTCTTATTTTTTTAAAATAAAATTCTTGACAGCAATTAACTTAGAATTACTTATTTGGAAGCTGGAAGTTAATATGACTGACAAAAGTCTCCCCAGACCTCCTGCCACATTTCTTCCCACACACATACAGAGATGGTCATAAAAAGACAATTGCTTCACTAGTATACATATAACTCATAGAAATCATTTTTATGTCACTTATGCTACAAATGCTATGAGTCTGTACACTGAGGACTCATATATGCTTACTGTTGAACAAACACAAAAGAATGTCTCTATCTCAATAGAAATAGTATAGGTTTAATAAAAACGACAGGAGAAAAGGGATCTAAACTAACTGTGTAAACTGCCTGTGGCATAATGAGTTTCATTTTGATGTATACATTACAAATAAAGTGAGGAAAATCACATTTCAAGACCTGGATTCCAGATATCTAAATGTAGATCATAGAATCATATCATAGAACCATAGAATGGCTCAGGTTGGAAGGGACCTGAGAGATCATTTAGTTACAACCCCCCTGCTGTAGACAGGGTTGCCAGCCACTAGCTCACTAGATCAAACTGCCCAGGAACCCATCCAGCCTGGCCTTGAACACAACCAGGGATGGGGCAGCCACAACTTCTCTGGGCAGCCTGTTCCAGCACCTCACCACTCTCTCAGGGAAGAATTTCTTCCTGATGTCCAACATAAACCTCCCCTCTTTCAGTTTTAGCCCATTCCCCCTTGTCCTACCATTATCCGTCCGTGCAAAAAGTCGGTCCCCCTCCTGCCTGTAAGCTCCTTTCAAGTATTGAAAGGCCGCAATGAGGTCTCCCCAGAGCCTTCTCTTTTCCAAGCTAAACAATCCCAACTCCCTCAACCTTTCCTCATAGAAGAGGTGCTCCAGCCCTCTGATCATTTTGGTGGCCCTCCTCTGGACCCGCTCCAACAGCTCCTCATCTCCTCTGTACTGGGGGCCCCAGGCCTGGACACAGTACTCCAGGTGAGGCCTTCCAAGGGCAGAGTAGAGGGGGACGATCACCTCCCTCTCCCTGCTGGCCACCCCTCTCTTGATGCAGCCCAGGATGCCATTGGCCTTCCTGGCTGCAAGAGCGCACTGCTGGCTCATGGCCAGCTTTTCGTCAATCACTACACCCAAATCCTTCTCTGCAGGGCTGCTCTCAAGGAGTTCTTCTCCCAGTCTGTACACACACCTGGGATTGCCCCGACCCAAGTGCAACACCTTGCACTTGGCCTTGTTGAACCTCATCAGGTTGCGGTGGGCCCACTTTTCCAGCCTGTCCAGGTCCCTCTGGATGGCATCCCTTCCTTCAGGGGTTTCAACTGCACCACTCAGCTTGCTGTCATCAGCAAACTTGCTGAGGGTGCACTCGATCCCACAGTCTAAGTCATCAATAAAGATGTTGAAGAGCACCGGTCCCAAGACGGACCCCTGGGGGATGCTGCTCGTGACCGGCCTCCACCTGGACGTAGAGCCATTGACTACAACCCTTTGGCTGTGACCGTCCAGCTAGTTCTTTATCCAACGAACAGTCCACCCATCAAATCCACATCTCTCCTTTTTAGAGATAAGGATATGGTGTGGGACCATGTCAAAGGCCTTACACAAGTCCAGGTAGACGACATCTGTCGCACTCCCTTGGTCCACCGATGCCATCACTCCATCATAGAAGGCCACCAGATTGGTCAGGCACGACCTGCCCTTGGTGAAGCCGTGCTGGCTCTCTCGGATCACCTCCTCATCTCGCATGTGCCTTAGCATCTCTGCCAGGAGTATCCCCTCCATGATCTTTCCAGGCACAGACATGAGGCTCACCGGCCTGTAGTTCTCCAGGTCTTCCTTTCTCCCTTTCTTAAAAATGAGTGTGATGTCTGCATTTTTCCAGTCACCAGGGAACTCACCTGACAGCCACAACTTTTCAAATACGATGGAGAGTGGCCCGGCAACCACATCAGCCAAGTCCTTCAAGACCCTGGGATGCATCCTGTCCGGCCCCATACACTTGTAAACATTCAGTCCCATCAGGTGGTCTCGGAGTTGCTCCGCTCTTACACTGGGGAGGATTTTGCTCCCCCCATCCCCACTTGGATTTTCAGGGACACGAGAGACCTGGGCAGCCTGACCGGCAGTGAAGACTGAGGCAAAGAACTCATTAAGTACCTCAGCCTTCTGCACATCTGAGGAGGCCAGTTTTCCCTTCCCATTCATTAGAGAGGGTACACTCTCCTTCACCTGCCTCTTATGATCTATGTAGCTAAAGAAACCCTTCTTGTTGTTTTTCACATCGCTCGCCTTGTCCTTCCTGATCCCATCCCTAGGTATCCTGACAGCACCTCTGTAATCCTCCCACGCCACCAATCCCTGCTTCCACTGCCTATACTTTTCCTTCTTTTCCCTCAACTTGACCAGCAGGTCCTTGCTCAGCCATGCTGGTTTCCTGCCTCCCCTGCCTGATTTCTTATTCTGGGGGATAGAGAGTTCTTGCGCTCTCAGAAAGATGTTCTTAAAGTGCTGCCAGCTTTGCTCCAATCCTTTGTCCCTAAGGACAGTTTCCCAGGAGACGTCTTCCAACAACTCCGTAAACAGCCTGAAGTTTGCTTTCCTGAAGTTCAGTGTCCTGACTCCACTCCTTGCCAGGCCCACGCTCCTCAGGATCACAAACTCCACCAGGGCATGGTCACTGCAGACCAGGCTGCCTCCAGTCTTCACCCCTTTGACCATCTCCTCCACATTAGTGAGCACTAGGTCCAGCAACGCTTGCCCTCTGGTTGGTCTGTCCAATACCTGAACCAGAAAGTTATCGTCGATGGACTCCAGCAGTCTCCTGGATCAGTTGCAGCTTGATGTGTTGTTGTGCCAGCAGATATCTGGGTGGTTGAAATCCCCCATGAGGATGAGAGCCCATGCCTGCGATGCCTCCTTCAGCTGAAGCAAGAAGGCCTCATCAACAGGCTCCCCTTGATCAGGAGGCCCCGACCACCAGCTGCCTTTTATTGGTCCCTAAATATTGTAGATATTTATCTACAATAAATTTATGAGTTTTAACAGTTAATAAAAATTCATGACAGTGGAATTACAAAAACTGTTAAGGATTTGAGGTTCCAAACACTTTATGGGTGTGCATACGTTAGGACTATATTCTTCTTCCTGCACTCAAAAGAACTCAGCATCTTTCCTTCACCTCAATCAACTCTCTCTACCTGTCAATGCAAAGTAAACCCAAAGTTGCCTAAGTACGTCAATGTCTAGTACATCAGTGTAACCAAACAAAGTATCCAAAGTAAATTTTCAAACTATTGAAATGAATATTCTTCAGTCTCTCCTGAATCTGTTTTAAACATTTCACCTCTCCTTGGAAACTATATAATTTCAAACATGAGCTTGTAAAATTCACTGTCTGGTCATATTCAGAAGCACCAAAGATCTGAGAATCAGAATAGTATCTCTCATGTGTCGAATGAAATTCAGTACACTACTGTGTTGAATGCAGATGTTTGGTTTCCATAATTTCCTTTAGGATAGATGACATACAACATTCAGTGTTGTCATTTTTATTAAATGTGCACAGAAATAGAGCCTTGCTTTTGGTGATTCCCAAGAAAAGGGAGATCAGATCAAAGTTCTTCCTCTGCAGAGAATGTTTAAGTCCATTTTTCTGGATCCACGGGTAAGCATTCTGAGAACTGAACTTTAGGTTGCTTTAAAAAATGCGGACGAATGAAGAAAAAATGTGTTACACTGTCTCTGTGTCATTCTCTTCCCACTCCTCACCTCCTCTTTTCTTCCACCCTCCAAAGAAATAAAAGTCACTACAATAGCTCTATATCACTCAATTTCTTGACAAGGTGAAGAGCCAAGACTTCACCTAGTTCTTGAAAAATTCCTTGTACTAAATGCTAAAAGTCACTGTTTAAATGTTTAGAGAACTTTTAGTGTTTAGTGTCTCAGCATGGAAAACAGGTAGCCTATTATCTATAAAGCAAACATAGCTCTTTCTCATTGATTAGATAACATACAACTTTCAAGCAGCATAATATTATATGTCAATTTCAAAACTGTCAAACATACTTCAGGAAATAAAGTCACATAATCATATATCTAACACTTTCCTCAAAGTGGGAAACAGTAGGTAAAACACAAAGAAAATTACACTTCTGGTAACAATCTGTTACAATTTTCCTCCCCTCAAAGCACCCTTCATTCCCGTGGTCAAGTACCTATATAAAACTACATATACTGACAGGCAGAAATAATTATAAAAACAGGAATACAGGAATAATTTTTTGTTTGTTTGTTTCATTAAAGTGTTGCTAAAAAATTCTACCAGGAATGAAAGTAGATGTCATGAGATTATTTTATGATATACCCTTTTATTATTTTTATCTGTATATTAGTCATTTGTTACAAATAGATCCATTGAAAATATTACAATTATATCCCATTCCAAGTTCCCTTTCAGCAAATATTTTCCAGAATTGTACTGGGAATAAATAGCATTGCAAACTGATGTGAAGAAACTGCAACACTTTAAGAATATATGTGTGTGTAATTATTGTTATTATTATCTTAACAGCTTATTTTTCAGTAAGAAAAACAGGTTGCCTAGAGAAGTTCTCCCTCCCTGGAAATCTTCAGAACTCATCACGGGCAAGCTGTATTAGATGCTTGAGCAGGAGGGTTGGACCAGATGACCTTCAGAGATCACTTCCAACTTCAAGCATTCTGTAATTCTGTGATACTCATTGCAAATATGTTTTAACCAGAGATTGTTACAAAGGTAACCTAAAATTCCTGAAAAATAACAATGGAGCAGAAGTGATTAACTTAATGTGCAGAAGAATCTCAGAGCTGAGGCTGTGGCAAACATTGCTGAGGAAAAACTCTTCTGTTTAGCTTCACATAATGCATATCTTTAGTTAGACACCCATACCTACTTATATCCTGTCTGTGATTCAAATTAAAAATGAGATAATGAGAATGTCCACAGATTACTATATTTTAAAGTAAATCTCATAATAACTTGCCAGGCAGTTAAGTTCAGATAATTTTTCTTGTTTATAATTTCAAAAATTCTAGTTTTGATCACTTGTTGAGAGCTAGTGTAATTGATATAATTTTGCTTGTGTGTTTGTACTTATAAATTTTGTCCTTTAAAGGAATTCAGTATTGTTTGTTGTCATAAACATAATAAATGACTGAATGATCTGATTTATTAAGCTTACTTTTAGTTTTCTTAAGCAAGATCTTTAATATTTATATAGCATAATTTTTAAACTGAAGCTCAACAAATAAAAAAGAATAAATTTTATTGTACATCATAATTCCTCAAGAAGTCTTCATAATACTGTTCTTTCTACTTAAAAGATTTTAATGTGATTGTCACAATTATTGTAGTGCTAAATTTTTGCAAACTGTTAATTTATTTGTCTTTGCCACCTGCTTTGTAATTTACCTTTGCTGCTGCTAAATTAAATTACAGTAAAATGAGATTAAGACCGGACTCCTGCCTTTTTCATGTAAAGAATTTCACAGGTCTCATGAACATAGAAGATGTACAGCATAATTCCCTGTGTTCCTTTAATACTCCAGTTATTTCTGAAGTTGAGGGACTAGCAATTTGAAATATTAATGGGATGAATACTTCTGGGGAAAAAAAAAAATGCTTTTTTTTTTTCAGTTTTCTTCTTTTTGCTTTTAGTAAATATCTGAAGTTCTTTTGGGAATTATAATTTAGAAAAATGCAAGGGGGAGGAAAAAAAAATAAAAAGGAAGGTACTGAACGCTGTTCGGTCAGGAGAACACACGTACAGTGGCTATTCTCCATGTACGTGTTACTTTTGTTTAGACTGGAGAGTTATTTGGATAGAGCGGACACAAGGCAGAGTATTCCAGGAAGAAGCATTACTTATGAGCTAGGTTCTTCTGAACCAGGAAGAATGACTGAAAAAATATACAGATATATATTAAATATAGAAGAGGGAGGAGATCTACCATTGTGGTATTGAGAAAAAAATGCTTTCAACTTTGAGAAGTAGTAAAAAAAATAGAAGAAATTTCATGCAACTAAGTTACCTGAAGTAAAATAAAACATTTTTAGATCTGCCCTGTCGGGGGAATGAGTTTCCATCAAAGCAAGAGAACTGTCAGGAGATACCACATTTTTTTTTAGTGTACAGGAAGCTTACTGACCATTTCTCATCTCTCAAAACCCATCAGTTTTCATAGGTTTTGGTCAATATTGCTTTAATGCACAGCTCTCCTGTCAGGACATTCAGGCAAACTGTCTAAAAGACCTACTTTGAACACTGATACAGATACATTTATTCTGCATAGTCTGGAGCAACTCTAGAGAAAAGCCTTCTAAAGCCATACATACCTATGTATAGGTACAAAGTATGCTACAATGGATGCATGTCTCCAACCAGTATACCTGTACTGAGCAGCTACAGCAGTTACAATGTAAGTATTATCTGAGGGAATGTGGAGGTATATCGCGGGGGATGAAAGCAACCAGCAGACATTCTGAGGCACTAGTAAAAAGTTACAGAAAGCTCTGCTTTATTCCGAAGTTTCTTACATATATATCACCTAGCTATCCGATCACATACTTTGCTGGTTACATGTTAAAAAGCCATTGGATACATTTCGAGTACATGCTCCTAGCAACAACGCTTGATTGGTCTTCTGCTCCAGGTCAGTCACACCTCTGTCCACCTCAGTAAGCACCTTGGCATCTTGTGTTTATTCCCTCCTGTCTCGTTGTCATGGCACTGATAATGTCCTTTATTGTTTCACAAATGAGAGGTGCCTTCCTTGTCTCGGTTGTCACGGACACACTGAAAAGTTCCTTTATCTGGTCAGGTCAGCAAAGTTGTTTGTAGGCTGGATTGCTCAAATGTTGCTCTACAAAAAATCTTCTACTACAGAGGTATCACACTTAAGGCCAACTTAAGTGATGGCCACTTAAGGCCATCTCCAGCACACCACTCTCTTATACAAACTCCTCCAAAAATATGATGGGGGGAGTTAGGGGGAGAAAGGCTCACAGACTGACATAATGACAATTTAATTAAAAGTAATAGAAAAAGAGATATGAAAAAAAAAAAAAAAACAAAAAAAAAAAAAAAAAAAAAAAGC
>VXAV01009569.1:10243-36680 GCA_013399715.1 Alectura lathami | reverse complement strand
TCTATGTCATTGATAAAGATGTTGAAGAGCACCAGTCCCAATCTGGACCCCTGAGGGACAACACTAATCACTGGCCTCCAAGTGGACATAGAGCCATTGAATGATGGTATGCACATTTCACTGAATTGTTCTATTTACTATAAAATGCTTTCATGTTTTTCTCAGAAGTAGACAGAATTGCTTTTAATATTGTAAATATATGGAAGAAAAATATGTATTATAAAAACAAAAAAAATCAATTTACATTACCACTTTCTGGAATGTATTAGGTTGAAATTATTAAATGGATTGTTAAATGCAGTTTGAGAGACAAACTGCTAGAGCACCTTGCACTATCAGTGTCAACTAATGCAGAGAACATGAACTTCGTGTTCACAACAATCGCAAGAAGCCATTGCTTGCTATTTATATCCTGGCACTATGATATGAACGATTTTCTCCAGTATAAGCAATACTTTGTCACTGTTTGAAGACTGTCTTTGATGATACATTCAGTTGGAACCTGATTTAGTATTACTTTTCTTATTAGTCATAAAGAATTTAATTAGTAAATCTGCTTTTTTCTTTGATGGCAGAAAATATAACACATTCTACTGTCTTATAAGGTAAGAATTACTAAGCATATAGTTGGTAGAAGTGGCTCAATTTAGCTTGAACCAATTTTCAGTATGTCTTAGTCCATGATCTCTACTACATGTGGTTGCTTCTGCTGTCATTTTCATGTCCAGCCAGTATCAAAGCTGAGGATCAGTCCCATGGAAACAGACACATGCATGTACAATGCATACAATGCTGGCCACATGGATCAATGCAGACATGACAAGTACCTTTACCAGCGCCCACATAAACAGACATTTGTTCAGATAATACTCAGTTATCTCATGTGCTGACTCACATTCATGAGACCCTTAACTCTCAACCAGACTGTAAGTCTCAGCAGACTCCAAGTCCAGACAGTCTCTGACTCTAACATTGTGTCTTTCCAGACTTTGGCTTAGAATCATAGAATCATCTGAGTTGGAAGGGACCTTTAAAGGCAATCCAGTCCAACTCCCCTGCAGTGAACAGGGACACCTACAGCTGGATCAGGTTGCTCAGAGACCTGTCCAGCCTGACACTGAAGGTCTGCAGGGATGGGGCATCCACCATCTCTCTGGGCAACCTGTGCCAGTGCTTCACCACCCACACTGTAAAACACCTTCTCCTTATATCTAGTCTAAATCTCCCCTCTCTCAATTTGAAACCATTTCCCTATGTCATATCACAACAGACCTTGCTAAAGAGTCTGTCCCCTTCTTTCTTGTAGCCCCCCTTTAGATACCGAAAGGCTCATGTCTCAGGTATCAGGTACCTGATACAGCCCCAACTCTCTCAGCCTGTCCTCACAGGGGAGGTGTTCCACCCCTCGGATCATTTTTGTGGCCCTCCTCTGGACACACTCCAGCAGGTCCATGTCCCTCCTACACTGAGGACTCCACATCTGGATGCAGCACTCCAGGTGGGGTCTCACCAGCGCAGAGCAGAGGGGCAGGATCACCTCCCTTGCCCTGCTGGCCACGCTGCTTTGGATGCAGCCCAGGATGTGGCTGGCTTTCCAGGCTGCGAGGGCACACTGCTGGCTCCTGTCCAGCTTGTCATCCACCAGTACCCCCAAGTTGCTTTTGTCAGGGCTTTGCTCAATCCTTGCATCCTCCAGCTTGTATTGATAGTGGGGGTTGCCACGACCCAGGTGCAAGACCTTGCACTTGTCTTTATTGAACCTCATGAGATTCTCCTGGGCCCACTGCTCCAGGCTCTCTAGGTCTCTCTGGATGGCATCCCGTCCCTCACGTACGTCAAACGCACCACACAGCTTGGTGTCATTCACAAACTTGCTGAGGGTGCACTCAATCCCTCTGTCAATGTCATTGATGAAGTTGTTAAAGAGTATCCGTGCCAGTACAGACCCCTGAGGGACATCACTCATCACCAACCTCCATCTAGACATTGCGCCAATGATCACTACTCTCTGGACGCAATCTTGCAACCAGTTCTTAACCCATCATATGGTCCACCCATCAAATCCATATCTTTCCAGTTTAGGGAGAAGGATGTTATGGGGGACCGTGTCAAAGGCCTTCCTGAAGTCCAGATAGATGACATCTCCCCTTGTCCACCAATGCAGTTACGCCATCATAGAAGGCCACTAGGTTGGTCAGGCAGGACTTGCCCTTGGTGAAGCCATGCTGGCTGTCACAAATCACCTCCCTGTCTTCCATGTGCCTTAGCATAGCTTCCAGGAGGATCTGTTCCATGATCTTCCCTGGCACAGAAGTGAGGCTGTCAGGTCGGTAGTTCCCTGGCTCATCCTTTCTACCCTTCTTAAAAATGGGTGTAAGACTGCCCTTCTTCCAGTCACCAGGGACTGCACCTGATTGCCATGACTTTTCAAATGTCATAGAGAGTGGATTGGCAACTGCATCAGCTAATTCTCTCAGGACTCCAGGATGCATCACATCAGGACCCATAGGCTTACAGATGTTCAGGTTCCTCAGATGGTCGCCATCCTGATCCTCACTTACAGTGGATGGGACATAGCTCCCACAGTCCCCACCTGTCATCCCATCTGCTCAAGGGATGCATGAAGACCAGCTGTTGTTGAAGACTGAAGCAAAAAAAAAAAAAAAATTGTTAAACACCTCAGCCTTCTTCTTGCCTGTTGGTACCACTGTGCCCCACTTGGGTGGGGACACCATCTTGAACTTTCCTTTTCCAGTTGATATACCTGTAGAAGCCTTTCTTATTTTTCTTTGTGCTTCTTGCCAGGTCCAGTTCCAGCTGGCCCTTAGCCTTCCTAACCCCTTCCCTACGCAGCCTAGCAGCATCCCTATACTCCTCCCAGGATACCTGTCCCTGCTTCTACTGCCTGTGTGTTTTCTTGCTCCCTAGTTTGACCAGCAGGTTACAGTACTTCCTTCTACTCATTGGCTAGACCGGATAAAAGTTTGCTAAAATAATTCAAGAAAAATATATTCTTATCATAAATTAATGTATATATATATATATCTAGACCAAAAGTGTTAGTACCCAGTTGGGTCAGATTATTGATGTCCATGTTTTAGGACTCTGGCTACAGCAGTGATAACAGGGGAAACTTTTTGGAGAATATATGAATCTTTCAAATATTTTTGTTTATTTTCCCTTGTAACTTCATGGAAACCACAACCTTTTTGTGTGGGATATGAAAGGGCACCTTCCTGCCTCTTTAATCTCATAAATGCTTAGAAATATCTAAAGGACGAGGATCAAGAGGATGGGGCAAGGCTCTTTTCAGTAGTGCCCAGTGACAGGACAAGAGGCAAGGAGCGTAAACTGGAACAAGGGAAGTTCCATTTGAACATGAGGAAAAATTTTATTTTTAGGGTGACAGAGCACTGGAACAAACTGTCCAGAGATGTTGTGGAGTCTCCTTGTCTGGGCATATTCAAAATCCACCTGGACACTTTCCTGTGCAACATTCTCTGGGAAACATGCTTTAGCAGGGGGTTTGGACTAGATAATCACCAGAGGTCCCTTCCAACGCTGTTGTTCTGTGATCCTGTAATACATTCACAGAATCAGCAGTCTGAGAAAGGGAAAAAACTCTTCTGCCACCTTAATGTTTGTTGCAGAAAATTCTAGAAATTCACAAAATGTGGAATATGAAATAATTTCATCTGTTTTAAACTCATTTCCTACTAAGTGATACCCTTCTTGTTCTAGTGCTGTAGAATTTTGTGTATAATACTTCAGTATTCAGCTTAGGCACTACTTTTTGTGATTTTGTAAACCTTAGTTATATTTTACTCTCTGCCAAAGAGCTCCATGTCTACCATATATCCTCAAAATTCATTTGTAGGAGTGGTTCAAACACTAATTGTTTCTTCTTAACCCTTCAGTCAGACCAGGCCAGAGAAATACTTTCCAAATGTCAGATTATTTGATGAATCATGACAATCAAGTACCATGTTCATACAATTTCCTTTAAGGACCTAAATTAGACATCAATCTAAAAATATATTGGAAGAGCTGTATCTGTGCCCTCAGCAAGTGTTTTTTAAGTGTATGGAGCAAAGACTTAAAACAGATGTCTTGAAAACAACAGCTGGGGTAAGTCTGTTAGAATAATGCAACTTGGGCCCACAGTATCAGGTATAGTTTGTGAATACTTTTTATTTTGTTGTTCATCTGAATCCTCACTTTGTTTATCCATTTATGTGGAATTATACATTTTAGCTGATAGTTCATAAGTTATCTGAATTATTAATGAAATGTTTAAGACAATGCAAACTTTCCCAAATAATATCTAGCTTAAGCATTAAGCTTCAAATGGCAGAATTCTACATTATAAAGTGGGCCACATTGACACGGTGTTATTTACTAACATAAATTTTATGTCAGCAGAGACAAGATTGGGTTTTAGAAACTGAGAAGCCTAGAGTTTTCTGGGATTACAGAATCTTTTTCTATTAATATCTATCTAAATATGCTGACTTTGCATACATTTCAAGATTTATCCTAGTTGAGAATAACTGTGAGGACTAGTTTTGATACTTGAAAAGTAGATTGCCTGGAATAGGAATTTAGAGGAACTATCTGGTATATGAACCTTTTCCTAAATCTTTCTTTAGAAATCAAGAATATAGTGCATTCATTGGTATTCCTTAATACTTTACATTTTAAGAATGTTAGGATTATTTGCACAGGTACTAATCTTTGCAGAGGCTTGACAAACTGAGGCTCCATATGCTTAGAGTAGTTATAGGTAAATACAACTCTCTGCAAAGCACCACTAAATATAGAGCAAGCTTCAGGTCAATCTTAAGTAAACCTGAATATACAGATTTGAAACACATACCCTGAAATAAATTGAACTTAGAGCACATATTAGCAATACCACATTGTGTTACTGTAGCAACAAGCCCTGTGTATGTCATGCTCAGTGGCTCAGTTTTGGTCTATTAATTATTGTTAGCCTAAAGGTGATCATGAAAATTTTATAACAAAAATGTTCATTGGCTGGTTAAATCACATTTAATCATCTGCAGCCAATCAAATTCCATTGTTGCATATTGAATTTTCTGCATTATACAAAAAAAAAAAAAAAAATTGCAGGGATTTTTAGGAATTATTTAGTATAAGTTTAATGCATGAGCAATATACTATTTCTGCTATTGGCTCTGTACCTTGATAAAATTCAGATGAAGTCAAATGGCTCACAGGCCAAATATGTTTATGCCACTGAAAATTCAGAAGAGGGTGGCAGATTCATAGCAGATGTACGACTAAATGCTTTGTAAAATATAAATGTGTGTTTCATCACATAACAGCCAAAGGAGAATTTAAAATTCAAAAGAAAAGTAAGATTACTTATGTATGTACAAATTTAACAGAGTCAACTTTCCTTCCACCTCCCCTGGCCTGAACTGTCAGGGCCTGGAGGGCTCTCACAGGCCAGTCTGGCTCTGAGCTGCCCACCCTGGGCCCACGGAACAGGTCCCCACCCCACCTCTATGAGGGCCCTGAGTTGTGGGTGTTGATCTCCAGCTCCACCAGCTGCCCTGCTCTGCTGGGCCCTGATGAGCCAGGCCCCATCCACAGGCTGATATGTCTCAGCCACCCCCACAGTGGTGCCAATGATGGTGGCTGGGGCTGGCCTGGCCCTCCTGCCTGCCTTGATCCCTGGCTGGGCTGGTGGTACAGGACCAGCCTGGGCAGCCCCAGGGGGGTGTCTCCAGCTCCAGGCACTTGGCAGCTGGCACTGACATAAATATAGCGGGGCTTATTCCTCCCAAATGAATTATGAGTGAAATTAAGTGGAAATACTTAGTTATTTCTCTTGAGAAATGAAGTGATGCTATCCAAGAGAAAGGGTTCTATCAGAGTGTGATTTATGCATTTAAATTCTTTTTTTTTTTTTTTTTTTTTTTTTTTTTCTGCTCAAATACAGAAGTATTTGAGCTTTGTGTAGAAAAGAATACAGTAAATATTGGAAGTAGCTTGTGAGAAACTGACAGGTGAGTATGAGTCCCATTAAGTAATTCTAAGAATTAGCCTACCTGAGCCTTGTGTTTCAATCTACCTAGATTTTGAACAGGGTGTTTATTTTCATGGGTGTTTGTTTATGTACAATCTTAGAGCAAATGGTCATTTATTACACAGATTATTGGAAGACTCTTTTTGTTCCCAAATTGAATCTCCTATTATCTTCATAGATCTGTAAGATAGGGAAAAAATCTTTCTCATCTTTAATTACAACTAATTACATTCATAAAACTGGCAAAGAAAATTTACTCAGCAATTTGAGATAGGGAAACAAAAATTTGCTGTTTAGCATATACTTTTAAAGTGTATTTTTAAAATAAAACCTGTTTTTCAATGTCGGAATAGTCTTAAATCTCATTAACAAGCAAGGCATACACTGTGAAATACTGAAAGAGGATGTTAGAGGGATGTTAAAGAGTAAGTAGATTGAAATATGAATACTTCAGGATACTGTATTCTGACTGTGTTAAACCAGTGGAAGAGAGGAATATTTCAAGACGGAGAATCTGTTCAATTTTCCTTGAAGATCAATACAAGCATGTATTAACTAGTGGTTTGTTATTCTAATATCCCAGTAAAAGCATACACTAGCTCCCAAAGTTGCATTGCTTTGACATAATGCTTAATATATTGACTATGTGCTGGATTATGGCATCAATGCATTTTATTTCATAGTTATTTTTACTTGGCTTAGCAAGTTAATCCTAATATATTGTGACTACTGACTTTGATATCAAAGTAATTCTCTTGTAAAAAATATTCTCTCCAACTATTTCTTAAAGCCCAGTAACAAATGTTTCAGGTGTTTTATTTGAATATGTAATGGGAACGGAAAAAGGCAAGCAATAAGTCCCTGTACAAATCATTATTATATTCCTGAAGTCTTATTTAAAGTACTCATCTCTCCCCCACAACCACCTTTTCCAGGAAGACATTGTGGAAGATGGAGGTATCAGAAAGTAATGGCAACACAATTATATTAATGAGACAGATATAAATGATACAGCATTACAAAAATATATGAAATAAAAATGCTGAGAAAGAAACAAGGTAGGAGGACAATAAATATAAAATAATGAATTTCATTAAGGAATTAGACAGGAAATAATTTTGCCAGCTTTTGTAACAAGACTGAAATAGCATTCAGTGAACTTAGAGGTGGAAGGTCAACATTAAGCAGAATGTTCACTACAGTTTAATTATGGGACTACCATTCAGAGATACTGAAGACAGTACTTTATTAAATTCAATGGACTGGACACAGAAAGAGCCAAAGGGAATATTATTCCCAAGTTTGTAACTGTATATTGGATACTTCATTTAACACCACATTTTTTGTTTAAGCCCACCTTATTACTAGAAGTTTATGTTATTTGGAATCAGTGGAACTTAGTAGCAGGAAGAAGGAGTTGGATCAGGATGTTCAGTAAAACTATTATAGTGAAAAGAATCATAAGACTGTTCGTAACTGGAAGATATCAAAACAGAGGTGCCTGGAAAATATTATACTCTCAATAGCTTGGTAAAACATTGATTCTATGTTAACACTTGACCTGCTTCCTGAAAATGTATTTCATAAGGCATGTACTGTTGTCATAGAACCAGAGAATGGCTTGAGTTGGAAGGGACCACAAAGATCGTCTAGTTCCAATCCCCCTGCCATGGGCAGGGTAGCCAATCACTAGATCAAACTGCCCAGGAACCCATCCAGCCTGGCCTTAAATGCCTCCAGGGATGGGGAGGTGTTCCAACTTCTCTGGCAGCTTGTTCCAGCACCTCACCACTCTCTCAGTGAAGAATTTCTTCCTAACTTCCAATCTAAACCTCCCCTGTTTCAGTTTAAGTCCATTCCCTCTTGTCCAATCACTGTCTAGAGGATGGATTGGAAGGTGAGAACTGGGGAAACAATGTGCCTCCCACTGTAAGAGAGGATCAGGATTGTGACCACCTGAAGAAACTGAACATCTATAAGTCTATGGGTCCTGATGTGATGCATCCCGGAGTCCTGAGAGAATTAGCTGATGCAGTTGCCAATCCACTCTCTATGACATTTGAAAAGTCATGGCAATCAGGTGCAGTCCCTGGTGACTGGAAGAAGGGCAGTCTTACACCCATTTTTAAGAAGGGTAGAAAGGATGAGCCAGGGAACTACCGACCTGACAGCCTCACCTCTGTGCCAGGGAAGATCATGGAACAGATCCTCCTGGAAGCTATGCTAAGGCACATGGAAGACAGGGAGGTGATTTGTGACAGCCAGCATGGCTTCACCAAGGGCAAGTCCTGCCTGACCAACCTAGTGGCCTTCTATGATGGCGTAACTGCATTGGTGGACAAGGGGAGATGTCATCTATCTGGACTTCAGGAAGGCCTTTGACACGGTCCCCCATAACATCCTTCTCCCTAAACTGGAAAGATATGGATTTGATGGGTGGACCATATGATGGGTTAAGAACTGGTTGCAAGATTGCGTCCAGAGAGTAGTGATCATTGGCGCAATGTCTAGATGGAGGTTGGTGATGAGTGATGTCCCTCAGGGGTCTGTACTGGCACGGATACTCTTTAACAACTTCATCAATGACATTGACAGAGGGATTGAGTGCACCCTCAGCAAGTTTGTGAATGACACCAAGCTGTGTGGTGCGTTTGACGTACGTGAGGGACGGGATGCCATCCAGAGAGACCTAGAGAGCCTGGAGCAGTGGGCCCAGGAGAATCTCATGAGGTTCAATAAAGACAAGTGCAAGGTCTTGCACCTGGGTCGTGGCAACCCCCACTATCAATACAAGCTGGAGGATGCAAGGATTGAGCAAAGCCCTGACAAAAGCAACTTGGGGGTACTGGTGGATGACAAGCTGGACAGGAGCCAGCAGTGTGCCCTCGCAGCCTGGAAAGCCAGCCACATCCTGGGCTGCATCCAAAGCAGCGTGGCCAGCAGGGCAAGGGAGGTGATCCTGCCCCTCTGCTCTGCGCTGGTGAGACCCCACCTGGAGTGCTGCATCCAGATGTGGAGTCCTCAGTGTAGGAGGGACATGGACCTGCTGGAGTGTGTCCAGAGGAGGGCCACAAAAATGATCCGAGGGGTGGAACACCTCCCCTGTGAGGACAGGCTGAGAGCATCGGGCCTGTTCAGTCTGGAGAAGAGAAGGCTCCAGAGAGACCTGAAAGCAGCCTTTCGGTATCTAAAGGGGGGCTACAAGAAAGAAGGGGACAGACTCTTTAGCAAGGTCTGTTGTGATATGACATAGGGAAATGGTTTCAAATTGAGAGAGGGGAGATTTAGACTAGATATAAGGAGAAGGTGTTTTACAGTGTGGGTGGTGAAGCACTGGCACAGGTTGCCCAGAGAGATGGTGGATGCCCCATCCCTGCAGACCTTCAGTGTCAGGCTGGACAGGTCTCTGACCAACTTGATCCAGCTGTAGGTGTCCCTGTTCACTGCAGGGGAGTTGGACTGGATTGCCTTTAAAGGTTCCTTTCAACTCCAGCAATTTTATGATTCTATCATCTATGTGTGTAAAAATTCGATTCCCTCCTACTTGTGAGCTCTTTTCAAGTATTGGAAGTCCGAAATGAAGTCTCCGCAGAGCCTTCTCCAGTTATCTAGAGTAAATTTTCTAGAAAACCTAGATTAAAAAGAGCTTCAAATAAGCTATGTGTGGCAAAACAGTTTCACTTAGACTTTTTTTTTTTTTTTTTTCTGAATTTCAAGTATTATAACTGACTTATGCCTGTAATGACTAATTTGCACAGATACCCATTTATAACTACTTTAAACTCGGTAATGTTATCTATATAACATGTAGTTCTGCATATTATGGTTTACACTTTATTCAAGTTAAAGTCACTTTTTCTGTGTCCTCTGGACACTTGTCAAATCCATTTTCATGTGTTCAAAAACAGAGATAGAAGTTCCCACCTTGGGTTTAATATACTAGTGAATTTTCCATCCTTTCACAGTTCCTTTGGTCCCAGGAGCTAATTGACTTCACTGGGATTGTTTTTGATGCAACGCTATAAATGAACTAAGGAGAGAGACTCTTTCAGGTGGCTGTAGTATGATCTCTTCAAATATTTACTGTAAGCTTCACAAATAGGTATTTGAACAGTCATTTTTACATGAATAATCATCCTATTGCAAGGCAACATTTTATTGTATACTATAGCATATATAGTACATAAATTATAGTATATAACCACATGTATAGAATGCGTTACATAGCATCTAAACCTGAGAATAAACAAGCTTAACAAACTGCATTCAGAAGTGATACCATTTGTTAGAGGGGAGCTCAAATAGCCTTGAGCAGAATTAAAATTCCCAGAAGGCAGTTAATGTTACTGGTAAGACACAGTGGAAGAAATTGCCGTCCTAGCAGTAATCTTACAAAAACCCCTTTAAGTTGAGGAATTATCAGGAGAGATAGCCATTTTGTTTGAAGTTAATCTTACAAACCTCAGAGATAAAGCTTGACAAAGAATGTCTTCATTGGAGTCTAGCATCTCTATACTTCAGTAACCGTGGGACGTACTCTCTGCTTTCATTCCCTCCTGT
The DNA here is from genome assembly GCA_013399715.1 of Alectura lathami. NCBI lineage: Eukaryota > Metazoa > Chordata > Aves > Galliformes > Megapodiidae > Alectura > Alectura lathami. Next base: position 26,065 of record VXAV01009569.1, on the reverse strand, counting down.
ATGTTACACTTTAGGATTCCAATTACACTAATAATTCAAATGAAAATGTAAATTAATCTGTTTACTAATACTGTTATGCCAAGAATGTCTACTTCCACTTTAATGATCTAAAAGGAGAAGAATTCTTTTGGATGTATTGCATATACTATTTCTAATTATCCTGAAATAAATTAAGTTTCAAAAGAAAAAAAAAAAAAAAGAAGCTGGATTCACAGAAGTCACTGAGAAGCTGCTTCAGCATGACTCAGTTCTACCCAGGTTTTGCCTTTAACAGGCATGGGGTGGAAAGTGAATTTTCTTTCTTTCCCCCTTGTGTGTGTGTAAATGACTTCAGTTAGCAAATCTATTTAATCTGTTACCTTTTCTCTCTTCTCATTATCAGCTAACTTCCAATATTTAAACTAAAAATTCAGGAACAAGATTCAATGATAAGGAAAGGATATGCAATGACACATGCCAAGATTTTAAAGAAATAAGTCATAGAACTGGATATTTACAACATTACAACATATACAACATGAAACAACAACTTTCATTTAAATGAAAAAACAAACAAACAAACAAACAAACAAAAAAAGAGAGGCTTATTTGAAAGCAACAACCTCAGTTTAAAAAATAAATAAATAAAAACATAGTTTTATGATATATTTTGCCTTGGTCACTATTTCTAACCAAAATCTTTGCTTGTGGGGAAGTTTCTTGGCAACTTGAAACACAGATTAAAGGACATCATCACACATTAGTGAAATTTCACCACTGTGTAGTGTGCAGAGGGATGTTTATTCCTGGAGTTAACACTTCAAAACGTCTTAAGGTTTGTTTTCTCTTCTGTTACCTCCATGCAAATTAGATGCCATTTCAGCACATTCTGACAGCTTTGTAATTAACATCAATACCTCGACAAGAACTCTGAATTGGAATGTTTTTATAGTAGAAGTCTGATTGAACGCTGTTAAATTTTGCTCATAAATTAGTTATGTCTATATTACAGATGTTTTAATTAGAAGTTATTAACATGAATAACAAAAAGCAGTCTCCATTTTATAAATTCCAAATATTTTCATATTGACAGGTTGAGCGTATGAAGAAAACAGTCAATGCTGGATTTCTGTGTTGTAACTTGAATTTGATAATTAGAGTTTGCTTAGATGTGAATTTACAGTCACATCTGAACAAGATTTAACTCTTCAGGTATGGAAAACAGTCTGTAGCTTATACTATTTTTTCATTGGAATTTGTTTTTCCTTTGTGTTTTATATAAAGATTTTTTTTCTGAGGGAAAAACAAATTTGATGCGACTTCTCTCATTTTGCGTTTAAAGAGACATGCCTGTGTCTTTCCTTCCCTTCTGAAGGATTCCTGTAAATTGCCATCCAGGCATGGACATAGACATAGGTGGGGTGGTCCCTTGCTGATCCCTGGTCAAGCCTCTGAAACAGTGAAACACCCAAGGTAGAACATTGGTGAATGTCATTGCCAAAGTCAGGGGACTGAGGAAAGGGAAGAAAGACTTAATTTAAGTGTAAATACATACAGAACCCCCCCCAGTGCACTCAGTGAACAAATATTTTTAAGAAGCCAGGCTCTCTATGCTGTAGACTGCTTTTACAACTTCTATTTGCTACACTTTTAACTGTTCTAAAACTGAGTTCTTTGCATGCATATATGTCGAATTATACCTGATAATTATAGTTAATATCACATAGAAAAAGCCACAGAATGAGGCACTTCACCCCATCTGTAAACATTTATTTATATGCAGGTTGCATCCATCCCTTGCATAACAATAACTCAGAAATGGACCTTAATATAATCTGTTTTATGTGATTAATTATTCTGTCCACTTCTTTATGGGAGATAGCATTTCCTGCATGCAAAGATCAATGGTAAATTTAAAAGGCTTGCAAGGCTTGAATTAATTTAATAAATTAAGATACTGTAGTTATAAGTAATTTTAATAATTTAGTTCTTTATGAGCATCTTTTTAATCTTATCAATATCAATCTAGGAAAAAAAGGAAAGGAAGATCTCTAACACAAATAATTTTTGTAAAATGAAGCAAATGTTAACAGGTAGCTGCCTGTGCATCTACTGCTTATTATTTTCAAGGAATCATAGAATCATAGAATCGTTATTGCTGGAAAAGACCTCTAAGATCATCTAGACCAACCATCAAACACCACCATGCCCACTGAGCCAGGTCCCTAAGTATCACATGTACACCTCTCTTGAACACCTCCAGGGATGGAGACTCCACCACAGCCCTGGGCATTGTGTGATTAATTATATTTTAAAAACAACAACTTTCTAGTATATATATACATTTTGAAGCATATATGCTCATTCACTAGGATCAGTAAATGTTAAGAATGATGAATAATTTCCTTACTAATGCTTTTAGTTCCTTAAATTTAATGCTTTTACTATGAGATAATTCTTTTTATCATGCCCTTTATTAACCTACTACATTAATCAACATCTGCACTGCTGTTCAAAATTCTCCCTTTCTGGCCTCCAAGGTAATAAGATAACCTCAGATCTGCCCCTATTAATACTTCTTAAATTTCTGCTCAACTTCAGAACCCAAATAAATTATTTACTTAAAACATAAAGGATTTACCCATCTTTTAAACACTATCTCAAGCATTCCAGAAGTTCACAGGCAAAGCTTTGCTTCTGAAAGTTTGTATTTGTAGAAATTTACAAACATTTCTTTGTAAAGTTAAGCTTATCTTTATATTATAGTAGTCTAAGCAGAGGAATTTACTCGATTTATGCCCAATTAGTGTAGTTGTGTTCGAATGTGCTGTCACGACCACCCTTTAGGAATTTGGCCTCACCCAATGAGAACTCTCACAGCTAGATTAGTGAATAGTGCAGTTTAATCAAGAAACAGATTACAGATTCTTTTGGGTTGCAGGTGATAAATGCACTGTCTGCAAAGCATGTGTAGTTAAACAAGAACATGAATAATACAGCCAACTACAGTCACATTAAAGCATAAAACAATTCCATAGAATTCTAGCTTCCCCAGGAAAGCACTAAGTATAACCAAGTGTGAGAATCTTACCCAATAGGTGTCCCTATCGGTGGGGGGAGAGGCTCATCCTGTCAGTTCGTCCCAGCTGCAATGGTAACCTTTTTTCCTTCTCCTCAGTTATGAAGTCTTTTCTTCCTTCCCCCCTAAAAAATCCTCTCCTAAGCTAATTTATACTATTTTCTTACTTCCATGTGGAGCGTGAGTGACTCTAGTCATACATACCTTTGTCCTGCAAAATTTACTTGAAAGCATGTTGTGGTGGTTTAACCCACGATAGCTCCCAGCTGTCCCTTGCTCACCACCCCCAAGGCCGCAGAGGCCCCGACCTACCGGCATACCGCCAGCGGCCGGTACCAGTAGGACGGAGGACAGAGGTGAGAAAGAGGAAAAATAATGTAGAACTTGAGAGTTAAGATACAAACTAGTTTACTAAAATAGCTAAGGAACAAAAGATAATAAAAATGCAAAGGGGATATAAGGGTAATAATACTGACAATTGGAAAAAACAGTGACTTATGAGAATGGCTATTTCTCACCTACACGCAAGCCCAATACAGAAGGGTAAAAAGAGACACGCAAGCCACAACTTGCCCCCCCTCACTAGAAAGCAGAGGGAGGGCCATGAAGTGATATATATGGTATGGAATACCTTGTGGGTCAGTTTGAGTTAGATGCCCTAACTCTGCCCCCCCTCACAAATTCCTAACCCTTTTTTTCCAGCATTTGCAGATTCAACTAGGCTAGAAACCATGACAATGTTTTTGTCAGAAAGGTGGAAAACTACTGCCTCAGGGCTGGCTCAGGAAGACAAGGTGGTTTATCAGTCTGAAGAGAATCAAGAAGTCCCCGTCCCTGCAGGCTGATCACAGAATTTGGCCACGGGGTCTCCACTCTGCTCCATACTCCATGTTTTTTTTCCTTAAGGTCAGCATACCAGGCTCCCCTGGTGTTTGCTAACAGCAAAGGTCACAGGGTACGTCGCTTAGGGAACTATAATGGGATGGATTATCCACCATTTTTCCAGGTGGAAGGTTTACCTTCTTTCAGGAGGTGGACATTTCAATAAGCTGCCTCCAGCAAGTACTGTAAGCTTCTTCCCATTTAAACTACATTGCACATTTAGGCAAATACAACGGGGTTAACCAAACTGGAATTTATATATGCAATGGAGCTTAAACAGCTATTCCACAGTGGCGGAAGTGTACCCTTTTAACTTCTGTCTTAGTGTTAATCATTCTCTTGTTTAATACTGATCAATTTAACATGCTTCAGAGAAGCAAACAAACAAACAAACAAACAAACAAACAAAAACACAAGGAAAATAAGGTCAGGACTGCAATTGCTTGATATTTTTCCTATACTGTACCATGTGTTTTTGTGTTTATCAACTAGGAAAAAATTGTTTAAATGACTCTGATCTGAACTTGTATTATTGATGAATATCTATAAAGAGAACAATTGAACTATAGATACAAGTATCAATCGTGTTTAAAAGTAACCAGGCTCAGAGCATTTTTCCTGTTGGAGGTGCTCAATTCTGAATTTAGTTTTAGCAAAGTTGGCAAAGGGGGGGATTTGTTGTTTGTTTTGTTGTTGTTGTTTGTTTGTTTGTTTTCTGATATTGGGCCACATCCAAAAAGTGACTTGGGGCTCTTTTCTGTTGCACACATTTTTATTACTAAGAAGAAATTCTAAGTGAGAAGAAATTCCCATCAAGATAAAAATCAAGGAGTCAAGGATGTAAAATACTTTTAACTTTGTACCAGTGATGTAAGCAGAGGACATTTTTTGCAAGTTATTACCCAGCATTGTCTGTGACTGTATATGTCCACGTGTGTCTGTGTATCTTCAAAAAAGTTATTATCTTTTTACAGAGTGAAAGTCTAATGACCTTAGTAGAAGGAAGTCTGTGTGATTAGCTTGTGTTACTAAACATTTATTTAGGTGATTAGGAAATCTCATCTGGAATGTTAGTAATTAAAAAAAAAAAAAAAAAAAAACTTAAAAACAACAACACAACACTAAAAATCTCATCAGGATTGATACAAAGGCTCCCAAAATGGAAACACAAGCTGAAAGCAGATGAATTGAAAGTCGAAGCACAGCATGATACCATAAGCCCAAGGCCTAAAGATACAAATAGACATGTTCAACTGATAGAACAGACATAAAATATATAGTAAAACTTGATTTAACTTGCAGATCCATATACTAAGTAAACAGCCTGTCTTAGAAAATGGACAAATCATGACTCAGATTTGAGCAGAAGGACTTAATTTATACTAAGAAATTCTACTCTTTCCAAAGGGGTTCTGTTTCTTCAGTTCACATGATATTTGATCTCAATCTGGCCTCAGGGGCTATGTTTTAAAAGTTGGATTCAAGAATGAGTGGAGAATTTGGTCAATGTAGGCTGCAATATCCAATGCAGCATCATGCAGAAATGCTAGTTTAGATCCCAGAAACAAAGTTTTTATGTTGTTTTTATCTCCAATACCACTGCCATTCTGAAACCAGCACTCACCAGTTCTCTGTGGACCCTAATGGCACTTCATAAACTCTGCTTGGAAGAATTCCAAAGCAGAGTCCTACACACTGTCTCTAACCCTGGGGTCAGCAAGTAGCTGTTTCTCAGTTTGCTTTTGAGTACCCTCAGTGATCGTAGATCTCTGCCACAAGAGATGTTTAGAAACACTGTGCCCTCAAGAAAGCCGAGCAGCTTGGTGTGGTCTTTCTAATGTACGTCCAACTAATGAAAGTTTAATATAAACCACAGAAACCGTCTTCAGAGCAAAGACTAGAATAACATCACAAACATTCTTGCCCCTGGGCTGTGTTACATTCCTTGTCTTTTCTCCTGGATCACAGTAATCTTTCACTACACAGTCGCACAGTGTGAAAAAACTTAATGATTATGAGTTTATGCACTCAGGGCGAGGATGTTGGTTTTCACTCCCTGAGGTAGATGAGAAAATTTATCACCCAATCCAGACAATGCTCTTGTGCATTTTATGAAAAGCCTCAATGATGCTTGTATAAAAATAGAACCATATCTAAAGGTATGATACAATCCTCTCTCCCTACAAAATTACTTGACTCTACTGTCAATGCTGTCCTGTGTTACACAACTTTTGATGGCATGCCATCACATTTCCACTTTTGCCTCCAGTTCATTCAGTTAAGATGTAGTTTGCCTTGAATGCAATCAAATAAATTTAATTTTGGGGCAAGCGAATTACAAAAGAAAAACAGCTGGACAAAACATAGAAAGCAATTATTTCCCAGCAAAACATAAAATTTCTCCCTTAAAAGATTCTATAAACCCTAAAATAGTGGCAATAAAACTGTCTAGATGTTTCACTGTTACTGCATGAATAGAAGAATCGTATTCTAGTTCAGTGGTCTCATTTTTGTTTTGTTTGTTTATTTGTTTGTTTACTTAAGTTTGACTTTCCAATTATTTTAGCCAGCAACCGATTGAAAGAACACAGCTCTAATGTGGGAAGATGCATATGGCTTTCACAGCAGCTATAGTCCTTTCAAGGCTTAAGAAAATCTTTATCATAGTTTCCTCATCTGAAAGAAGAGAGATCTGAGAGTTTCTACCACTTGTCTGAAATACACCAGGAAATAAGTCAATAGAGAAGCCTTCTTGAAACACTACTGTGTTGCAAAACATTAAAGCTTAAGCAGAGCAGACAAAATTGTCAAGAGTATAGCTATTCTGGTAAATTAACAAGCTTTTCGATGGCTGGGCACTGCTGAAGGCTCTTTCTTTGTTCCAGGGAAATACATCTGAAAGGAGACAGATGTTATGGTTTTCTAAGAAACACTTCAGGCAATGGCAAAGCCCAGCACACATTGTTTTCACCATAAACTGTACTCTTTGCGATTTGATAGCAAAACTGGCTTAGAGGGATAACTCAATGCAATAATGCATTTAGCATAATGCAGTACAATCTCTACAGAAATGTGGTACATACTTTCCAAACTCTTTGTACACCTTCCCTGAAGAAAGAATCACAAAAGAAGTTTTTAAACTAGTTATGTTTTCTTTAACAGAAGGCCCTATGACAAATAGCATTACTGGAAAAGAACTGTACTGACCATTACTCAAAGCTCCCTTAAACATTCTTTGTTTTGTTCCCTGCTGTAATCAGCTTTTCTTTGCCCCCCCCACCAAAGTGCCTTCTTAATACACAAGCTGAAGTAAGGCTTGTGTATCCACAAAAAAAAAAAAAAAAAAAAAAAAGACAATCTTCCTCAGCTGTTGTTTACACTGGCTTTTTTTCCATTACTGTTTGTTATAGCTGTCTGTCATGCTGTGCTTAAATACCTTGCAGGCATATTTAGCAATATTTCGCCTTACCATCTGGAACAGACTTTCACCCAACTCTGGGTTTGTTGTGCTTAAGAGCCCCATCTGGTGTAATGTCTCGGAAGTATAAATAGGGCAGAGACTCCCAGTTTGTGGTAGTTTTAGAGGAAAGCAAAACCAGTAATGTTTAATCAAAATCCCAGCAAAACAAGTGAAGACATTTGACTGACTTCAGCTGGCTCCAAGTAATCATCTGCAAGTACCATCTCTACTCAGGAAGTCAGCTTGAGAGTCCATGTTCACTCTTCCTACAGACAAATTGTACAGCCATGTAGAAATGACAAGGATCTCACAGCTTGTTCACTCATATATCTAAAATAATGTATGCAGTTCATTCAAGGATGCATAATTCATAACTACGCTAGAAATATAGCTGCATTTTTATAGGGCACTTAATAGCAGATAATGCAAAACATTTGTTTTCACAAATCGCATACAAAATAGAGAATGCTGGGAACAAGCACGAAGGCCAAAAATCAGGGAACAGTATTTTGTACTGCATTTTCTTTCAAGGAAAACTGTAATATGTGAAAATGAGATCATCACAGAAAAGATGATGTAGATGAATTATTCACATCTCTGTGTGTTTTGTATCAACTTTCCTGCTGAGTAACAACGTTATGATGGTGTCATAGTCTTCTTCTCTTAGACTTCTTTTTAGCAAAAAGTTTTTGATTACCTGATGTGTCTGCTGTGTTCTGTCTACTAGAAAACACTTCCCAGAGCTTTTTTTATTTTTTGTATGAATGTATAAATATATAGCATTACAAGGAAGAGCCATCTGGGTCTGTGTCTATTGATGAGTGTGACGTCAGATAAGTTTGAAAAAGGTAAAAACATTAAATAGTTGACATGGAAAAATGTGTGTTTACATAAAATAATAATATGCCAACATAGATTACAGGATTTCCCAATATATTGACTTAAAAAGAATTTGAAAGCAGCTAAGAGTTGAAAATATCCAAGTATATTTATGACTTTAAAACTTGTGCAGCTTTAGTAGAGCTCTTGACATAATTTCTTTCCCACATCCTTCAAAGAATTTCCATTATTGTCCCTGTTAGCAGACTTCTGCACAAGGGTCATCTCAAGTAGATTAAACAACACACTTAGGTCATACTCTGCCTGAAACCTAATTCAGTCTCATAATGTGTAACAGAATTGAGAAAAAATAATTGAAATGTTACAGCTGATAAAAATAGAGAATAACATCAAAGATTCTCACTGTAACTCTTGTAGATGCTACTGGACTAATTTGCTTGGTAATAAGTCTTAAATTACGAAGTCATTTTCTTCAGCCATACCCTGTCATACATATGACATTTTTACTAGCATTATTTCTAGGTGTCTTAGATTGAACATTCGTTGTTCAAAACAACAAGCTTTACACTGAACCAGACAAGAGCAGCTTGATATAATACTACTGAAGCAACAGCAGTGACAGAGTGACAGTAAAGAGATATTCAATCGTCTGTGATTTCCCCTCCCAATCTCTATTTGCAGTTTAAGCAGAAACAAAAAGCCTTCTAATCTGTACAAGATGATTATGATTGTTAGGAAAGATCAACAGAGGTTCCATATTACAAGTCAGTGCAGTTATGTGTTCATCTAGACATACTCTCTTAATAATTTTCATGTAAGATGTATCACAGTTTAAGATCAGTAAAATATGAGCCATGGCTTTGCAAAAAAGTAGTACCCTCACAAATTCATTCAGAAGACAAAACATCTTCTTCAGAGCCCTGCTGGCATTTCATTTTCAATTCAATTTTGCTTGAACAACCAAACCAACTCCACTCTGCGTTGGCTAAATCTGCAAGGGCACTTACCTTGTCTTTTCTGGTAGACCTCAAGCCATGCGTCATGGAAAGGACAACCACTTTACACTGTTGCCTATCCTGTCTTTTAAAAGTTACATCTCCTAGGGAAGATCTGAATGTCATGATCCCCCAGAGTTTTTCTTTCCACCCAAGCAGGATTAAATACTTTTTTATTTTTTTTTAATGTGAGAATTTATTTTCGTATTCCTCAATGCAACGACCTTGGAATGGCTGATATACTTGTTAATTCTTTCCTATTTCACAGGATAAATGACAGTTATTATTAGCCTTTGCATTGCACATAGTATCTTTTTTTCATAAAAGGAGCTCTAAGTTACTTTTGATAAGCTTCTAGGATCTGATGGATATACTTGTTACTTCAACAATTTCACTGTTTACTGTAGGGTCTCTCCAGAAAAGCTAACATTTGCTGAACTTCTACAAGCCTTTTAGATAAAACAAATAAATCTAATAATGAGACTTAATCATTACCTCTATTAATTCTGCACTAGAGGATAAAATCTGAAATTACAAAACTCCTTAGAAAAGGTGACATTAGCACATCCTGCAGCGTACTTAAATGTCATAAGATATACTGTTTTAATCTATGTCAGGGAGATTTGCACAGTAAGATTACAAACCGTATTTTTGACAAGACATTTCTCTTGCAAAGAAATAAAACAGCTATATATATATATATATTCTCTATTGCAAAAGTGCTGTACACTTTTAACTCCCTTTGTTATATGCTCTTCTTTTAGGGTTGGGGTTTTGTGTTTCCAATGCTTATTAAAAACTGTCTATGTAAAGCACCTAGCGAAATGACAGGCAACTGTCCCCATGCAGCTGAATAAAAGGTTCATTTGATTCTCAAGTGTATAAAGAACTATCCTGATGATATATTTTTAAGAATCCAAATCTCAGCTCACTCCTTGCCTTGGAAAACTTACAGGTTCTTTCTGACAAAAATATTAGGGAACTGCAGCGTGAGAGGCTGAGCTAACTTAATCATGTCAAGAATCTGAGTAGTCAGTTTCTGAAGAAGCCACAGTTTTGCTTCATTTGTGCTAAGGAGATATTACTAAGATCTTTGGATGTACACTATATATTTTCCAAAAATAAAGAAAAAGCTTTAAATCAGTTACTAAATTTCAGAAAGAAGTACAGGACTTATTACGCCACAGCTATCTTGTTCAGGCTTTGATAGAAAGTTCCACAAGCAGGCAGAAAAGAGTCAAGCTGACACAAAAGATTTGGAAACTCTAAAACACAGAAAGCTGGAATAGCAGCCACTTCAGGTCTCATGTTTTAAATGTTTCTGTCAGCTGAAAAAAAAAGGTATATCTCTAAGGCTGGTGATCGGCAGTTAAAATGCAGTCCCCAAACTGCTGATACGGATGAATTCCACACCAAGACACAGAGAAATACCAACTTTTTTCCTGGAAGAAAAGGTGGATAAAAGAAGACCGACTAAAACATGTTATATGCATCTTTCTCTGTTCTATCATGGCCTAAACTTCATAGTGCCTCTTTGCAGGACCATCATTCTCAGATGTGTTTATGCTATGAGCTGAATGAATTCTTCTAGCCAAATTTGCATTGGAAAGGATGAGGATGTCCTCACAACAAATGCCCTAGTACTTAATTGACCCTGATTTTCCTGCTCAGTAGTGTTTTATATTTTTACTTTTTTGACATCTGTTCACAAATTAAAGGCCTGAGCTTTTCAAAATTTTTGTTCACCCTCGGCCACCCTGCTTTATATCTAAAGAGTCCTTCATCTGTGCCAAAGATTTTCTATGTGCTAAGAAGGCAGTTATGGAATATGTGACTGCATTTGAACATTACTGATTTTTTTTTTGTCATAAATACAATAAAAGTTCTCAGTATTTGATTTTTTTGTTTGTTATCAGCTGCAAATCTGCACAACATTTTTATCAAAGTCTCGGACATTTTCATACTGTAATGTGATGTTGCTGAAAGTATTTTTTGGTTATCTTTGGAGACTGATTTAGTAATCACAAAACATGGGAGAACAGAACAAGTATATTTCCTTTGCCTGGGTATTTGCTCCACTGGCATTACCTGGATACTCTTGTGTTATTTTTCTTAAAAAAAATAATTTTATGAGAACATTTTAAGGAAAGAATATCCATCATGAACTTTTTTTCAGAATTGTTTTCTCTTCTACCCAAATCATTACAAACTAAATAATTTGCATTACATTAATTATTATTGCTTGAATCTCTGAAACCAGACGTGTGCCACAAAATTTTAAATTCATTCCACACGTTTACATCTTGCTAACGTCTTGATTTTTTTCTGTAATCTAAGTAAAACTTTTCCTGGTTCTACTTCATAACTGATTTTCCTGTATGTTTTTCAGATTTGTTACTGCCTTTCTGTGACATATTTTCAGCCTTGTCCTTTCTTTCAAAGCCTTCTTTTCAGTTGATCATACTCTTTTATGTCCACAAATGAAACTATCTTGAAAAAAAGGTAAACAACAATTTGTGCATAAGCAAGTTGACTTATTAGCAGAATAGCTGCAGGCAGTCAGTGGCTCTACATCCTGGTGGATGCCTGTGACATGTGGTGCCCCAAAGGGGTTCATCCTGGGACTGGTGCTCTGCAACATATTTACCAATGGCCTGGTGAGAGTGAGATTGAATCCTGGAACCATTAAAATCATTAAGGTAGGAAAAGACCTCTAAGATCATCTAGTTCAAACATCAACCCATCACCACCACACCCACTTAACCATGTCCCTAAGTGCCACATCTACATATTTATTGAACACCTCCAGAGACAGATTTTCCACCATCTCCCTGGGCAGCCTGTTCCAATGCCTGACCACTCTCTCAGAGAATTTTTTTTTTTCGTAATATCCAACCTGAACCTCCCCTGGTGCAGCCTGAGGCCATTACCTCTCATTCTACCACTAATTACATGCGAGGAGAGGCCAAACCTCACCTCACTGCAGCCTCCTTTCAGGCAGCTGTAGAGAGCAATAAGGTCTCCCCTGAGCTTCCTCTTCTCCAGACTGAACAGCCCCAGTTCCCCCAGCCCTCCCCATCAGCCTTGTGCTCCAGGCCCTTCACCAGCTTTGTTGCCCTTCTTTGGACACTCCCCAGGGCCTCGATGGCTCTCCTGTAGTGAGGGGCCCAAACCTGAACACAGAACTCGAGGTGCAGCCTCACCAGTGCCCAGTACAGGGAGACGATCACCTCTCCAGTCCTGCTGGCCACACTACATGAACTATTTATTCAGTTGCAAATTATTTTTCACATAGACAACATATTTCCCTGAAAATGGAGCGGAAATCAGTTCCTTGTTTATGTTCCTTGGAATTTTGAGGTTTCAAGTAAGAACAAAGACTCTGATACTGCAAGAACATACAAATAAATTCAAAGTCTGAGTTCTGTATTTTGAATATCCAGTAAACGTAATTTGTTTGCCTTTTTCTGTAGATCTACTCTACATAAACACTTTTAGAAAGTAAGTGGGGATTAAATATCCTTTTTTTTAATGCTTTTCATTTTGTCATTATCAACTCAAGCACAAAAAACTATTTGAACTACAGCCTGCTCTTACTCACTAAACTCAGGATATTACAGAAACCATTCTAGAGACTTCCTGGCAGTGCATTTCTTCCAGCCAATATCCAACGGAACAATAAGCAATATAAAGTACTCGTGGAGCTTTCACCTTTTCATGTTATCTTAAAATGCAAGTTAATTCCAGGAGGAAAAGAAACTCAGATATTGCAGTGGTGCTTCTTAGAATGTACACATTTTTCTAATTACAATGTCAAGTTAGCATTATCAGAAAATTAGAGATATCTAGCCTGTGGGTCTTTTATTGAAAACCCATTTAAGAACATTATATATTTTTATACTCTAGTATGATTAGAAACAGCAATAATGTGGTTGGAAGTGTGACAATGGACTCAGAATTACAATAAGACGTCAGAAGAAACTCCTGGCACTAATATATAGCTCATTATATTTTACCTTTAGAACCTGCATGCGACACATAGCACAGAATGCTTTTTCATAAACATTTTGATAAGTATTTCAGTACATATGTGTATATTTTCTTGAATAATACTCAGATTTTAAGTAAGTTTGTTTGTTTGTTTTTTCAAGTTACAAATATGCCAATAGTTAAAATTGTGTTTTGTTTGCTAATGAAAAATATTGATAACTCCAGGAAATCACATGCATTTCTGCTATCCACTCATTAAAGAATATTTCCAGGAAATGTACACACTCTTCCCAAAATAAATCCTGCATTCTTCAGCAGTACACTTTTGACAGTACTGGAAATAATTTATTAAAAAATATCCACAGAATGGAGGTAGCATGGCTGAAGAAATAATAGAAAATGTGCAGTTCATTTAATCCTGTACTGTTTTACCAAAGGTTTATCTGAAATTCCTTATCAGGAACAGATTCAACGCCTGTTACCAGTCATTGCTGTCTTTATGTCAGGAAGGTGTTCCAATACACAGCCAGAAAAGGAGCTTTCTAGTATTGACATACATCAAGTAGAATCTGAGTGACTCTACATCATTTAAAGATTTAATCTGTTAAATGACACATTAATAGTACTGCGGTTATACCACACTTGCGTTATCTCACTTATCATGAGCTTTTACCTTACCATGCAGCTCCTTAATCAAAATCAACAAACTGTGTTTTGCCAAATTAAAACAGTACATTTCACCCTAACATAGAAATGAAGCAAAGTATGGGGATTTTATACTATGCACTATGGAATGAAATTTTTTATTGCGTACAGAATTTTGGAACATGTAATGAGAAAAAAATAAATGGCAAATAGGAAATAGATTCCACATTTAAAGGTATTTTACTGGGTATTGCTTCTCTTGTAAGTAGTATTTTTTGCTTTGTGACTCATGCAGAATAATCACAACACCAGAAAGTTTTCAATTTTAGATTCAAAAACTCACATCTAATACCTGCAGTAAAATTTTTCTTTGTTGTTGTTGCTTTGAGTGAGGATATCATTTACTGAGAGATGCATTTATCTGTAGACCTGCAAAGTAACAGGCTGTTAAATTCAGTGAGCTATATCAGAATAAGGAAGAATTATATAAGGTGGAATTTTTCTTTCCAGCTCCCCTTTCCTTCTCCAGGTTACATACATAGTCTACAGCATTAATGAGTAAAAGAGTCTTAATCTGTTACTCAGTTTCTGCATTCACAGTAAAGCTCTGGATATTTTTCGTTTTCTGTTTCATTTCCATGCCACAGTAATTAATTTCAAAAGTGTCACTGAGACATTCACTAAGGCCTTTAACTCACTCCAAAATTACATGGAATAATAGAAATGTAGGACCATGAAAGAGACCAGCTCATCCTTCCCTCTGCCATTGCATGACTTTGGCTATTCATGATAGCTACTGTCTTGCATTGATCTTAATAACCTCTGGTGTAAAGAAAACTAAAAAACATAAAAAAAATGATTTAAAGACAGGGGAAAAGAAACAGCTTTTATAAATACATCTTATTATTACATCAACAGCAAAAGGACAAAAGGAGTACTAAAGAGAATCTCCACATTTTACTGGATGTGAGGAAAAACATAGCGATGGCAGAGGAGGTACCTCAATGTCTTCTTTGCCTCCATCTTTGTAAGCAAGGTCAGTTGTTCTCAGGGTACCCAGCCCCGTGAGTTTGGAAGACAGTAATAGGGATTGAGATGAAGCTTCTACAGTTCAATGGGAACCTGTCACATATTAAATCATTTGAATGTTCATAAGCCTATTGCCCAGATGAGATTCAACCAAGGGTGCTGAAGGTGCTGGCGTGAAGGTGCTTGGTGAGGTGCTGCCTCACCAAGGCATTTTAAATAATTTATCAGCAGTTCTGGCTAACAAGGGAGACCCCAGTTGTCTGGAGGTTAGCAAATGTGACACCAATCTACAAGAAGGGCTGGAAGGGGGATCCAGGGAACTATAGGCCTGTCAGTCTCACCTTGGTACCTGAGAAGATCACGGAGCAGATCGTCTTGAATATCATCACACGATACACACAGGACAAACAAATGATCAGGTGCAGCCAGTATGGGTTTCTGAGAGGTGTCTTACCTCACTAACCTAATCTTCCTCTGTGGCAGGATGACCTGCTTAGTGTATGAGGGTGAAGATGTGGATGTTGTCTACATTTGCAATAAGACAACTTGTAGGCAAACAAGCTAACTTTCATTGAAAGTTTGACCTACAGTTCAGACTTAATTATCAATCCAATCTAAGAGATTTTCTATTTTGCTTTCCAATGACAGCAATTTAGTTTTGAAATCCACAAGGGCCCTAAGAAATAACTATGCCATTCATAGACTGTATTTAGATTGTAATGAGCTTCTGTTGTAAAGATCTTGCAAATGTTTTTTCTCTATTTCAATGTTTGTGATGCCATCAGGAACTCACTATTCTCCTCATTAAGTCACTGGTAATGCAAAACAAAATTGAACAAGATTCTAATACTTCCTGTCAGTACAAAACAATTTGAAAAGCAATTAAGAAAGAAGGTGTAAAGAAATTTTTTTTTTTTTTTTTT
>VXAV01009568.1:12369-29975 GCA_013399715.1 Alectura lathami | reverse complement strand
CACCTGAAAACAGTATAAAATGGCCCAAGAAAGAAGGAATTCTGGGGGAACATACGATCGCAGACAAGTCAGGAGAACACCACTGGCTTCCGGGTCCGGTTGATGGGCTGAGCCTCTCTCCCCCCACCATAGGAATGCCATTTGAGTAAGATTCACACACTCAGTTGCTCTGAGTTCTTTCCTGGGAAACATAGAAATCTTTATAGCATTATTTCATGTTTTAACATATTTTGTAGTGGGTGGTATAAGTGATATTATTGCTACTCGCACGCACTTTGCAGACAGTGTTTTATCTCTGGAAATTCAAAAGGTTGTTTTCTGTTTCTCCAGTAAAGAACACTCTTCTATAAGCTAGTTGTGAGAGTTCTGTCTGGGAACATCCAATTTCCTAAGGCTGGTTGTGAGAGTCCATTTGAACACAGCTAGACAGAGGTGCTGAACTATGAGTGAATCCGTAATCAAGAGAGCTCTGTCTGGGTGCATCTAAATATCCTAAGGTTGGATGTGAAGAGTCAGTTTGACCATGGCCAGTGGTCGCCAGGACTCATAGTGCTGTAGTGCATGTTGACACTTTTAATGCAACAACAGGCTAGGCTGATAATGGAAATCCAGTTTTTATGTTGAAAGAGTAGAAAAAGTCAAGTTCATTTACACATATTCTGGAGCACAAACTTTAAAATCTGAACTAAAACCAACATGCAAAACTCCCATTGATTTCCAGAGTAGGAAATGTTCCAAGAAATTGTCTTGATTTTTATTTAGTTCTCTTCTGGCTGTATAGCAAAAAGAATTTTATTCCTGTGTAAATGTCTGAGCCTTTGAGTAACTGAGAGAGCGTGACATACTAAAACTAAAACCTGCTTGAAAAATCTAATGCCAGACACAACTTGTTTTGTGTAATTGAAGTTTGAATCAAGAACCAAGGAACTGGAATACAGTGTTCCAATACAGTTCTTAGAACTACAGTTCTAAGTTCTTTCAAATACAACACCAATAATGGGCTCATAGCTGGAGTACTGTGACTATGGTAATGATAAACTCCCAGCCAGCCCCAAACTTGTGTGGGAATTGCCTCTCCAGCTGGATGTGTATAAGTCCATAGGGCCTGATGGGATTCATCCCAGGGAACTTGAAGAACTGGCTGATGTTATCACAAGATCTCTCTCAATTATTTTTCAATTGTATTGGGAATCTGGGGAGGTCCCAGTTTCCTGGAAGCTAGCAAATGTTGTCCTATTTTTCAAGAGAGATGCCGGCCAGGTACTCTCCAAACATTTAAGGCAGTTCTTTCAATAAACAAGAAAGTTACACTTCCTCATCTATTCCTCAGGTTCAAGGAAACTTTGTTACACAGAAAAGGTCAGGTTCATAATGAAACCAAGCTGCCTTGTCCCATTCCTTAGGCACAGGCTACAGCTCTCCATATACTGCGATATTGCACCTTGCAAAATGCTTACCTCTACAGCACACGGCTTAATGTGGCAACTTGCAGCTGCAGAGTTCTGTAGAAAAAGTTTGTCAGGAAAGGGGTCTATACCCATAAAAAACGTAACCTTAGGAACCTCTAATTAAATTACGAAGTCCTCTCAGCAGCAGGGTTAAAGATATACACCTTGTCTAAAACAAAATATTTGTATATTCATTTACATGATGTTGGCTCTTGTTCTTAATTGTATTTCTTTGTCCAGGACTTAGGAAATATTTCTCTCTCATATGAATGCATAAAAATTATGGATTTTTTACACTTTTTTTTTTTTAATGTCATTCCTTATATGCCAGTATACAGTTGCATAAATAATTGCATAAGAAAAATCATATCATTTTAGAATGTTTGTCTTTTTTTTTAGGAAAAATGAGAAAATAAATTCTGGCTGCCATATCTTTAAGTCCCAGATTAGCAAATTAAAGTACTAAACAATCTGGAAATAAATAAATTAATAAAATTAAACATGTTGTTCGGTGCACCTATTTCTGCTAGCCTATTTCACTGAACTTACCCTTGTGGTTTCAATTTCCTTCTCCACTCCCTCCTGGAAAAAAAGCTGGCTGTGAATATCTTCAACTTCCTTTCTGTTTTCTTTGTATGTTGGTTTGGAAGGGTTATATTTTCTGGAAACTGCACTTTTGTGAAAGAAAGCTTCATGTAGCCCTCCCATGAACACCAAGAGGAGTTTGATTTCAGCCCTTCCCAGCAGACTCTGGGTTTTTAATCTTTCAGCTGTGAATACAAGGAACTGAAGTCCCTAGTGTCCTACTTATTCTTCAGTTTCTCCTTTAAACTCTCTCAGTTCACAAATTCTATTCTTCTTTCTAAACAAAGATCCACATATATGTGTTTTTTAAATTTTGAAACACTGAGACAAAGTACTGTGATAATATCTAAATAGATTTTCCTTCTTCTGCCAAGCTAACCACAGGAAATTTTAATATGTGATTTTCACTGCAAAAATTGGAAATTCAAAGTAATTATCATCCTGGAACCTAAAAAAAGACAGTCTGACTTTAAGGCAGAGACAATGATTTTGTTCATTTTCTTCAATCACAATTTGTAGCCAAATTACTATTTATTTGGTGTTCTGTGCATACATACAGTGTTAAAGAACAAAGCATGGGTAGCATGAAGTTCTTAGATTTTAACTACAATTTGATAAGCACTCACATATCCTTAAGACAACATTCAAAGCCATTACATTACTCACCTGCATGTAGCTAATCATATGTGACAGCATGTGTAAGAGGATTAATTAAAAACTGACTTTGTCACTTTGGATTCAGTGTTAGGTATGCAAAGCTTTCAGTTACCTGTGGGGTTGTCTGAGACATAAGTGAATTGTATCCAAACTGAAAGGTATTTTAAGACCACATAAGACTTGCTACATTGGTTCTACATTTGTAAAAAGATAGTAATAATATAATTCTCAGAGCTACCATTCTTCAAAGGCAACTGGTCCTATGGATAATCATCAATGCTAATACCCTGCAACTTCAGTTCAAGGCAAAGGGTTTTATGTGCTTGGAATGATACTTCTGTTGAGGGAATTTTTGTGATCGAGCATTTCAGTCAAATCCTGAGAAGGTCAAAAGATGACATTAACAGAGGACAATGAACAGCAAGAGGGATTCAAAAAGAAGAACCATTGGCCTGATTACTTAAGAGCATCAACTCTATATATGGAGTACTTTTCTTCATGTTTCTTTTGGTAGGATGGATGAACCTCACAGAAAAATATTCAGGAAAGATGGAACTGTCATACTTGTTTGAAAATTCATGCTAATACTATTGTTTTGAAATGTAACATATAATTAAATTGGTATTGGATGCCACCTAAAAAATAAAAAAATGTGCATAAGGAAAATAGTTGAAGAATTTTGTATAGACCAGAGGGTTCAAATTGTGCTGTGTTAAATACTTCACTGAAGTGTTCACCATGCGGCCTTATATTGTTACTGATTGCTTCAGTAACTATGCAAGTTTTCAGAGAAATACTATTTCCACAATTAATTTGAACTATTTAATATTATAGCTGCTTTACATCTAATAGAGCTGACAACTCAGAATCTAAGTTGACTTTAGAAATGCTCTTTTTTATGATATATTCCTTCGCTTTTTATTTTTTGAACATTTTTTTAAAAAACTTTATGCAAACTCCAGCAGGAATAATGAAGACTTAAATTTGTTTATATACTTTGTAATACAGAAATTATATTATTAAATATTTTTGTTAGGTTTAAGCTTTCTGATAATTTGTTGGAACTGTTTACAGTTAATAACAAAAGTTTGTAGCTTAACTGCAATAACAGTGTTGATACGATAATGTAGAGCCATAGAATCATTATTAAAGTTTGTAAAGACTTCTAGGATCATCTAGTCCAACTGTCAACCCAACACCACCAGACCCACTATATCATGTCCCTAAGCGCCACATCTACACATTTCTTGAACACCTCCAGGGATGAAGACTTCAGCCCCTCCCTGGGCAGCCTCTCCCGATGCCTGACCACTCTCTCAGAGAAGAAGTTTTTCCTAACATCCAACATGAACCTCCTCTGGCATGGCTTGAGGCTATTACCTCTCATCCTCTCACTAGGTACCCAGGAGAAGAGGCTGACCCCCACCTCACTGCAGCCTACTTTCAGGTAGTTGTAGAGAGCAGTAAGGTCTCCCCTGAGAGAGGGTCTCTCCTCCTCTTCTCCAGACTAAACAATATAATTACAAGCTTTAACAAAAGTATGTTTGACAAACACAATGTATGTTCCATTAAAAGTTATATTGTAGCTGTTTCGACTTAATATGCAATTGTTTATCAATCTGTAAATTATGTAAAACAACACATTAAAAGATATTTGACATGAGTCTCGGGAACTGTTTTAGAGTCATATATCGGAACAGACCTGTTTTGTCTCTGCCATGCTTTCGTATTATTGAAGCAGCTACACAACTTATTGACAATAAAGAATGTAATTCTGGTTCTTAGCTATGTATCTCAGAAATTAATTAATGCTTTCCCTGCACTTATTTGATCTCAATTCAATTCAATTCTCTGCTAAAGTACATCAAGAAGGATGGGTGTAAGGCAGTACACTCCAGCTGTGTTCCCCTATCAGGAAGAGCAATACTAAGGATCTCCCTGATACTTCCTGGAAAGTTTGGGTGCTACTCACATCATCCTTTCTCAACCACAAGTGAAATCCAGTAATGTCTGAAGATACTATCTCTATATATCCTTTTTCAGCTGCTTATATTTTTATCTTGGCACATCCTGCAATGTTTTCATGTCATATCCCAAAGTTCCATTTAATTAACTTATCTTCAGGCCAGAGTCCAGCCAATTACTAAGTAAATCACCTGCAGCCTTCATGTGGTCAGTTACCAGTGAACAACCTAGCTAAGGAACAAAAGATAATAAAAATGCAGAGGGGATATAAGGGTAATAATACTGGTAATTGGAAAAAAACAGAGACTTACAAGAAGGCGATTTCTCACCCACATGCAAGCCCAACCCGGAAGGGGAAAAAAAGACATGCAAGCCGTGGCTTCTTCCCCTCACCTGAAAGCAGGAGAAGGGCCGTGACATGATGTATATGGCATGGAATACCTTGTGAGTCAATTTAAGTTAGATGTCCTACCCCTCCCCCCCCCACCAAGTTCCTGATCCCTTTACTTCCAGCATTCTAGCATGCTAGAAAACATGACACATGACTTAATGTTTTTTGCCTCTTTCAAATTGTATGAATCTTTTTTTGTCTCATTTTTACAGTGTTAGGGAATACTGGTTACTAGCAAAAATCTTTGTGTTAGCCATGTTTTTCTGATAGGCAAGATGAAAAATTATATTTTCTTTCTATCCCAGTTTAAGAGGCTTTAACAAATCTTCTCTTGTATTTAATTTGAATATGATCATTCTTCCTCCAGACTTACAAATAAAAAAGTAAGTCTTTTCTCCCCTTGTTAAAATCTTTAAGGACTTGAATTAGAACCTGGATGGTAGGTAGCTTTGACACTAGTCTATAAAGTCTCTTCTACTACTGGGAGGTCAAGAGAAGACAGTCTATGACACCTGATTTTGTTGCTCTGTTCCAGTCAACACAAAAGATGTTTATCAATGATCTCCAAAGTCAAGAGGTCAAAAACAGACAGACACGGTGAAATTGAAGATTTAGTTCTTACCCACTGCATTCTTGACTCTCACACACTTGTGCTGCTACAGGAAAAGTGTTAAGACAAGCATAGAAGGATTCAAGAGTTCATACATTTAAGTTTGTAAATCTGACAGAATTCTTCTTTTAGTAGGTATGGACAGTGTTAGTTAAAAGCATCTCTGCAAAGACTTAGAAAGTTCTTGAAAGTGTAAAGAGAGCTTACATGGTACATTAAAATCCTCCTTGTTCTATCACTGTTTGTAAATAGTCAGTCGCCCTCCTGTTTATAAGTTCCTTTCAAATACTGGAAGGCTACAATGAGGTCTCCCCAGAGTCTTCTCCTCTCCAAGATGAAAAAAAAATAAAACAGCTCCCTCAACCTTTCTTCATAGCAGAGGTGCTCCAGCCTCTGAGCATCTTTGTGGCTTCCTCTGGACCTGCTGCAGCAGCTCCACATCTCTCTTGTGCTCTGAGCCCCAGGTCTGAAAGCAGCATTGCAGGTGGGGCTACACAAGGGCAGAGCAGAGGGGGACAATCCCGTCCCTCACCCTCCTAGCACCCCTCTGTTGATGCAGCCCAGGATGCAGTTGGCCTTCCGGGCTGCAAAAGCATGCTGCCGGCTCATGTCAAGCCTCTCATCCACCAGAACTCCCAAGTCCTTCTCTGCAGGGATGCTCTCAAGGAGTTCTTCTCCCAGTCTGTACTCATGTCTGGGATTGCCCCAATCCAAGTGCAACACCTTTCACTTGGCTTTGTTGAATCTCATCAGGCTGCTGTGGGCCCACTTTTCCAGCCTGTCCAGGTCCCTCTGGATGGTGTCCCTTCCCTCTTTTGCATCAGCTGCAACTCAGCCTGAGTTCAGAACCATCAGTTCCTCAGCTTGGTGTCATCAGCAGTCTTGCTAAGGGTTCACTCGATCCCACTGTCAAAGTCATTGATACAGATGTTGAAGAGCACCCGTCCCAAGATGGACCGCTGGGGGACACCACTTGTCACTGGCCTCCACCTGGATATAGAGCTGTTGACCACAACCCTTTGGCTGCAATCATCCAACCTATTCTTTATCCACCAAATAGTCACCCTTCAAATCCACATCTCTCCAATTTATGGAGAAGGATGTGGTGCGGGACCATGCCAAAGTACTTGCACAAGTCTAGGTAGACGACATACTTTGACCTTCCTTTGTCCACTGATGCCATCACTCCATCATAGAAGGCCACCAGATTGGCGAGGCATGACCTGCCCTTGGTTGAAGCCGTGCTGCCTGTCCCAGGTCACTCCTCATCTTGCATGTGCCTTAACATAAATTCCAGGAGGATCTGTTCCTTCATCTTCCCAGGTACAGACGTGAGGCTCACTGGCCTGTAGTTCCACAGGTCTTCTTTACTCCCTTTCTTAAAAAATGGGAGTGATATTTCCTTTTCAAGTCACCAAGGACTTAACCTGACAGCCATGAATTTTCAATATGATGGATAACAGCTTGGCAAACACATCAGCCAACTCCTTCAAGACGCTGGGATGCATGTCATCCAGTCCCATGGACTTGTACACATTCAGTCTGATGAGGTGGAGTTGGATTTTTTATGCTTTTACAGGAGGAATTTTTCTCCCGTGGGCCCTGTCCAAATGTTCTGGGATATGACAGATGTGGGAAGCCTGACTGCCAGTGAAGACAAAGGCAAAGAACTTGTGAGTACCTCAGACTTCTCCATGTCTGTTGTTGCCATTTGTCACTTCTCATTTATCAGAGTGGGTACAAATTCCTTGGCCTGTTTCTTCTAACTAATGTACTTGTAGAATACCTTCGTTCTATTTTCCACACCTCTTGCCAAGTTCACTTCCATCTAAGCCTTGGCTTTCCTTAACCCACCTCTACACTCCCAGATGACATCCCTATATTCTTCAGAGGCCACATATCCCTGCTTCCACTGCCTGCACATTTCCTTCTTTACCTCAGTTTGACCAGCAGATCCTTGTGCAGCCATGCTGGTTCCCAGCCTCCTTTGCATGTTTTCTTGTGCTGGGGAAAGTAGAGCTCTTGTTCTCTCAGAAAGGTGTCCTTAATGAGCTTCCCGCTCTGCTCTGTTTGTTTGTCTCCCTAAGGACAGTTTCTGAGGAGATCCCGCCCAATAATTCCTTAAACACCTGGAAGTTCTCTCTTCTGAAGTTCAGAGTCCTGACTCTGCTCCTTGCTGGGCCCATAGCCCTCAAGATTACAAACAACCAAAGTATGGTCACTACAGCCCAGGCTTCCTCCAATCTTAACAACTCTAATGATCTCCTCTGCATTGGTGAGCACTGATGGGAGGCTGTCCAGCCTGGGTCATTCTGTTCTTCCAGGCCATTGAGAAGACAGAAATGTTTGCTTCTCTCCAGTCCTCAGGCATCTCTCCTGATCACCATGATCTTTCAAAGATGGCTGAGAGTGATCTCATAATATCATCAGCCAGCTCCCCCAGCTCTTATGGATACATGCTGTCCGTGTCCATGGGCTTGCATATGTCCAGGCTGCCTAAGTTTTCCGTCTTCCTCTACCACAAGGCATAAGACTTCTTTCCACTGGGTCTCTGCAGCCTGTGATTCCTGAATGTCAATCGTCCTAGTAAATTCAGAGGCAAAGAAATCATTTGATAAGCCAGTCTTTTCCATATTCTGTGTTGCAAGGGTCACTGTCCTATTCAGTAGTGGGTCCACTGTTTCCCCAGTTTTCTTTTCTTGTGGTTTATATACTTACAGAAACCTTCTTTTTGCCCTTGACATCCCTTGTCAGATTTAGCTCCAGATGGTTTCGGCTTTCCTAGACACATCTTAGAGGATGTAATCCTTAAATATTAAGCAGCTTTTCAGTCTCCTATTCCCTCTACATTCCTGTTCCCTAGGACTCTTTTAACCTGATCCCTGAAGAGGCCGAAGTCTTGAAGTCCAGGGTTGTGATTTTGCTTTTTGCCTTTTTCACTCCTCTCAGGATCTGTTAGTCTACCAACTCAGAGTCAGTTTAGCCAGGGCTACCTACAGCCATAACATCAAGCAGCCATTCTTCATTTGCAAGTATGAGGTCCAGCAGAGCACCTCTCATTATTGGCTCCTCTGTTACCTGTGCCAGAGAGATAGCAATCTTCATGGATTGCCTTTGCCCTCCAGTGGATTTTGGCATAGCTCAAATCTCCCATGACTACCAGGGCCTGTGAACTTTAGGGTACTTATAGCTGTACAGCACCTCATCTGCTTTTTATTCCTGATCAGATAACCTGTAGCAGACACCCACAGCATTGTCACCCATGTTGGTCTGTTCTTTAATCCTTACTCATAAACTCTTGGCTCAACATCCAGCCCCAGGCAGGGCTGCATTTATTCCATCACATAAAGGGCAACTTCACCTCCTCATCTTCCCAGTCTCTGCTTCCTAAAAATGCCATTTTGATCCATCACAGCACTCAAATACTGTACACAGATACGTAATTCTTGTTTTTTATTACCATGTTGAATTGGAATGCAATTCAGAGAGGCACATCACATCATAGAATCATAGAATCATAGAGGTTTGGGTTGGAAGGGACCTTAAAGATCACCTAGTTCCAACTCCTTTGCCACGGGCAGGGTCATCTCCCACTAGACCAGGTTGCTCAGAGCCTCATCCAGCCTGGCCTTGAACACTGCCAGGGAGGGGGCATCCACAGCCTCTCTGGGCAACCTGTGCCAGTGTCTCACAACCCTCACAGGAAGAATTTCTTCCTAATATCTAGTCTAAATCTCCCCTCTTCCAGTCTGTGGCCATTATCCCTCATCCTGTCACTACATGCCCTTCTGAAGTGTCCGTCCCCAGCTATCCTGTAGGCCCCCTTCGGGTACTGGAAGGCTGCTACCAGGTCCCCCAAAGCCTTCCCTTCTCCAGGCTGAAGAAGCCCAACTCTCTCAGCCTGCCTTTGTAGGAGAGGTGTTCCAGCCCTCTGATCATCTTCATGGCCCTCAGTGTGCTGATTTCCCAGAAAAAGCTTTTGGGTATTTTGGGGATGTCACTATAATAATGCCTTGGAAGCACATGATATTTCTTTTGAGACCATGAAGAACTCAAAATTCCATTTACCTTCTGTTAAACATCCTGACTCCTAAACACCCTTTGTTTTCATTTCTATAGCTACCTTCACTTTTCTCTTGTATCTGTAGAGACACACTCTGTCAGGTTTTTGCTGGTTCATTTGAGAGAGGAAACACCCATCTCCTGTCTATTGAACAAGTTTTGCTGTTTGACTTACAGGTTTCCCTTTAATAATTTGCCTACTGTTTTTTGTATATAGCCCTATCCATTATCTAGAGAGGTCTTAAAAGCCAAATACCCAGAGGAGAATAAAGAGAAGTTCAGCTGAAGCATAGCAGTTATTGACATATCACGTCACATGGATATTCACAACTGATATAATGGGTTTTCCTTAAAAACAAAATGTATGTTTGATTAATTTCACTTTGTGAAATCACTTTTTTTTTTTTTTCCAAAGGACTAAAACCATGTTCTATTTTTATATATATTGCTTATCAAAATAGAATTACTGATCTCACACATGAAAGAGGAAAACCAATCCCAGGACTGAAACTTTACTTATAATGTTTCCTATTCCAAGTAAAAAAAATGCTAAAGGTTGCTTTAAGATTTTGGTTTAGTTAATTGTTCAGTGAGTGGTGATAGAGGTGATTTAGCTGAGGAGTCATGGAATAATTATTATTGAAAAAAAAATACAGATATGTACTACATTCAACAAATCTTTCTTTAAGAAAATATTTATGTTTAGCAGAGATTGTTATGAATTATACAATGCAAATTCCACCCCAGGCACAGGAGTACCTGGGATCATTATCAATGACAGAATTGGGAGCAAAAAACTGTGTGACTCTTTTCCTTTCTCAAGAAACAAATGGATTTAAAAACTGTCATTTACATTGTCGTAGAATTAACAGTCATGGTACGTTCCTCCAAAATCCCTCAAAGAGCTATATTTACAGTCTGCATTCACTTGAGAGCTGTTAAAGTAAATTACAACACATTATGGAATGGCTTAATCAAGAAATAGTGACTGAAAGTAATGACTGATCATCACAATTACTCCACAAATTCTGTTTTTCTCTCAGAAAAAAAAATTGACACAACACTCAGGGAAGCAAAAACAAAACAAAAATGTGACATTTGCCTAATGCACATAAATTTCCCCATTAGTCTGTGCAGTCATTAGATCTTGAGGGGGTATATAGAGCAGTTCTCCAGTTGGATCAAATTGCATTTGTCCCAGGGTAGGGCGGTAATGTAATAATGTGGAACATAATGGAGACCTATTCCTAGCTTTCATTGTAAGAGGAAAGATTAATACCCTAAACAAGATAAAAGTCAAAACAAAAGCTGCTCTATTGATTTCAGCTAACAGGAAATTAGTGCTTGATGACTACTCATGGAACCAACTCTTCAATCCTTTTTTTCTTAAGGAGCACAGAAAATACCCATGGGTTTAGTAGAGAAAACCTGTCTGAGGTGTACTGAGCAGTATGTACTCACTTTTTCTGCCAGTTCTCCCCGGATAGCCCACTCACACATTAGCCGGCTACCTCCCTGCGGATAGGCTGGGAGGCAACCATCCTACAGGAGGAATCACATGCAAAGGCAGTCAGTTTATTTTAAAGGCTAGCTTTAACCTGTCAGTCATCACTTATTGGGATAGTGGGAATCAATGATATCAGACTGTGGCACTTATGTAGGGTGGCAATAAATGACTACTGACTTCATAAAATATCAAAGTCCATCATACAGCAAAAACAGTGCATTCAGATAGAGTTTTGCAAGCCTGTGTGCATTCCTGAATTTTTATGCTACTACTGTGCTGTATTTTTTTATATCTGTTTGTGTACAGTGTAAAGGTTTAATGGTAGAACTCCACAACAAAGCCCTATATGTACAACACTTCAGCCAGAGGTTTTCTGCTCTACAATACAGTTTTCATAAATAATCAGAGAACAATTTGCTTTCTACAGTTGACTTAGAATGTGAAAGATCCTTCCTCCAAACGCCAGAAGAAATCCAGAAATTAAGGAATAAGAAGAATTGCTTTAGAAAAATCCTTCCAAACCCTGAACTGTGAATTTGTTTTGTAGATGTTTTCCTTTTTATTGCATGTTTAAAGTAGCAACCCCCCTTTCTCGTATTCTAACAAAGACTAGTAAACCAGCCATACCATTTGCCACCTAACTGAGATTTTCTGGCCTGAGTGTTTCAGGCCAAATGTACATAGTTACACTTGCATATGGTGAGCCCAGATGTCTCCCCTGATAGTTTTGCTGTTTTTTATCACACATTCATTTGCTGTGAAAGATGTTCACTGAATATAATGGGTGGTTTCAGCTCACATTTCTGGCTTCTTTTTTTCACCTTACATGGAGTATCCAAGTATCTTTCAGCTTATTAATGCATTTCATACACAAAGCAGCAGCTTCACTCTCCTTCTTCTTCTTCTTACACAGAGAGTAAATAAGACAGAGAAATTAGTGACATGCTTGGATAATTTAATAATACCTTTTGCAAATCCTTGTTCTCAGCCTTTTCCAATTGGAATAATGATATGCCTTTACAGTAGTATAGTGTGACAACAGGCTCGGCATGTCTTGTAGAAGGCTGTGGCACAGTCAGGATCTGAGATTCCGGTCTCCTCATTTTCTTTTGTCAGTATACAGATGTGTTATCTCCAGAAAATTCAAAGGATGAAATTTAACCACCTGAAAATTATTATTTTTTAATACAGTGTGGTACTTTGAAAACTTCTCAGCTTTGCTGCCCTGCAGCTTTTATTCAAATAAATTGCAGTCCTTCTCCTTTAACTTCTTTGTGAGACCAGGACAAGCTGTAACGGTCTTACTTCTGTCGATTTATTTCTCAACTCCACTCAGATTGATCAGAAATATTAGGTAACTGACTAGGATTGCTAAGGGTGTTGGTAAATATTCAAATGCAATATTAACTCAAATGCAAAACTGTGGCAAGATTTGCTTTTGCTGTTTTTACTACTAAAAGTTGCTTAAGATTGCAATTAGAACCCAATTTATTTCACAGAAAATGGTATGTGATACTCCTAGTATGCCTGGACAAAATCCACTTGAACCAATGTATTTTTCCACTGTATGAGTAACTAACGACAATATGTCCAATTCTCACAGCACTGGTGCAATAGACAAAGAACATAACTGTTCAATTAAAGTAAATTAACCTTTTAATCTTGAATACACTTGCTGATAATTTTGTTGTATATACACTGTAGTTATTGCACAGCAAGGAGCTGTTCACTCAGGTGCAATAATAGCCAAGGATGAATAGTTCTCTGTTGCATCTTCCTTCTTCCTCCTGAAGTTTTTCTTGCACAGAGATGTTTCCAGACACTGGAAACACCAATTTTAATTTTTAACTTTGCAGATACAGGTTGCCAATTTTCATTGCTCCTGACAGACATAGGATTAGGCATATGCATAAAAATACATGTGATTCCACTATGCCCAATATGGCAATAAATGCTTAAGTCACAGCCAGTTCAGAATTAAAGAAACTTATACAAGTGAAATATATTTATATAAAAATTTTATTTTATTTTGAAACTGATGAGAGCTATGTTTGAAAGTGAGGTTTTCGATCTTGAGCTACAGCCCCCAGGAGGTCCTTCGCAAGAATATACCCAGTTAGTTTTGGTCATGGAATTGTATAATAAGTTGGAGCAATATTTTGGAGGTACAGTGTCTCAGACCGCCAGTTTCTAGTCGGTCAGCCTGTGATCACCTAAAGTGACAGTCAGGCTCAGGTTTCCTCATTCTTTGCTGTAGAGCAGAGTTTTTGAACCTCTGTTGTTGCTGGACCGGTGAGCCACCAGTAGTTTCTGCATCATGGTTTCAACAGCACATGTCTACTTAAAGTTATTTGCACCCATGTTCAGGGTTTTTTTTTCCTCAGGTTGTGTTTCATTCTAGGATGCTTTCAGTGGGTATGGAAAATTCACACACGCGATAATTTTTAACAGATATCTGCTGAATTTCTTGAACAAAGACAGCATCCCATCCAGCTGAAGAGTTATTTGACCTGCAAACCACTGTATGAAGGAATAAATATAGCATAGTAACTCTATGTTTGCTCTCATTCACTTTTTCTCTTGGTATCTATTTACTGGAGAGATGGTTGCACCCAGAGAGTTGTGGTCAATGACTCAATGTTGAAACAGAGAACGGTGACAAGTGGAGTCCCTCAGGGATCAGTACTGGGACCAGTGCTGTTTGACATCTCTGTTGGTGACACAGACGGTGGGATCGAGTGCACCCTCAGCAAGTTTGCAGATGACACCTAGATGTGTGGTGCTGTTGACATGCTAGAGGGAAGGGATGCCATCCAGAGGGACCTGGGCAGGCTGGAGAAGTGGGCCTTTGCCAACCTCATGAAGTCCAATAAGGCCAAGTGTTAGGTCCTGCACCTGGGTCGGGCAATCCCAAGCACGAGTACAGGTTGGGTGGAGAATGGCTGGAGAACAGCTCTGAGGAGAAGGATTTGGTGGTGTCGGTTGATGAAAAACTCAACATGAGCCGACAGTGTGCGCTTGCAGCCCAGAAGGCCAATGGCATCCTGGGCTGCATCAAGAGAAGTGTGACCAGCAGGGTGAGGGAGGTGATCCTGCCCCTCTACTCTGCTCTTGTGAGACCCCACCTGGAGTACTGCGTCCAGTTCTGGTGCCCCCAACACAAGAAGGACATCGAGCTGTTGGAGGAGGTCCAGAGGAAGGCCATGAAGATGATCAGAGGGCTGGAGTACCCCCCCCTACAAACGCAGGCTGATAGAGTTGAGGCTGTTCAGCCTGGAGAAGGCCTTCCAGTACCTGAAGGGGGCCTACAGGAAAGCTGGGGAGAGACTCTTTAGAAGGGCGTGTAGTGATAGGATGAGGGGTAATGTCTATGAACTGGAAGAGGGGAGATTTAGGCTAGATATTAGGAAGCAATTCTTCCTGTGAGGGTGGTGAGACACTGGCACAGGTTGCCCAGAGAGGCTGTGGATGCCCCCTCCCTGGCAGTGTTCAAGGCCTGGCTGGATGGGGCTCTGAGCAACCTGGTCTAGTGGGAGATGACCCTGCCCGTGGCAAGGGAGTTGGAATTAGGTGATCTTTAAGGTCCCTTCCAACCTAAGCCATTCTATGATTCTATGATCTGTTGCTTGTCAGTTTTGGAGACAAGCTAGTGGATTAAATGAACATTTGGTCTGGCACAATAAAACCGTTCTTGTTTGCTTACATCCCATTCCTGCTTTATGAGATTAATGGTCCTGGTTTTACCAGAACAAAATCAGCAAGAGAACAGATTTTTAGCTAATGAAATGCTTTCTACTTTCCTGATATCACAGATGAGAGGGTTTTTTACAAGACACACAAAAGTTAGAAGAAATGTATACCTTTTTTAATGAAGATCTTCAAAGGGTTAAAAAAAAAAATATGTATATATTGGGAAAAAAAAAAAAAAAAAAACTGATAAATGGATGTAATGAAAAGCTCTAGTGAAGCTGTTTGACACTGACTAAAGCCTCGTTCCAACTTAGAGCTCAGTGCCAGGATCTTGTGTCATAGAATCGTCTGGGAACCTGGCAAAATAGTTATACAGATAGCTTCCATCCTTGTAACACTTAAATAAAAACCGTAAATCTCTTTCTCCTAGAGAAACTTCTACTGGAAATTAGCAAAAGTAATTAATCCAGTTGTTTTGTGCTGTATGAGCCAGACTTCCAAATGTGCTCCAGAGTACCAGGGCAGGCAAGCTCATGCCACAAATCACCTGTGCATGTAACCGTAGAGAAGAGAGATTTGAAGCTTGGCAAAAATGAGAAACAACATTGCAAGCATCTTTGTGATGAATGTTCTTAAGTTGTATTCTAAATTAAAAAGAACATAAACACTATAGAATGCAGCAGAACAGGAAGCTGAGGGTACCAAATTTCAGATTCTGTGGCCAGTGCCAAAGTAGGTCACTAATACAGCTCCCTGCAGCTGTAGCCAATATCCGTTAATACTGTATGAAACTTTTCACAGCCCACTCTTCCCACTAACTCTCAGCATCAAGAACCAAGCTGTGACCTTCTTTTCCATCCATGCAGAGTTTTTGTTTAATATCTGCTATTTTTTTTTCCATTCCTCCTTGATTTTGGCTCAGATTTCACTGCTATTCCCCAGGATGACTGCCAGCATCCATGTGTTTCTGTTTGATACAGCCTTCTCCTTAAAATTTTGAACCAGCCACCAGCTCTTTGTCACCATAACAATTCCCATCTCAGTGCTCTCCCTTCAGTCATCTGGCCTCAGGATCTCTATAATATCCCCAACAAGCTCTACAGGGGAATAAAACATATTACCTCCTAAGTGCTCTGTCAGTCACTGGACTCTGCTTAGTGTGAGTAATCAGTAAACTTCTAAAAGGAGTGAAGGCTCTGTGGAGATGGGCAAGGGCAATGTGCCCATGAAGCTCAGGGAATAATGCAGTGTGTGACTGACCACAGCTGTTGCAAAGCAGCTGAATTTGTCTCAAATGGGACTAGAGTGTGACCTTAGTTTTAGATAACCATTATGTCAGTTGAGTGGGTCAGCTGACTGCCACAGTTGAATGGATCACCTGGAGGTTTAAGTATTTCTCCCTGAGATCATTAAAAGAGTGTGACTGTCTCCCTGCCTTAGCCAGTCCTGTGCTTAGCCCAGCACAGGATTTCAAACATAAACAGCTTGCAAAAGCAATTCAGAGAGAGCAATGGGCTTGAGCTGGCTTCAACACATGCATTCCTTCTGGGCAACTGGGGATGCCCAGATGTATTACAGTGACTGATAATGAGGATAACACTGGTACTGGGAATGAACTGTGTATTGCAGTTGTTATGTTCTGCCACATGTAACCTAGATTTCTTTTGTGCCTGCAGTATAATCTGTAGCGCTCTGTTTAATCAGAAATCATGTAATAAACCTTCAGACATATACATTTGATATTAAACAATATACCCTCTATGCCTAGAATATCCAAATCAGCCTAGTCAGGGAGTATTCGGTCCTGACATTTACCTGCACAAAAACATAGGTGCCAGATGACCTTTCAGCAACTTCACTGTACTTTTGTTAAGCCTGTCTTCTAGTAAAAGACTACTACTTGCTGTTTCTCCAGGTTCATGATTTTTCCTTCTTTCTCTCTGGGAAAGGCATACTCTTGTGTTTGTCAGCCTCAGAGAGTCACAAGTGACAAATTTTGTACTTAGTTGGAACTTAAGTAAAAGTAAATGGGAGTTAATACAGAAAGTTTTTACAAATAATTGATTGCTTTGTCCTCATACAAACTGTGAGACTCTCTGTACTGCAAATTCCCACACTTTCTTTCTACAGTGTCTGGTTGCTTGCACAGAGAATAATGCTAGAATGACATTACCTATATTTTTTAGCTGCTTATATTGTGCCTCTCTATTCTTACATGCTCTGTGTGATATACTTAAGAAAACCTTGGCTTTTTGGAACTGTTCAGGATAATGTAATCTGTAAATAACACAACCGTGCAAACACACTGGTCCTTACATTTTGCAAGGGATTTGGTCTAAATGTCCTTGCTCTGATTTCTGGAGCGTCGTTTTGTAATTTAATGGTTCACATCAATTCCTTGTCCTGAAAAATTAAACTTATCATGAACACATTGAATAAATATGGAATGAGCATACTAAACACATAAGTGGTATTCTTATTTTCCTAAGTGATTGCTTTTACTGTCCAGTTTTACACAAACTGTAGCCTGCTGGAGAACAGGTGCTACAGCTGAAGTGAAAGCCTGCTAGGTAAAAGTCACTATGAAGTATACATTTAATAAATTTATATATATATATATAAAACAACAAACATTGTGACAGAATCTTTATATTATCATTCCAAATATTTCCTGTTGGTGGGAGAAATTCC
>VXAV01009567.1:25433-39169 GCA_013399715.1 Alectura lathami | reverse complement strand
AAAAAAAAAAAAAATCACCAATGCACTCACATGGCTGTGTGAAAAGCATAGAATGAGATCTGCTTTGGTGTCATCTGAGAGGCTTCTCCCATTTAGAAGCTGATATCAAACATTTGCACACTCAGATATTCTTTCAACTCTTGGCTGTTTCAGAGCAGAAATTTTCTTTGAATATTATTTCAGATTTTTCTAAGATTTTTTTCAAGTAGGGTATTCTTTAAGCAAGCACACTAAGGTCACAGATACACCTTTGCATTCATCCCTACTGTCAGTACTAATATATCAAGTTAAAATTAAGAAGTGGTTTCAGATTAAACTTTACCCTATTTTAATCTAGTTTTCATTTGGGCACGACCCTGATCTAGCTTGCTGTTTGACCGCATGAACATTAATGCTGGAACATGCTAAGCTAGCAGCTGAATTGTTTCTTTCACTGTAACTCCAGTTCTCCCACAAAAGCACAACCTAATGAAATAGGGAAGTAATTCAGGTCCTGGTTCAGTGCAAAAGGTTCCCCCCCACACTTCAGAACGTCAAAACAAATTATTTTATCTCAGCTCTTCTTATTTACACTGGACTGTTTGGGAACAAAAGGGAACTCTCTACTCCGCACTGAGTTCAAAAAGAATTATGACTTAGGAAAACATCGTCTGGGAGAACTATCATCCTTACAAATCTTTCTGTTGTTTGGAAGAGGCCGAAGAGTTAAAGTCAGTCAAGCAGATTATACATAGTCTGTCAAAAAAGAAAATTACAGCAGTAGTAAGGTGAAATAACTAGGCATACTGTTACCTTTCTTTTTCTTCCTCTTCTAGCAACTTTAGGAGTAGATGCATCGCCTGTTTTCACGACACCCTGTGAAAAATTAAAAATAGTGCTAAGAGTTTTAGCAAAAGGATGCATCAACACGTTTCTAAATTGTTAGGGTATTTTCTGCAAATGAACCACGTTTTTGGTCATCCCCGTCCACCCCCAACTGAAACCAGGGTATAATTTACACAAAAATCTCTATGAAGATAGAGATTCCTGCTTTTAAATATGATTCTGATAACAAAGATTTCCTACTGAAAGGTAACAAGTAAGATAGGCTACAACATTACTACATACCTTTATTTAAAAGTGAATATAATTTAGCACCTGTTTGAACTTTTTATCTAGACCTTTAAAAGTGCACATTTGCAATAGAGTTATGAAAGCACTGCTCCCCCATTTTTACACTGAACTTAAATAAGCCAGATTGAAGTTTCCTAGCTGATGAAAGCTTCTATTCCTGTTAGTTTCAATGAGAGTGAACATGTAGGAAGTTTTACATGTTAAAAACTTGAGACTGTCACACTAGTAGTAGCTGCAGCAGCTTCCCAGTATGCAAAAAATAGATTTTTCTATTAACTGAGGTAATATTAAAATGTTCTTTGGTACACCGGAAAAGAAGAGCTTTCACATACTTCTTTACTGTTTTTTTCAGAAGGCACATCATCTTCCTTTGTAGTATGCATCTCCTTTTCTTCTGCTTCCACTTCTGTGGGTAAATTGTTATCCCCTTTTGGTGGTAACTGCAAATGGAATCAACACAGAGTCAAAAATGTACTGAAAAGTATTTTCATGAAAATGTTAAATGAGAACATGCTAATAACCATCATGTTGCTTTTCACTTTCAATAGTTTAAGCCTGTATATATTCTTCTTTCTTATATACACACTGGCAGCACGAGGCAGGACTGCTTTCATATATATATTGTGGACTGCTGTCTTCAGGTCCACTTTGTGTTTGTCATGACCTAACTATACTTCACTCTGTCACCATTACATGAGTATTTCTAAATGTTCGTGCCATCCAGGTGAATTCAAGACTCGCTCGGATCAGTTCATCAGCACATACAGATAGGTAAGAGTCAAAGGCCACACAGAGCAAAGACTATAGTCTACTAAACAAAGACTTCATATAGCAAGGTATTCCATTTCATGAAACAGTTATTAATGATAAATGGTCTCATCTAATCTATGCCTTTTAAATTGTTTCCTCCTTTTTCCTGCCTAACATGGAAACTCGTATTTTAAGATGAGCGGTTAGATTTGAATATGTAGTTCATAGTAATTCACTTATACATAGGCTGCAAGGAAATACTCATTTACATGCTTTTTTTTTTTTTTTTAAGAAAAAGAACTTCTTGACTTGGTTCACTTGCAATCAAGCATCTGTTGTGAAATTATCTTTAATAGCAGCAACAGCTCTTAAAACTTCAAAACTGAACAGAGCAACTCAGGCAGAAAACTACCATGCAGTACTGCTAATTACTTAAATCCACGTAATATCACTGAGGACTGTTTTGGTGTTGTGTGTGTTTTTTTTTTTTTTTCTCCAGATTACAACTTTAAGACAGAATAGTCACCGTACACCAAAACAACATGAAATCTGAGTATCGTGGTTAAAGTTACAGCTATGTCAGGATCAAAAGGAAAAAAGAATAGATGTGATCCCTATTTTGCCTTAAACTGATAGAAGCTTATTACATAAACCTATACCTTTGGGACTCTTCATTTTGTTTTTCTATTCAAAGGGCTGCATGCACGGTCTTTCTATCCCTTGCCCTGGATAACCAAGAAGCACGTTTCAGCAGAAACGCAATGCATAAGCTGTTGCCATCCCCACTAGCACAAGTTGCTTGCTGCATACATTGACAGTGAAGCAAACCGATAAACCCAGTCCAGCACAATAAAAAAAAAAAATTAAGATTTCCCCTCGCAGTAGCAAATGCTAGGTGACAAATGCTTTTATCAGCAGAGTGCATAGACAAGAAAGAACAGCAGCTGGTTTACTAGCATTACCAGGAAACGTCTTGAAAAGTGTTCCTGAAATATAGTGCACAGAACTCAAATCACACTGTCCTTCCAGATTTCTTAGTACTAAATTAAGAACCGTCAAAGCAGTGTGAAGCTGGGAGAAACTCAATACATCCAGCCTCCAACTAGTCACAACAACTCTTGACACCATCTACTGGTACACTAACAGCACACTGATTTTTTTAAACTCAAAGGTCTTTTTTCCTCATGAAAACCAAGCTTAATGCTCCTATACACCAACCCCCATGGGGGACATTTACTATGTGTTAAGTACACTGGAAATTCTTCAGCTTCAACTGTAAATCGCTAAAGGACAGTCACCTACATCTGCAGAAAAACTACACTAAAACTCTGCAAACAATCAGAAGGTAAACTATCAGGATAAACCAAGTCTGCTCAAATGAGTTTGACGCTTAAAGGCATTGATTGTCTGATAGTGTAGCAATTTCCAGAGTGAGTTAGAAAGAAGACACCGTAAATGTACCAGTGTCATCTGCATCACAACACTTATTTTAGGATTCTAGTCTGAGATAACTAGGAAATTATGTACAACTGTTCTGTACCATATAGAAAATAAACAGACATATGAACTAAACAAAACACTCAAGGACAGAGAAAGCTTACAGCAATGTGATGCACAATGTTATCGCTAAGTGTGTAGCAAGCTGTACAGACTGTGTATAGCAGCAGTACGCTGAGACAAAGATGTTTCAGACAAAGGCATTTTATTAGCAAGAATACAAGATATCTAAGCACAATCTTGTTTTTTAAACGTATACACACACAAAGCAACAAAACTGAACTCTGTCTATATAAACTGTTGATTACTCACTAGACACCTTCTTGACCCAAAAATTCAATTGACACAGCTATCTTTTATATCCATTATCTACTATTAGCTTTTATAT
This sequence comes from Alectura lathami, assembly GCA_013399715.1. Taxonomy (NCBI): domain Eukaryota; kingdom Metazoa; phylum Chordata; class Aves; order Galliformes; family Megapodiidae; genus Alectura; species Alectura lathami. The sequence goes on along the minus strand of VXAV01009567.1, from coordinate 35,421 downwards.
CCATTCACATCACATAAGTGTGTAGTAATTCACACTGACTCATAACTGTTCAAGCAAATGCACTGAAAAACCCTTTCAGCCCAGACAGACCCTAATGCTCCCTTAGCCTTTTGAAGAAAAACTGTTGTAACTGAAGAGACAGTTGTACCAGACCATGGTATGAAACAGTCTTCAACAAGAAGATGGTAAAGTTAAACCTTGGAGATAATTTTCAATCTCATGTGTTTAAGAGTACTGTATGAATTATACTATAACATACACATATATTGTATTTATATTATATACAGTATAACATACAGTATTCAAACGAGATTGTGTATAGTGTTTAAGAATACTACATGTATTTAAGTGTACTTTGATTTAGAAATATTGATCAAAGAAACAAGTTTTCAAGAGCATGTACAACACCTTCAAGGGATACTGAAGCATAAGAATACTAATTATGATGGCAATCTAAAAACAAGTGAAGGCAAAGCAGTTATGAAAATACAGCACTGTTTAAAGTACAAGTAAAACCTCGCAATACAATCTAGACTTGAAAGATTTCTAGTAATAACAAAACACGAGCTCAGTCACTTACTTTTGGGACAGCAGCCTTTCTCCTTTTGGCTCCAGATTTTTCTTCGCTTCCCTCAGCAGCCTCTTGACTGCTTCCTTGAGTAGCTTCTTTGATGGAAGTGTTCACGGCTGGATGGGACTTCAACAGAAAAAAACATCACAATTGAAATGTAAACCCTTTCCTGAACTACAGGATGAATACACTGAGAGATGTTTGGCCACCTGTAAGTTACTGAAGAAAACATCACCCTAAGGAACCACTTACCAGAACTACAAGGATTTATATACATTTCTTTACAATTCCACACTTTTCAATTTAAGTTGTATTTTCATTATAAAACTTTCAAGTTTAATGTAATAATGATAATAAAACTACTACAATGTAATGCATGAGAAAAATGTAATTAAGAAAAATTAAGTTTCAGTCAAATCCAACTTGCAAGGCTCCTGTCAATCAATGCTTTTTCAAATGAGCTGTCAGTCTTAATTCAAGAAGAGCCAGCTACCTGTTCCCTGAAAATATAAGCAGAGAAAACAAAGGCTAAAGAATCAAAGATGGATAAACAAGTGAGGTAAAGTCAGAATTACTCGTTTTCATCCCATTACTTTGTGGATAGCATTCTCACTCCTAAATATCAGCTCCTTCGAACAAAGCTAGCAGAACTCCCCTGACTCTTAATAATTCCCCCTCTGAGGAAGTGGTTTTGGACTTGAGCCTAAGCCACAAGCTCCTTTCTACCCTCCAGCTTCCTTACTAGCAGTTACAAGTAACATCTGCGAAGTATAAATACTGCTTTCAGAACATTCCAGCCAGCCCTGGCAGTTGAACAGAAAATGCAGCTCTCAGAAGGACTTAAGGAAAAAAAAAATATATATACATAAACCCAAAAAAAAGATAAAGGAAAAAAAAAAAAACAAGTTAATCTCTCTCTATCAGTGGTTGATAAGTCTGTCTGTTTAATATTATCTAGGTGTTCCTGGCTCGGCAGGGGGATTGGACTAGATGATCTTTCGAGGTCCCTTCCAATCTCTAACATTCTGTGATTCTGTGATTATCTTGTAGCCAAAATAAAAACTCGATTTTGCCAGCTTGCCCATATGACTACCTCCCCTCTAACCTTACATTCTGAAGCCTGATTAAAAAATTTCCTACTCACACTCCATTTATAGACTGACAATTGAACTGTCTTCCCTGCTGCTGTCCAGTAACTGTGCTTCATTTAAGTCTAAGAATGCCTTTCAGTTCAAAGAATGGTATGTACACCACATGTAGACACAGGGAATATCTTAAGATACATTTATGCCCAAGAGCTCAGTTAAGAGTCAGTTTACCCACTTGTACCAACCGCTGCAACATACTACTAGGTGTTAGTAGTGCAACATAACTGGTGCAACATACTAGGGTGACATAATGTATCACCCTACTTCAAAATACAACTGGAAAAAGTCTTCACTTACCAGCTTACTTATGCTACCTTTCCTCCAAATCTTCAGTCAACTACTTGTCCTCACTTTCAAGATCACTCCCTGCACTGATGCTCCCTCACACTGTCTTGGGAGGGGCAGGGTCCAAGTGGGCTGGGGAACCCTGCGGGGCTGCCCTCAGCCTGTCAGGGCAGCTCTGCCCCACAGTCCACCCAGGGGCACAGGGCCTGGACACTGCTCACTGAGGGAGAGACACCGGTGGAAAGAGGGGAAGCCGAACACGGAAGGAGAGATGAAGTGGAAGGGGGGTACCTGATCAGAGACCTGATGTCTGTGCAGGGCATGAGGGGTGCTGAGGAAAAACAAGAGGCACAGGAGGAGCGCCCCAAGCCAGGCTAGAGCCCAGAGAAGCTGAGTGAGCAGCGGCAAAGAGGTATGCCTATGGGGGGACCACAGACCTGGACAAGCCCAGTCAGAGCTACTGTGAAAGAAACAAGGAGCAGCAGAAGCAAGGTAACTACACCTTCGTTGCCTCACCCCATGGATTAACTGTAAAGCAGGCCACAGGGACTACAGACCAGCAACGGTAGGGCAGAAGCATACAAAGAAAGCTGGGACGTTCTTCTCAAATCTGTTTTTGTTTCTCATTGTGCAGATTAACAAAAAACCTTGTGATAATTAGCTAAATTGTGCAGAATTTCTTGACTTGAAAGGGTTTCATTGCCTACAGCTTTAAGAACGCTTTTTCTAAGGCTCCCCATTTTTCTGATTTTAGCAACCTGCTACCCATAAATTCCCACAAAAACTGCGTAAATAACCACATCTAACACTCAGACTTGATCTCCTTCCCAGACTAAAAAATCTGGGACCTCTACCTGCAAAAAACCTTTAGTTGCTAGTTACAACAGCAACCGAGACTATTTCTTTTCAGGGAGATGAGCATCCTCCTCTTATTATTAGGAGAGAGAACCTGTACTTATTTCCCCAGCTTAGAGAATATGATGCTAAGGCAAAACCCTCACCCGCAGGAGAGGTGAAACATCATCAAAACACCAAGGGAGCTAACAAGAACATAAAACAAGGTACGTCAGAAGTCTCACCTTTGTAAACTGTACACTATTCTGCAAAGTATTGAAAAAAATACAGCTCATTTGAGCACCTAAGATGAAAACAAGTGAAATCAAAACAAAACGAACAGGCATCACTACAATTTTCTTATTATTGGATAAAGTGGGACATTCTTCCATCTTACCTATGGGTCTCCACAGTAACAGTAGCAAAATATTTCATTCTGTAGATTAATTCCCAAAGATTTTTTTTCTTTTTTTCCCACAAGATGACAAGGAAAACGTGACTGATTGATTAGAAAGCAACAAATATTGCCGAAGAAACTCTAAAGTAGGCCCTTACAGGTGGTTTTATTTCAGATGAAGTAATCCTTACTCTGTTTTGCAACCCAATTTCTTCTGCAGAATGCAGCTGAAATTTGCAGGTGCTCCTTCAGCACCAACAAGAACTGCCCACAAATCAAAACATGAGCTTGCTGACTCCTAAGAGCTTGATTTGCTCCAAGTAAAGCTTGCTTTATGTCATGTGTTACGCATTATTAAAAGAGAAGGCTATCAAAACAATATGCTTTCTGAAGTTGAGGTAGACAGCGTAAGCCAAGAGGCACAGAAAGTTCAGGGAAGGAAGACAAAGACAAAATGATAGATAGGTTTTTTTTTTTTTTTCTTCCCCCCCTTTTAAGAGGACATTTGGATCTTTTTATGGGTAGAATGAAGCTCCAGTTTAAGCTTGGGACATTTAGCAAGAGGGCTGGAAACAAGGAGCTACTGACAGAAAAAAAATCAAGCCATGTGACAGAGGGGCAAAAGGCAAGCATCACATTATTTCCAGCCACTCCAAGGAAAATACAATACACTAAGAAAGCATGTAATGAAATCTTAAGGGTATTTCTGGAGAAAATCATTTGGGCTTAGGGTACAGTAATTACAGATTACATAAAATCACCACTTTTCAAGTACAGCTACATGGTTCCTAATATATCTAGAACTCAGTGTTTACAGTAACTGAGCAGCTTTAAGAGGTATCTCTAACACTATTAAAAGTTGAACGCATCTTCTGAAACAGTCAACATGGTTCCACACGAGCTTACTACAGTAAAAAGAAATCTCCATCTACATTAAAAAAAATCTCCTGTGCTACTAAGACTAGAGACCAATTTGAAGATAAAACATATAAATCAGTCTAACCTGTGACTGAGGGACAGCAATAATTTGTTACCCTACAGCAAGGAAATATTCATTGCCTTTTTTCCCATTTGTACCAGTTTTCCCATTAACAGTTTCAGAATGCAGAACTTACTGGTTGATGAGAGAACTTCACTTTGGGATTGTTGTCAATTTCCCACAATCCTTCATTAAAACCCTTTCTTTTGTTTGGTTTTCCGTATTTTTCTTTATTTTCAGCGTAAGGGAATATGTCCTTTGGTCCCAAAAATGCCCTTCAGGGGAAAAAGAAAAAGTTACCATGAAAAAACTATTTTAAATAGTTAGTCTTTTCAAAGGAGAAATAAGTGTCATACATTACGAAATGCAACTCTACAGTGCAACAAGATCTGCTACATATCATCTTCAGTTTTGTCAACTTCTGCCTTTAAGAGCCCAAGTTTTCCGTTACTGCCACCACGCAAACAGCCTCTCTCTTTTCCAGGGTGCTGACTGACCAGCTAAGAAGCAGCCAATGCTGCATCTGAAGATGGCAGCTGGTAAGACAACCAACTACTGTGACCAACCAACTACTACAATTAAAAACCTAGCAGCTCGCAAAGAAACAGAGTACATGCTTCTTTAGATAAACAGGCTTAAATATTAAGAACAAAGAATCCTTAAATCCTGACAGTGTAATATAAGAGAACAAATAAAAGCAGAAACAGTTCCAAGCTAGCAAAGCCTTTTGATGTTACTAAATCAGGAAAAAAAAAAAAAATGTAGTTAGAAGACAAAACTTCAGAATCTTTAGTGCATCAGATATGAAAAAGCAACACCTGAGTGCACTGACTGCCCATTTGACTTGAATACGCTTGACTACCCAGGCCTTTGAGAATGAAGTGTAAGTCACCATTAATTCAGTAGCTTTTCAGTGTGCTAAGAACCACATCACTTGACCTACAGAGTTCAATAAAACTTTAAATTGTTTATTTCAAGGTTCTTCCCCAGTCCTACTCTTGATTAAATAAACGCTGAAATTTTTAAACCCTCTCAGTAGAGGTCTTTAGATTGCCTGTGCATCTTCACCACGCAAACAGACACTACTGAATGGCTCTACCATTGCTACAAAGCTGTGTAACTAAAGCTATTAGCCCAGCTCTTCTCATATGTCAAAGTCACAGTATCCACACAGCTATTTTCTCTAAGCTAGACTTTGAAAAACAGGGAAAAACAAATTACTGAGGACAAATATTCTGATTCAGGCTGAAGAAAAAAAAGCCTATGTATTTCCTGCTCCACTCCAAGAGCTTTCAAGTTAGGACTTCAATGCAGCAATCCACATGCTGCTAAAACAAAGAGATGACGCTTTTGTGGTTCATTTGTATTTTTGCTATGTTCCTAGATGCAGCTCTGTCTGACATAAGACAACTATCTTACAAGTTGCAGGTATGGGCCTTCTGAAGTAGTGGCTCATGGAAAACGATACAGATACTTTTAACCTCCATTCTCCCATTTTCTTCATCTTTAAAAGACCTACCTGAGACTTACACTCTACAGAACTAAAAGAACACGTAATCACTTAGAGAGCTTAAGCATCTCCTGCTCCAGCAGGAAAACACTTACCTATGCACACAAACGTTAAGTAAGCCACTGCAACAGACAAGACTGCAAACCACACACCCGTTAGCAAGAGATGGCTAGAGAGGACTCAGCAGCATGGGAAACATGTACTGGCAAAGTCCTCTTACCTGGACCAAAAAACTGGGGAAGCAGAAAAACAGAAATTGGAGAAATAGGATGCATAGCCTCCTTTCTTCCTTACCCCTACACAGAAGTGTTTTTCCAAGGTTTGTACAGCTCTACCCATATTGCTCAGGCTTTGAAAAACACCAGGAACTCGCTACCATGAGAAGATCATGTAGCGTGCTGGGCTGGTATATTTAAATCCCCATTCACTAAAAATGAGCAAGAAAACTGAATGAAAAGAGACATCACCCTAACATACAGGATCTAGAAAAATACAGTTCTGTGTGGCCTTCTACTTGTTAACGGTGCACCAAAATCTGGAGATGTTATCTACCGGCACAACAGATGCAAATAAAGCTTTTGTCCAAATAACATCTGCTTTTTTTTTTTCCTCCACACTCCTTTAGAAAAGAGTACCACTGCTATGTTAAGACAGTACAGAAATAAAACATTCCTCAAATTCCCAAAGCCTAAACTAGTTTAAATTTGTTTCTAGTAAATTGCAAAACTAAAATTAATATTACTCCTAAGAATCAAGAAAGAATTATTCTCAAGCCAGCCTTGTTTATTTTTCCCTGTAACTCTTTTCTTTCTACACACAGAAAGAAAACACGCTATACACAAGGACTTTGTGCATGATTAAACTAATTATCTGGATATTTAGAGTAGCCATTACTTAGAGTTATCTCACCACTCTAGTACAGCCTAATAACACTCTGAAGGCGCAGAACATCCAACTTTGCAAGGATGTGTAACTGTGGGAAAGCACAGCAAAGAACAAGTTTACCAAACTGATTTTAATTCCCATTAAGTAGTACAGAAAACTGTTACCTCTAGATATTACTCATATGCTTACTACTACAAATCTAAAGAAAACAAAATGCTGTGAAATCGCATTGTCCTTTTTCACCTGATCGTTTTTTCCCCCATTGTTATTCACAGGTATCTACTGTAAGCAAAAGTGTGATCAAAAAGCATCCAAGTTTCACCTGTTACCACTCTAAGGAGCACCACATAAATATTACATGTTACAAAGAACAAGACAGCTGGTACATTGCAAAATACAGGATGTCCTTGTACTTTGCAGACTGTATATGAAACTGACAAAAAAAAAAGTTTCTCCTATATTTTATAAATCTCTGAAGTACAGTAACCCTGACCCTACAGCCTAACAGAAGTTTAACTGCAGTAAAACTTTAACCTTGTCAAAAACAAAGAGTGAAGAATGCACATTCCAGATTTACTCATGTAAATTAGCAAAGAACTCCAAAACCAAGCACAAGTTAGGAACCTAAAATTAAAATGGACCATGATGCTTCTCAAAATTTGCACAGGTATTTCTAAGACTTTAGATAAGGAGTTCTTTATTTCTTCCTTTTACTCAGTCTGTGACTGTAAACTTACAAAACAACTCTAATAAATCCAACATCAATCCAGAATGATACACATCACCAAGGGGAAAACTATGCAATGTATTTTTAACTGCCAGAGCATTCTGAAAGAACTGAGAAGGAAGATAACCTACTGTATTATTTATATCTATCATTAAAAGTAGTGTCTCATTAAGCGAAGGAACAGTATTCAAGCCTTGTAACCTTGAATTAGATTCCAGGAACCCCCCTCCCGCCATGAAANATAAAAAAAAAAAAAAAAAAAAACACCAAACCCAATACCCAAACCATTGATAAGATCAGCTGAAAAATCCAAATTGTCAAAAGAAAGGCATAAGATCATCAGACAAATACACAGAAAGCTTTCAGACTGGAAAAATCATTTATCAAAAAAAAAAAAGTAAGGAGTAATGTCAAAGAGCTGAGGATGCTTGCTCTTCAATCCAACAGTGCACTGGATGTTCTCTTAGCATAAGTTTTTTTTTTGTTTGTTTTTAAGATGTGTGAAATATCAGATTAAAGACATTTCAATCAGTATTTAAGAAGATGAAGATAAAAATAAGATGAGCCTTCCCATAAAATGCAACAAATAGAGTACTTAGACACAACTTCTGCTGTCTGCTTGTATGACACTTGCCATTTTACTAAGAATAACAGCAGGAATAAAAGGAACAGCATTATCATTTTTTAAAAACAGTATGACGCAAATGAAGCATTGAATTTTAAGTGTTTGAAATCCACACTAGAACAACCAATCATACCATACAGCTACATGATAATTTTCAGCAAGACAGGACAGCATGAAAAGCAGCAACAGAATTCAGCAGCATAAGAAATACAGTCCCCTCAAGAGAAATGTACAATTGCAAAGTGCTAGCATTGTTGGGTACCGACAAAAGATATAATTTACTTTATGACAAGTGCAGAACTGCACCTTCTCAGTTTTCCTCAAGATCTTATAAACTAAGACCTGTGATTGCAAACACCTCTGAGGAAAAAAAAAACAAAACCTGAAAACCAATACATGTTAATTTATTTCTGAAATTTTGCTTACTTCACTGTTCTCAGCATTAATCCACTTTAAGAACATTTTTGACAATTTTGAGTATATACAGAACTATAACTAAGTCCATTACAGAAGAAAAACAGTCATACCACTTTGTGTAGGATTTGTTCTTCTACTGAAAAGGAAAAAGTAAATGGTACAGTTAGTCTACCATTCCCCTAAATAGCTTAAGCAAACGTGAAAACAACATGTCTTGTCAGAAGATTAATTAGGAGATTACATGCTACTGAACATTATAGTTCTATAATACATAACATGCAAAGAAGTCATTAAGCTGCTGTTGCAGCACTCTGCAATGAAAAAACAATGGCCCTTAAATGTAAAGGACTTACGTCTCATGTGTGCCAAAAAAGAAAATAGGCATTTTATTGGCTGGAGGTTTTACTGCTCCCTCAGGAACTTCATCCACCTGAGGAAAGGACAAATGACAATTAACCTCATGTAACAGTTAATAACAGTCTAAGGGGAAACACCTAAAAATCTTAAGCATTAAAAATAATAATAAAATGCTACAGAGAAGTGAAGCGGGTCTCAAGGACAGTATCAGTAGGATGTGACAACACTCTTGCTGTTGTTACAGCACCACTTTTTTTTTTTTTTTTTTTTAAAAAAGGAAAGACATGGTGGACTACAGGTAAAAGCACAAATCCATCCAAAAACTCTCTCCTTCAGCATAAGACACAACAACACTTCCTACCCTTATGATGAGCTGATAACTTCTCCAAATAAATGGTTGCTACGCTTTAAAAAAAAAAATCTTAACAAGGCATCTTAGCTAAATAGTTCATAACTAGTCTTATTTAGATTTCCATAGTCATCAAAGGACCTAGAGCACCCAAAGAACTTGTCATGGCACTTCCAAGGGAGCGGTGATAACAGGGAAAAGAACTGGACAACTCTGCACTTATGCTCAGTTTCTTCTACAGGAGAAGCTACAGAAACGCCTGACTTCAGTAGTAAAGAGTAACCCTGCCATAACTTCATATTTTCCTTTGGTAAAAAAGGAGCAGTTATTCGGGAACAGTATTTCTGTACAATTAGGTCCTTGCACAGCTCCAGTGTTTGTCATGCTACCTTACAGCAGTCTTCATTTCTGAAAACGAAGTTACGCACATCAGGACAACTAGCGCCTGCTGCAGAGGACTATTTATTACAGAGAAGCACAAGCCCAAAGCAAGGCAGAGCGCGGGTCCTGCAATGTGGTTTGGCGGCCACTTCACCCCGGGGCTCCCCCGAGTCCTGGCTGACCGCAGGCAAGGCCGGAGGCACGACGCGGGGCAGCCGCGCTGCTCGCCACAGGTGCCTGAGCACGCTCCTCTCAGCGCAGCCGAGGAGCGGAGGGCAGCGTGGAGAGGAGGAGAGGCGGGGGCAGGCGGACGGGGTCCCCGCGGGCGGAGGGGGTGCTTACCCTGGCCGGCCAGTGCGGGTAGCCCTTCATCTTGGCAAAGATGAGGTCCCCGGGTTTGTACTCTCGGGTCATCTTCAGCCACCGACGTCAAGTCTACCGCCGCGATGCGAGCGAGGGGAGAGGTCTCCGCCGCCAGCCGCCGCGAGCCCGCTGCCGACAGAAACACACGCGGGGGGTGGGG
>VXAV01009567.1:0-18022 GCA_013399715.1 Alectura lathami | reverse complement strand
GGCGCTTCAGTCGCGTTAGCGGCAATGTCGCGATGCCTTCGGCCGAAGGCTCGTCGTTGTTGTTGTTGTTGGTGGTGGTGGTGGTGGTTGTCGTCCTGGAAGCCGTTGCGGCGCAGCTCTGTCGGTGATGCCTGGCCCTGCTCGCGTTGAAGCATCGCGCCGTCGCTCTTGGCTGCCTTGCTCGGGGCCGTCCGGTGGCTCGGTTAAAGTTGGCTCCGTCCGCAGGAGCCGAGGAGGGGGCCGGGCTGGAGGCGCAGCGCGGTGGCTGTGCGGCGTGTCCCTCCGTGCGCCGATGAGCTGCAGCTGCGGGTCTTTGACGGGGAGGGGTGTGGGGGGGGGGCGGCTGCCTGCTCAGAGTCATTGGCATTCACGGAAAACGTTCTTTAAAAGCCCGCAGCGGTGCAGGTGCCGTCCAGGCTGGTTTCTGGTTTTAGGGGCCCTTCTGCTGCGGAGTTTAAAAGCAAAGCTTCCTACCTTATTCACCTGAAGGTTGAATGTAGCCTGTTCATCATGTCATCTTACCTTCTTTAATTTAAAGAGGAGTTTCCTATTTAGGGTGAAGTAAACACTGCTTTTTTTTTTTTTTTTTTTTTAACCATATATGTTATAAATATGCTATTGCTATCGATTTTTTCTATCACTAATACCAATTTACTGAGTTTCTTTCTAAAAACGAGCTGGGTTACATACCCTCCTTCATACCCTCAAATATTGCCAATGTATGTAATACAATATAAACACTTAAGCAGAAAGTACCAGATTTGTTAAGCAGAAAGTTTGCTACATTGCCGCATTCACCAAAGCCTGAATAACTGCTTACTTAAAAAGGGAGAACAAACAAACAAAAAGCAACCAAACAAAGCCCCAATACTTAACATCTCTTAGAACTGTTTTTAAGAGAAATGGAGTTTGTGATCCTCTTGAGAGAATGGAGACTGTAAGGAGGGAAAAATCTGCACAGACAAAGCATCTTATGTTGACATCGGTCTGAAACTCTGACAGCAAATGTACAAAATACTTTTTTTTTCCATGTACAGTATTCAAGCCTAGAGGACTAACAGTGCGATTCTTCATTGAATAAAACTGTTATAAAATTACAGGTGGTGGTAATCGTTCAGGTGGCTCAGTAGTAAAGCTGTTTAGCAACTTCTGATGAATTATTCTTTCATTGTGTTGCCAAACAGGGAGCCCAGCCAGGGGTTCAGGCCTACCCAGCATGAGTTCATGAAAGACAGGTCCTGCTCGACCAACCTCATCTCCTTCTATGACCAGGTGACCCGCCTGGTGGATGAGGAAAAGGCTGTGGATGCAGTCTACCTAGACTTCAGTAAAGCCTTTGACACTGTCTCCCACAGCATTCTCCTGGAGAAGCTGGCAGCCCGTAGCTTGGACAGGTGGAATTTTCAATGGATAAAAAACTGGCTGGATGGCTGGGCTCAGAGAGTGGGGTGAATGGAGCTGAATCCAGCTGGTGACTGGTCACGAGTGGTGCTCCCCAGGGGTTGGTGCTGGGGCTGGTCCTGTTTAATGTCTTTATTGATGGTCTGGATGAAGGCATTGAGTGCACCCTCAGTGAGTTTGCAGACAACAATCTGGGAGGACGTGTTGGTCTGCCTGAGTGTAGGAAGGCTCTACAGAGGGATCTGGACAGGCTAGATAGATGGGCTGAGGCCAATTGCATGAGGTTCTACAAGACCAAGTGCTGGGTCCTGCGCTTGGGTCACACAACCCCATGCAAGGCTGCAGGCTTGGGGCAGAGTAGCTGGAAAGCTGTGTGGACAAAAAGGACCTGGGGCTGCTAGTTGACAGCTGGCTGAACATGAGCCAGCAGTGTGCCCAGGTGGCCAACAAGGCCAATGGCATCCTGGCTTGCATTAGGAATAGTGTGGCCAGCAGGAACAGGGAGGTGATCATCCCCCTGTACTCAGCACTGGTGAGGACGCACCTCGAGTGCTGTGTTCGGTTTTGAGCCTCTCCATACCAGAAGAACATCGAGGCCCTGGAGCGTGTCCAGAAAAGGGTAACGAAACTGGTGAACGGCCTGGAGCACAAGTCTTGTGGGGAGCAGCTGAGGGAACTGGGGCTGTTCAGTCTGGAGAAGAGGAGGCTCAGGGGGGTAGCTCTCTCAGCTACCTGAAAGGAGGCTGTAGTGACGTGGGGGTTGGCCTCTTCTGCCAGGTAACAGTGATAGGATGAGAGGGAACGGCCTCAAGCTGTGCCAGGGGAAGTTCAGGTTGGATGTTAGGAAAAAGTTCTTCTCAGAGAGAGTGGTCAGGCATTGGAACAGGCTGCCTAGGGAGGTGGTGGAGTCTCCTTCCCTGGAGGCGTTCAAGAAACGTGTAGATGTGGCCCTTAGGGACATAGTTTAGTTAGATTACTGACGTTGGGTTGATGGTAGATGATCTTGGCAGTCTTTTCCAACCTTAATGATTCTATGATTCAAATAAACTATGTATCTGTGTTACAGGTTTAATGGTTTTATTAACTGGAGAAGAGTATTCTTTGAAGCTCATCAACTTGAAATATTTATCGCTGAAGAGGATGTTAGTTCTCCAGAATTGATAGACTTAAAATGCTACATCATGAGTTTGTCTTCTCCAGTCAGCCATGCTGTCCATGAAGCTAAATGGTGAGCTCCACTTCTATGCTTTATAATCCTGTACTATGGTTCATCTTTTTGTGATTAATTTTCCTCTTTCCTCAAATTGTGTAACTGAGAGTGAAGAAGAACCAGATGTGAAACATCCAAGCTGTACCATGTCAGTAGAGGCATCATATGAAAAGATGTGCTTGAAGACATGTGTAATGACTGTCTAGACGGTCATTATGCTAGACCATTCTAGCATGATGTGCTAGAATTCTTGTGTAACTGCAAAACAGATGACTTATGTGTGGAGGGAATTTAGAAGATTACATTGATAGATGGAACATAAGCCAAGTTCTCTTTCTTACAAAGTTACAGTATTCTTCCTCCTAGTCATGGAAGGAAATCTAGTGAAAAACTTTGTCGGCTGCAACTAGCTGACTTGGGAAGTGAATGTGAATTTAAAACTTTTGAGATAGAGAGGCATTTTGCAACGTAGAACTCAACTGGTGTTTCACTACAGCTTGCTAACTTGGACACCTGGCCTTCTTTTGGCTGTATTTAGTAGAGACTGGTATTTCTTGCATCACTTGTGAATAAGATTGCCTGCCTTTCTTCTCTTTTCTCCAGCCACAGAGGAGGGGGTTGGGGTGCAGGTCTCTGTGAACGTTTATATGATGTCCATAAACAAGCTTTTACACAGTTTGTGGAAGCTCCAGCTGTTTAGAACTGTTTTGTTTCCTGCTTGACTTAACCACCACACTTCTTATTGCTGTAGCAAAGAGTAGCTTAAAATAACAGTAATTGCTTTGTGTGTAGCTACCTGAAAGCTGGTAGTGTGCCTGTCATTTTCTTGCATTACATGCAGGTTTTAATGATCCTAATCTCCTACATTTATTAAACGCATAAATATGTCACCCCATGGAACAATTATTGGTGACACAGTTATTCTGATCTCATAGTTGATGACTGTCTTGTTTTAAAATGAAAATAGACTTAATATTTATTGTACCATAAAATATTTTTGGACCTGTGCTAAAAAATAAAATTTCATTCTTCATTATTAGGGAAGTCTTCAAAGGTAGCAGTTAAAAAATTGTTACTATTCCTGGCTTTGACAACATTCTTGTCTGTCTTTTATTTTTTAGCTTCATGTGTTATCACATAGGATTTTCAGCCACAGGAAACAGTAGTGGGTGCCTCTGTGCAAAACTAAGGGCAAAGTGATTTAAAATAAAAGGGGGCAAAAAACCCAACCAACATATAATCAAATACCAATGGATTCTGTTGTTTTTGCAATTAATACGTAAGACTTTGCAGATGAAGTCTAACCGTTCTATCACTTTTAATTCTGTGTGAAATGGTGGCTACTCTGTGGTTAACGTAGTCGTGTTTCTCAGTACAGTGTATTTCTTAGTGGTCCTGGCAACTTGTGCTTTCCTGTGGAGCAGCTAATTACTGCAGTCAGTCTTTTTTATTTCACATATATGTGTGTGAAAACTAATTTTTAACTCTTGAAATAATTTTTAAAATGGCCAACTTGAAGATACAGTAATTACACATGAGATTATTAAACTAGTTGAATTAAATACTCATTTTTGTACTCAATTTCCACTCTACATATAAAAGCTTGTTTTTGTTATTTTAATGTTGTTTGTGATCCCTAAGGGCTGATCCTACTGGCTGTGAAGTAGTTTGTCTTTTAAATGAGATTCTAATTGAGATGAACAGACTGGGCATTTTAGAGGGCTAGACCTTTTATTTTTATTGTTTGTAGTTTGTTATGTGTAAAGTAAATGTATGCATCTTTGAAAAATATGTAACAATGATTTTCCTTCCAAATATGTGCATTTGTTCCATGACAGAGATGGTTTTGAGATAGTAATTCATATTTAAAAAAAAAAAAAAAGCGCCTTACTGCAGGAGGTGTCCTGCAAATTTTTTGTATTGAAATAAAGGCAATGAAAACCAATAAAAAACATTATTATTTTAATATCAACATTAGGAAATCCAAGATGTGTATCTGTTCTAAATGCCCACAGCTGCATCCTGTATCTTGCATAATTAACAATTACGTATAAATTTTTTTTTTTTTTTTTTGCAAAGACCAATAGTATGATAACAACTACCTGACATCTTACTGAAGTGAATGTTTTGTGTTTTTGCCTGACAATTGAATCATTTAAGTAAGGAAATATTAACATTTATAAGTAGTACTCATGTATTTTGAAAAAAATCATATTTTGCAGCTTATGTAGTGCCAAGAGTGAGTCAGAGTTGGACATTGCTGTAGATCTGAGAAGGAAGCTCTGTCAAGCCAATGAAGAAAAAGTAGACATAATCATTAAGCACAATCAAGAAGTAAGGTGGTTTTGTTTGTTTGTTTTAATTTTACTTTATTTTACTCCTGGAATAAATGTAATCTTGTTTCATTAAATATTAAATTCTCACATGGTGTATTAAAAGTGCTGTCATTAGCTGAAAAAACAAACAGAGATGGCACTGTGCAGACTTCTTATATGTGTTCATGGGGACAATTAGTAGCACTGTTATCATTGTTATTAATTAAAATCACTCCAAATTGCAAATTTTCTGCAAGGAAAGAAGTTGCTGCCTACACCAGTAGTTTGTTGTATCTATTTGTGCCATTAGGCAATTCTATCTGAGTATAGCCTGAATTTAGCTTGATATAAAGACTATTCAGTTCTTTATATATGCTTTTTTGCAGGATATTAGGGTATTGCTTTAATTCTGCAGAGGTAACCTAGAAGTCATAAATCTAGAGCGATGTTTGTGTGTGTGTCTACATCAGATTCAGATAGGATATCTATTTATGGTCTTGCTCTGTGTTGGCTTATTCAAATATGCAGTTTTGCATAGTTTATAACAAAATGTATATAATGCACAAATGTCATGTTGTTTGTCAAAAGCTTCGTACTGTTTTCATGAAGACTGCATGTGTAGGGAGTTACTTTATCAACCTAACAAAGATTTTTCCTGATGATATTGTAGGAAAATAGCATTGAAGTGACATACTAGTAGAAGGAATTCATTAACGTATTTTAATTTGAATATTAACTTTTGCACTAGTATACATAAGGAAAAATGAGCACTCAGTACAGCAGCAGTACAAATCAGCTTTGGAGTTTCTGCTGTTAGGAATACTTCCTACACTTGTTAATGCCAATATGACAAGTGGCATACTGCTTTAGACTGCGCTTGTATGGAGGTACTATGGGTAGCAGTCCTGCTCTTAACAGTTTTCTAGAGGTGGTTCATGCCCGTTCATTTCTTTTGGCGCTAAAGCCAGCCAATAAACCAGATTTGCTTTTTATTATTAGGGTCTCTATGCAAATTAAGAAATTACGACTTCTCCCATAGTAAGTTGGTCTTGCGCTGCATTGTTCTCCCATTGTCCCATCAGCTAGTCTATAAAAATGTGTCCCAGGAGTTAGCTAGGTCTGAAGAATTACCTCTTAAATTGAGAATTTGTATGTTGAGTGTGCACAGCAAAATTCACATGCTGCACAGTGTTGCTGTTCTCTGTACTGCAACCACACAGTCAGGTTGCATTTCAAGTAGGGGAACTACTTAAGAGACTGTTTTGTACCAGATAGTTACAAATAATGAAAGTGCCCAAGTTGTCTACAATCAATATTATTAAAGTCAAACCTTGCAGACATTCTGAAGTAATCTGTTTTTACTCTCCACCTCCTTGTCAAGAAAAGCTTGAATTTGGTTTTCTAGAAGTAGGATTTGGCAGCAATGACTGGACTGTATTCCTTAACCTGGGTGAGATTACTTTTTGAAGGACTTTCCATTCTTAATTTGTTTATTAAATTTAGCTGCATTCTGTTGGACTACTGAATACTTCTGCTGAACTAAAGTTTGTATTCATAGACATGCCTGTCAGTTGTTAGATGTCTTGTAGTCTAGTGTTGTGTCATGACAATCTTAAGTGTTAAATTTGGAGAAAATGAGTAGAAATTTACCTGTTGAACATCATGTTCTGATTGCTGCAGTTTTTCCTTTTAAGGTACAAGCAGAAGATAATATGATGACTATTATTTTGTTAAGGTAGAGTAGTTCTGGAAAAATGAAGGGCTATCTTTGAAGTACCTGAACTCAATCTGGGAATATGACTAGTTTGCATAGAAAACAATGGGAATACTTAATGTTTGTTTATATAGATTATGCCATTAGTAAGATGGATTTTAAGCTCAAATGTAATGAGTAGGTAGCTGTAAATGCAATTCATGTTCTCTTTTGAAAATACTCTGATATATTTCTGTAACACTGCTTTTTTAAAGGAGCTTACTTGTCAGTTTTCTGAAATAAATTTATTTTGTAGGTGCGTACCTATGAAGTCCAGATTGTCAAATTACGGTCTGAATTTGAGAAAGCAGAAGCAGTTCGACAAAGTCTGGAGTATGAATTGGCAGTTACGAGAAAAAATGCTCGTTTGAAAATATATACTGTAGAAGAGGAGTTAAGTGATGCAAGAAACAAGTTGGTACAGCTGCAAGGTAAGTTTCAAAAGAGAACGCTGAACAATGTCCAAGTCTGTTCCAGGTCAAGATGAGAACTGAGGTGCAGTAAATTAAATTTTCCACTTACTGCTTGCGTTCTGAATCTCTCTTATCTTTCCTATCTCAACCATCTGTTTTTGTAAACTCTTATGTTTGTTGTCTCATATGTGAATTAAAACTAACCTATTAAGCCCATCATCCCTTCTTTTTGCTCCTTGCATTCTGTTGTTCCCTCTTTAACTGCTGTCCTTGTACAGAATTGTAATCATGGTTAATCCATGAGTAATCCATCCTGGATATTGTAGTGCCCAACTGTTCTATGTTTCCTTTTCAGGAAAAAAAATCCATTCCTGTTCATTTGTTTGCACCTTTTTCAACAACTTTTTTTGTTTGTTCAGCACTTTCCATCATATTGCTTTTGTCTTTCACCTTTTCAAAGGCTTCACATTTTCATTATTCACGTCCAGTTCCTATTCTTCCTGCTTGTTGCACTTTTTATAGACAATGAAACACCTATGTTGTGGAGTTACTCTGTTCTGCAAAGGAAGTGTGATAGTAGTAAATGGAGTGGATTTTTACCTAGACACTGTTTCCTGCTAGTTTTATATTCAGAAACTCCATCTCTGGGCAACCTGTGCCAGTCCTACACTACCCTTATTGTAAAAAAAACTTTTTCCTTATATCCAGGCAAAATCTCCCCTCTCTCAATTTGAAACCATTTCCCCTAGTCCTGTCACAACAGGCCCTGCTAAAGAGTCTGTCCCCTTCTTTCTTGTGGCCCCCCTTCAGATACTGAAAAGCCACTACCAGGTCTCCCCGGAGCATTCTCTTCTCCAGGCTGAACAGCCCCAACTCTCAGCCTGTCCTCACAGGGAAGGTGTTCCAACCCTTGGATCATTTTGTGCTTGAGAAGTGTGTCGATGGAAACCTGACAAGGTTCAACAAGGCCAAGTGCAGGGTGTTGCACTTGGGATGGGGTAATCTCGGACATAGTACAGACTGGGAGAAGAACTCATTGAGACCAGCTTTGTGAAGAAAGGCTCGGGGGTTCTGGTGAATTAAAATCTTGGCATGAGCCGGCAGTGCGCTTTTGCAGTCAGGAAGGCCAATGGCATCTGAGGCTGCATCAAGAGAGGGGTGGCCAGCAGGGAGAGGGAGGGGATTGTCCCCCTCAACTTTGTCCCTGTGAGCACCTGCAGTGCTGTGTCCAGGCCTGGGTCCCCCACCGCAAGAAAGATGTGGAGCTGTTGGAGCAGGTCCAGAGGAGGGCCACCAAAATGATCAGAGGGCTGGAGCACCTCTCCTATGAGGAAAGGCTGAGGGAACTCGGCTTGTTCAGCTTGGAGAGGAGAAGGCTCCGGGGAGACCTCATTGCAACCTTCCAGTACTTAAAAGGAGCTGATAAACAAGAGGGGGAGCAACTTTTTACACAGGTAGATAGTGATAAGACAAGGGACAGAAGGGCTCATTTGTGGCATGTAGCACTTGTCAGTATTTCCTCCAATTTTTTTTTTTTTTTCTGCTGTTCTCAGTGAGACTTATCTTTCTACCATCTTCTAATCTTTTCCCATTGTTCTATCCTTTGATTCTCTATATTGTCTTAATGTGCTTCTTTTTATTTTCGTCTTCAGTTGGAAAAAATTTTCCAAAAACTAGGACAAATTTGGAATAAAAAGCTGTTAGAAAGTGATTATCAGTTAAATGCTAATGTAGCTAGTTGTATTCAGCAAAATGAGAAACTGATATGAAATACTTGCATCTAAAAGATATATTCCTTGTCAAATTGCTTAGTAGGCATGGGTAAATAGAGTCTCCACAACATTTAAAATTTCATAGAAGGGTGTATACAGTATTCCCCTATCTCAGGGCATTTGCTGGGCTGAGGTTTTAAATGCCTTGGGCAACACAAAATTGCCCTGGAAAAGGTAAGCCTTTTCTTACTAGCCTAAGCTGCCTTGGGTTATAGAATTGTAGAATCAAGGAATGGTTTGGGTTGGAAGGGGCCTTAAAGATCACCTAGTTCCAGCTGCCTTGCCATGGGCAGGCACACCTTCCAGTAGACCAGAATGCCCAAAACCCCATCCAACCTGGCCTTGAGAACCACCATGGATGAGGCATCCACAGCTTCTTTCAGCAAGCTGTTCCAGTGCCTCTCCACCCTCATATTGAAGAATTTTTTCTAATTGTTTAATCTTAAATCAATCCTCTTTTAGTCTGAATTCGTTATACTTGTCCTGTCACTATGCTTCCTGATAGAGTCCCTCCTTACCTTTCCTGTAGACCCTTTTTACATACTAGAAGGCCTTTTCTGGGTTGAACAAGGCCAACTCGACTTATCTTCGCAGGAGAAGTGCTCCAGCCCTCTGAGCATCTTCATGGCCTACTCTGGACCTGTTCCAACAGATCAATGTCCTTAAATTGTGTGCTGCAGAGCTGAATGCAGCACTGCAGGTAGGGTCTCATGAGAGCAGTGTAGAGGGAAAGAATCCTCCCTTCATCTGCTAGATTACACTTGTGTGATGCAACCCAGGATGCAGCTGACTGTCTGGGCTGCAAGCGCAAATCATTGATTCCTGTTCATTTTTTCGTTCACAAGTGCCCCAAAGTCCTCTGCAAGGCTGCTCTCAATCCGCTCATCACCCAGCCTGTGTTTGTGCTAGGGATTGCACTGACCCATGTGCAGGACCCTGCACTTAAGTCTTTTTGAACTTCATAGGGCTCGCAGAGGCCCGCCACTCAAGCCTATCCCTCTGGATGGCGTCGCTTCCCTCCAGTGTGTCGACTGCACTGTGCAGCAGGGTTTTCCTATAGTTCTTTCATTAGGCAGGTACCTGTCTTTATAGTCTTTATCTGTGTTTAACTGAACTCAAGGTTAAACGGTAGAGACTCATATGTATCAGTTAGAAATGTGGAAGTGAACTGACCAAGTGTTATGGAAATATAAAATTAAGTTCTCTGTGCTATAGAGGCCCCACTTGAAAGAGTTATCTCAAGTTTTTATTTTGCACGAGGAGAAGAGTTTCAATTTATAAAAATCTCTAAAGCGTTCTTATGTCTTTGTGGAAAAAATACTGTATAAAATCAAATTTTGTCTCTTTATAGAGGAGGTGGTGCTTTCCTGTGCTGGAAATGTTAATGTTCTAATGTTCCACAGAATATCACAATACACAGAACCAACACTCATATAATATTTTTTTTTTTTTCTGAACGTGTTTTGCAGTAGCATGTCTTCTTTCTTTCTCTTTCTGCAAACAATAGAGTTGAATGAAAAGCTTCAACAGAAAGTGGTAGAGACTGAGAAAACATTTCATACTGCTGAAAAGAAGTGGAAAGAACAACAGCAGAGACTTGCAAGTGAAAAGGATGTTATTCTCAGAACACACAAGGATGAATATGAATTGCTTCTTAAGGAAAGAACCAAACTAGACAGTGCTTTGCAGGTATGATCTATTAATAGTTGGAAAGATGAGTTGCATGAGATAATGCCTGGAACTCTTATGGTGCAGAAAGCTCTGTGGTAGGTTGGTTTGTTTTTTCTGGTAGAGGAAAAATTCCGGCAAATAGATAGATGTTGCAATAATTTCATGTTAACCAACTAAACCAAGGTAACAGTGCACAGTGGTGGTGAGGTCCACTTATACTATGGTTCAGAGCCAAGTTTGTAGAACCAGGGAAGCCTAAGACCTAGCTTCTAGCTCCATTTTCCTTTTACCTCCCCTAGTCTGACACTTATTTACCTCTAAGCATGAAAATCACTTGTACAATATGAAGACAATACATTCATGGAACCCAGACTGTGATGGTGGGATTTCCAAACGTTTGTTGTACATTATTTGCGACATTGAACATATGAAGAATGTGATAGTTGAAAACTTCATTGACATCTTTTTGTAGCCTTAGGATTGATGCAAAGAACGTCTGTTCTTGGAAGTTCTAATTTTCAATTAGAAAAAATCATTTTGTGTTCAGAGGTGTTATGTAATTTGTCGTAAACTGTGGATTTTTATTCTTCAGGTTCATTTCATTGTATTTCTGGAAAGTCACTTTAAAAGTTGGGTTGCACTGGTATTCATAAATCACTTAGATGCTAAATATATTGATATTTTTATTAATTTTTATACTTATTCCACAGTTGAGCAATTCAAAACAATTGTTTCAAAGAAATCTAGTGATATTATGTTGTGGAAGTGCTGAGTTAACGTGCTCAACATGCTCCATGGGGACACTAACAATTACATAATCATAATATAATCATTTTAAAGTTTATAATTGAAAATTGGATTACCTTATGCCTCAGCAGTGCAGTAACGCTATTTGAGGGAAAGTGAATATGTATTGCATGAAAGTGAACTACTACAAGAGTGCATCTAAAGGAGGACTGTGAAGGGTCTGGGGGGCAAGACGTATGAGGAGTGGCTGAGGTCTCTTGGTTTGCTCAATCCAGAAAAGAGGAGACTGAGGGGGGGGGGCTCATGGTGGCATACGACAGATGCGTGCAGGCTGTGCCCCACAGGACTGTAAACTTTTAACATTATTATGTGACTTTTAGCAATATTTTTGATGAGTTGATTGCACGTAGCTTGAGGGCAGACCATGTAGCTGACAATGGAATGCTGTGGTGGGAAGGGCACAGTGCAGTGCTAACACCACCTCCCTCACCCGCACACACTCAGTTGAATCAAAAGCCGTGCGTATGACACATTACATGCGCTTGTGCCACTTGGTGAGTAAAACGCAGTGATCACCGATAGTAGTATTTCAACCTACCTACACCTATGTGTGCCTGAGAAGACATGTTTTTCATTATTAAGGAGACTTGTAAGTTGGCTTATTTAACTATTAAACTTGAGCTTGTGTTATTTTGTAAAAATAATTTAGTAACAGATTTGCTGCAGAAGAAATATGCAGAGTATGAATTTTGTGACTTTCAACATCTGAAAAAGCTCACAAAAAGTGTAACATAATTGGTGATATGTTTTTGATTAGTTTTGTGATATGTATTGTATTATTGTTTCTGCTGTTCTGACTACGTAGAGCAATATACAAGTAATAGTTGACCTTTTTTTTTTTTTTTTTTTTTATTTTTTATATAAAAAATTTTTTTTTTTTTTTTTTTTTTACATTTTAATAATAAAAAGTTTTGTTACTTGTATAGACTAAGTATATTATACATTGTATAAGTAGCCCAAGACAATTCCTATTCACTCGATGCAGCCCAGGCAAGGCGAGGACTCTCTCCCAGGGGAGCAGAGGGGCAGGCGCTGATCTCCACTCTCTGGGAACAGCGACAGGACCCAAGGGAGCAGCATGGAGCTGTGTCAGGGGAGGGTCAGGCTAGGGGTTAGGAGAAGATTCTGCACCAGAGGGGAGTGGGCATGGAACAGGCTCCCCAGTGCAGTGGTCATGGCCCCAAGCTGTTGGAGTTCAAGGAGCTTTTGGAATGTCAGCTGCTTTCAGACACAGGGTTTGGATTTTGGGTGGTCCTGAGTGGAGCCAGGAGCTGGGCTCCGTGATGGTTATGGGTCTCTTAAAGTTCAGGGGTGAAGATCTCTCTGCAAGTCCTCTGTACCCTGGAAGCAGTCACCAGTTCCTCCTAATTTAGTGTCACCCCCAAACTTACTTATTATGCTATACCTTCAAATCCTGTATCTAAGTCATTTACAAAAACATGTTAAAGAGCACAGGCCCTAAAATGGAGCCCTGCAGAACCCTACTAGTGACTGGACACCAGCATGATGTAACCCCATTTACTGTAACCCTTTGAGCCTGACCTGTCAATCAATTGTTCACCCATCACACTATGTTTTTGTCTACCTGTATGCTGGACGTTTTGTCCTGAAGGATACTGTGAGAAACAGTATTGAAAGCTTTACTGAAGTGGAAGAAGGTTACACGGATTGGAGGGAGGGTGACCCTCTCTGGTTTGTTACTGGTTCTATGATGTGCTGTTGGTTGCACTTAGCAGGCCATCTACTTCCTAAAATAAGAAAGCTGTGGAGTTCAATAACAAGTGCAACAGCATCACCTTGTGGTTAGCTAGGCGATCATATTCCTTCCTAGAGGTTTTAAACTACTGGAGCAATTACATTGTTTATACACAGATTAAAAAAACAACAGTGATGTTTTTATAGGCATGTGTATAGTTAAGTGTGTACATGACATGCAAGCATACGTGTGTATGTTTTTTACATGGTCAAATATGTTCCTTTTTACCTTCTAAGGGCAGGTGACTGTTGGTCTAATCTGGCAAAGTCTTGTGTTGTGTAGGAGTTGGAAAAGCTCTGAGACTTCTTTAGGATTCTGAAATCCTGCAACTCATGTTGACCTGTATAACCAGCTTAATGTATTCCTAAAAGTTGTAGTCTGTTTACTACTTCTTCAGTATAAAGTGTTTCTAAGTCTTGATGTAGTATTTTCCAGCAAACTATATATTACTTGTTTCATACATACTTTTCCCAGCTTATTTTTGATAGTGTGTAGAAGATGTACCTGAAGAGATAGATATTTATCTTTTCAGTGTGGAGAGAGTGTGAGTAGTTGTGTATTATATTAAACATTAAACCTTTTTTTTTTTTTTTTTTTTTTTGCATGATGGTGGGAGGAAACCTGTGTATTGGCATTATACAACAGGAGGAGATGTTAGGGGATTAGTTCAAATCTAATTTGTGTGAAGGTACATTGTTTTTGCAATATTGTGATTTGCTTTAGGTTTCTATTCATAATCCGTGTTTCACGCAGATGTTCCTTGTTATCTTTTCAGAGGATGCAAAAAATCATACCCTTAGTGCCTGCACATGAAAGAAGAGACAAAATAAACTTGCTTTTTCAGTTAGCAGTTGGTGATCCTTAGCATCTTTGAGTAGTCATGATTCTCTTACTGTGATGTTTGAGTGGTCAAAACTTTCTACCTTCAGTTTGGAGGAACATCTAAACATCCCTTTCCAAACTTTGGAAAAGGGTTGTATTTCTTTGATCTTCATGTGTAAACATGGTTCTGTTAGACTTTGGTCTTCCAAATAATCATTCTATATGAATAATTCATTTTGTCCTCTTCTTCCTCCCTGCTTGGGAAGATGCTTTATGATTAGTAATTTCTAGGAACAAGAATGTGTGATGTAAGAATAATATCAGAGTTGGAAGACCAACTGAATAGCTCTGGTTTGTTCTCACAAAATGTCTCTTACCATGATATTGAATAGGATTAAATGAGCAAGAGGTCTTAATGTAATCTTTCTGTGTTTTGCACAGAAAGACATTATAACAAATTGGGTCTCCAAAGGTTCTCCTACTAAATCACTGGATTTATGGCTTGTTCCTGGTCCTAGTTATGGGAAAGCTTATTCTTGCCTGCTAGACCAAAACTAGTCTTTCTGAGACTTCTGGGATCTCCAGCTTAAGTATGTGCTAGACTACTGGGGGTTCATTATTTGACTGCTTTCCTCCCAGGGAAGTGTGCTGTGAATGTGGATTTTGTAGCAGTGACTCCACAGAGCTGCAGAGCCCAGTAGTGTTATTAATTATCCCAGTGTGTAGCTTTTCTCATCTTCTGAATGCAAAATTGAAACAGCTTCATTATTTTTTAGTACTGAGAGCTACTTAGTTGTTCCCATACATAATTGTTTAAAGTAATTCAGTTTCTAGACACATCTTTCTAAGAACAGAAAAAATAAAGACTATTAGTTTATGGGACTAACCAATTCTAAAAATGTCTGATTTGATTTCAAGTCCTAATAATTAAAACCCAAGGGAGACAGAACTTCCTGTGCCTGTGTATCCTTTCATCCAATCCACTTACTTTCCTTCCCATCATTGCCATTTGACAAGACGAGAGAAGAGATTGGAAGAGTAGCCCTGTACTCTTTAAAGAATAAGGTTTCCTGTGGAGAATTGTCTCTGTTTTTGTTATGGTTGCAGAAGTTCGTATTCATGGTGATTCTGAAACAGCCCGTTTTACCTGGTGGTGAATGAAGAGTGTATGTACTCTTGGGCAGATGGTTCTTTTGTCAGGTGCTACCTGGTTAGACTTCAATAAACAGTTCTAATGCAGTCTCTGTTGACAAAGTGTTCCTTCTTAAGCTTTTTATTGGTAAACTTTATTTCAATAAAAGTATTTTTTTTTTTTTTCCCCCCTAGGAGCAGAATAGTGCACTGCAAAATATATGCAAGAAAATGAAAGCTGTGGAGGTGGAACATCACGACTGTTCTGAGCTTCTTAGCCGCCAGGCCAATGAACTTCGAAACAGTGCTGAACGAGAGGAGCGACTTAAAAAAGAACTTGAAGTAATGCTTTTTGGTTACTGCTATTAGCCTCAACAAGCACTGCAGTTTTAGTTTGCTTGTGGAGTGATACCTGTTGCTGAGAAGTCTGAAGTGTTTCAAACTAGAGTCTTGTAAATGTGTTCCTTTTACTAAAGTTTTAGTTGCGGTTCTTTCCAAAGTTTCAATATTTTGTCCATCTATGGAGTAGATTTTGTAGAAACTACATTGTCTGAATGCATGGTCTGGGCCAAGACATTCTTGACAGAAGATTTGTCACTGCAGAAAAGCATAGTGAGTGGCTGATTTTTCATCTTGATATAAGTTTTTTACCAAACATATTTTAAAATCTTTTCTGCAACCAAGTTTAAAGAATTGTCACTTGCAGAATATTGGGAGTCCTTAGAGATATGTAACATACAGTTTTTAGCTGTGTTTGTTCTGTTATTTTTCCCCTTAAAGGCAAAGGAAGTGTTTAGAGCATTGATCGCTAGGAAGTTAGAACACCACAGTAAAGATGAAGTACGAAAGAAAATTCCATCAACTAAAACCACTGATTATTGACCAATAAGGTAGACATTTGTGCCCTCAGAAATCTACAGGAAATCTATAGTCAGGTATCGCAAGCTGCATATATTGGCTTAGGCAGAATTGCCTTCACATGGGAAGTAGCATGTATTATGAAGTTTGAGTAGCCCTTTTTGAATTTGAAGTACTTACACAGAGGCTTTTTTGTTTTTTTGTGACTTCATGGCTTGTAACATTAACAGAGCACTAACAAACTAAAAGGAAGAGCAAGGCAGGCAGTGATTTCTCTTTAAATAATTTGGTTGGGTGTATTTACCATCGGTAAATTTAAAAAAGAAGCACTCAGTTCCTTAAACATGTAACTGTTTGGTGGAGGTGGTTTTATCACAGAATGCTATCTGTTAACAACAATCAGCTAAGATATCTTAATTGTTCCTTAATTTTTATTAGAATTAATGTGTTGATCTCTTAGTAATCTAGTGAGAAAATGTACTCACACTACAGAAAAAGTAGTTGTGTGGTACTTGCAAGTGTAGATGTCTAAGCAATGATGAAGGAAGGTATGTGATAAATGCTCTTGCATACGAAGGTTTAAGCAAATGACCACAAGTCCATTTGAATAGTAATAATAGTAAAACAAAACAAAACAAAAGTAGTCTAAGTAAATTAAACTGCAGTGTGTATGCTCAGGACAGCTTTCATCTCACTGCCGTCACAAAAGTAAATTGCAAATGTGTAAAAACCATTCTGAGTGCCGGCGGGAGATTTAAAGGCAGCGCAGCCACCATTTCTGGCAGACCTTGAGCAGATCAGTTGAGGAGTGGAGCCCTGTGCCGAGGCACTGTTCCTCCAGGGTCCTGATCGTGGCAAGAAAAGGTAAAAGAGAGGCGTCAGGAGCACGAGGCAGCTCCGCCAGCCCCCCCCACACACCCTGCAGCGCGGAGGCTCTGACACGGAGTGGGCGGAGACAGGAGTGCCAGCATCTCCCCCTGGGTGTACAAAGGCAGTCTGTAGGGAGCGCAGCGACCCAGGAGTGGGGCAAACAGGATGGGCAAACAGGGTGTGGCGCGGCAGCAGGGCGTTGCACGGCAGTTTGCGCGGCAGTGCGCGCAGGCAGGGTGAGCAGGCGGCGCAGAGCGCTTCTCCACCCTTCAGAGGGCAGAGCACTGTCGGTCGCTGCTCTCCCATAGCTCCAGACCTAGCCATGGTCGCTACCCGGCAGAGAGCCCTTGCCAAAAAGAACGTGGCTACTCAGACGGAGACCGTGCATGTGCATGCGGCGGTCCAGGTCTCGGGCTGTGGGGAGTGCCTGAGTCTGGTGCTGCTGCCGGAGGGTAGTGGAGGTAGCTCCTGCCTGAGGTGTGAGCAGGTGGATGACCTGCTCAGCCTAGTGGCCCAGCTGAAGGAGGAGGTGGAAAGGTTGAGAGCCATCAGGGACTGCAAGAGAGAAATAGGGAGGAGAACCACCTGTCTACTGCAGCTGTCAGAAAAGCACCGGGAGGGTGCTGCACGAGTAGCGGTGGGTCCCCCTTCCTCTCAAGGTTGATCGGAATGGGAGGGCCCAGGAGTCGGTGAGTGGAAACGGGTCCCTGCTAGGAAGGGTAGGCGGCCCCCCCCCCAAGCCTACCTCACCTGTCCAGGTGCCACTGGGCAACCGGTATGTGGCTCTGCAGGAGCAAGTGAGGAAGGCGGAGGATGAAGGTAGCTCTCAGAGGTTGTCTGGGGCGAGCCGGTCACTCAAATCCCCACTCCTCAAGACGGCCTCTACCAAGAAGAAAAGGAGGGCGATTGTTGTAGGGGACTCCCTCCTGAGAGGAACGGAGGGTCCTGTTTGCTGACCGGACCCTACCCATAGGGAGGTCTGCTGCCTTCCTGGGGCCCGGGTCAGGGACATTGCAAAGAGGATCCCTGACCTGGTGAAATCCTCTGACTACTACCCGCTGCTGGTAGTCCAGATAAGCAGTGACATGGTGTCTGGGAAAAGCTCGAGGGCGATCAAGAGGGCCTTCAAGGAGCTGGGGCAGTTAGTTGAGGGGTCTGGGGTGCAGTTGGTGTTGGGCTCCATCCCTTCGGCGGCAGGGAGAAGCGGTGATGGGTACGGGGAGACCCACCTCATCAACACCTG
>VXAV01009566.1:232908-272816 GCA_013399715.1 Alectura lathami | reverse complement strand
CCCGCCCCGCCCCGCCCCGCCCCGCCAGCGGTGCCGCTCGTTCAAGGGGTCGGGAGCTGGGGTTGCTCGGTTCCAGCCGTGAGCGTGACCAGCAGCCCGCGGGTCTGCCCTCATAACCGTAATGTCAGAACCAGAAGGCAGGCGGAAGGCAGGCGGCTCTGCCTAGAGACCTCCTGTCCTGCCACCTGAAGGGCTGCGCGCAGGCAGCCAGCCCCGCCAGCAAACGGCCCAGCACGGGCTAAACCAGCGGTCAGGGGCTGAAGGGATATTTTTTCAGTCAAAAGTTCCAATTTAACCGTTTTGACTCTACCTTTTCCATAGCGCAGTGCATCATGACTTTGTTACACGCAGTCATCACGCAGTGAATGTGAGCGGAGAGCAGGGCAGTGACACAGACACCTTACAAACTTGGTATGTAAGGAGAGAAAACCAAAGCTGGAATCACACAAATCACACTGACCAGGAACACCTGAGAATGACTGCAGCAATTCTGTACCAGCAAAGCACATAACCCTGGGAGCACAGACCAAACACACAGCCCCTTGCAATTTCACCTCAGGTGAGGCAGCTGTGACATGGCCACAAACACTAACAGGTGGGGAGAAGTGAGAGCCCTGACGGAGCTGTGGTCTTTAACCCACTGCTTTCAGCATCTGAAACAGGCCCAGGCTGCAGAACCCAATCTATTCGCAAGTGCTGGAGGCCACGTATAAGGCTGTTTGGTTAAAGACGCTGGGCCACCTGCAGAAGTAGGGCTTGTGACCCCGACGGTGTCAATAACAGAAGAAAGCAAGCAAAAAGAAACAAAACACAGAGTCACCTTTGCTCAACAAATGAGGTCTATAAATAGCACGATTCTACAGAAATGCCTGTTCTCCACAGCAGGCTGCATTCGCTGGATACAGCTATCAACAGAAACCAAAGCCAGAGAGTGGGCAAGCTCAGTTTATGCAGCCTCTGCAGCCTGAAGCAGGACGGAAGCGCAACTTGCTTACTGCAGGCTTCCACAGAGCCCCGCTCCTGCCGGGAGGAAATGGACATCTCTGAAAAGTCTCCTCCATTTTCTTCTTTACACAATGGCCATCGTTGTTAGCCAGGGTCTAATGGAAAGCTCCTGAATTCATTCTCCTTTGTGTACAGTGAGAAATGTAAGTTTATATTAATCAATGTAGGCCCAGCATTCAGACTTTCCAGGAGAATTTAATCCAGAGACGATGAAAAACAGAGCTAAAATGAAAAAACACCAGTCTTTTTAGATGCAAAATGTGCTGATGCAACTCATTTCAGCCAAAGTCTAGGTGAGACTCAGAAATGGATTATATATTTGCATGGATAACGAGAAAATCCAGAACAACAAGAGAGAGCAATGTTTGCAGAGTACATTCATATTTCTTTGAGCATAAGCTGATCTCTGGCAGATGGATGTAGGTTCCCAAGGGCAGTCTGACCCATGCTTTCCTTCTGAATTTTATTGCACCGTCTTTTGAAGCCCTGCTGCATGCAGCAAACCAGATGAAACCTAAGATTAGTCTGGACTAGCAGTTCTCTCTTTAGGGTTGTATATGGGGGACTTTGTTAAGGAATTCATGTACAGAGCACATTTCTCTGATCTTTACAACACGGCTGTTAAGTATACTGCTAGAAAGAGCTAACCTAATATCTCAGCATTACAACTGCTGTGAAAGACAACTTGCAAGATATTTAATGGTGGAGGTGTAAGCCATACACAGGGACACTGCAAGCACTGGAAATATTAACTAGATGAGTTTGATAAAGCAGAAATGCACAAGCAAACAAAAGGAAATAAAGTCAGTTTTGTACAGTCCACTGAGGAACTTCCAGTCAGTGGCAGCAAGCCAGCCATGCAAAGTAGGAGTTAGTTCACTAGCATTTCAAAGGCTCGAAATCCTTGGCTCCAGCTGAGTGTGGGCAGGCTGCACAAGCCATCATCTAAGCTCTCATCAGCAGTGAAAGTAACCAACACGAGGTAACCCTGAAGCAGACATGGCAGCCCTCCTGCCCTCCCCTGGTAGCTAGGGTAAGCAAGCATCAGGTATTGAGTTTGCTACGTTGTTACGGAGGTGAAACTTTTAGTAAGCAACAGAGATCATGGTTTTATGTCTACTAATCCCTGAAAGACAGCACATGCATCAAGGACATGCTGCTTGCTAGAAGCCTAGGTCCTAAATTCCAAACAGATGCCAGACTACATAGCTTCTCCATCAGCTCATTCTTTTTGTCACTCATCAGCTGAGGAAACATTCTTGTTTTCTTCATCATCACCCGTATCTTTTAGTTGATGACGAGCAAATTCCTCAAATACCATCTCCACGTCACTGAAATGGAAGAAACACAGGTCTTTCAAAATTATGTCAGCCATTTTTTATACCAGGAGACTGGAGGCAACATTTTGGAGGAAGAAGAGAAGGCTGCAGCAGTCCCTGGTGATGCTGCTTTTGTCTTCAAAGGGATTTGGATCACACCCCCACAGACACCATCTTCACTGGTGCTACCCTAGCTAGCATGAAAAGGAGTTGACTGAACAAGTCAGGACACAGACGGAGGAGGTTTTCCTCTGCAATCAGTCATGCTCTTTCCAGCTAAATAGCTATCAGCTAGCCAAACAGTTCTCAGCCTGAAAGGGTCTTTGTCTAGAGTAGAAATGTGAAACCTTTCATCCTTACTGCTTCTAATGGGCACATGGTTGAACCAGTGAGTTCCTGGAACTACAGAGCTACAGAGTCAGCTGACCACGGGCACATCTTTCTCTCCAACTGTTAGGCAAAACACGATCCCAAACTGCTTTCACATGTTTAGTCACTGCTGTTCCAGCGATAGCAGTAACTTGTCAAGCCACAGGAGCTTACTCACTTTTTAAGCCCATGCTCTGTGAACTCCAGATTTTTGGGCAATTCTGAGGAGCTTTCAAAGAGGCAAAGCATAGCAGCAGCTAGCATGTGAAATGCCATTAAAAGAAACTTACCCATCCTTCCCTGCAGTCATCAGCGTGCAGTAAAGGAGGAGAAAAGACATACCAAGCAGTCAGAACAGTGGATGCTAAGAACAGCAAAAATTTATAAACAAGACAAGACAGCGAAAAGCAGCAGGATTTGCAGCAATATGAGAATGCCAGGAAGTCTGAACATGCCCATGCCGAGGCAAGCCTTGATCTCTCAGAATGGAAAAGCACTCCAGCAATGTTGCCCAAGGCATCAGAGGGGCTGAGAAGCAAACGCAGATTTTTTTTTTTTTTCCATTTATGCTTGCTAGTGGTCACAGCTGTGAGAAACACCTGTGCACACCCTTCTACTCTGATGGCAGAGCTCACGTGACACGTTGGTCCTAACTGACCTGCCACTGTGACTGCAGCAGCCAGCTGATGAGATGTTCTCATTCCATAAGCACCCAGGTATTGAAATCAGAGGTCAGAATAAAAAAGGTGGCCTCTCATCAGATAGGTAGTGCACATGAGAGGTTTCATCCTTGCCTAAATGTAATCTGTTGGTGCTTGTGTTCCTCTAATGGAATCCTGGCTGACCACACGGTAACGACAGCAGTGTTCAGGCTTGCTAGCAGGATTCCTTGGAAGGTGCTTTCACCACAGCCTTAAATCAGCAGAACAGACTATATCGCAGTGAAGAAATGGGAAAATTGACTGGCAAAGTGCTCTCAGGCCATTGTTCTACAGAAGTCATCAGGGATTTGGGATGACCTGGAGAATTCCCACTCACAACACACACCGAAATCAAAGGCAACAAGTGGTGATCAGCACTGCTGGAGAAGTCAGCGTTAAAAGGGGGCCAAGTGGGGCACTGTAGCCAAAATGCCTCAGATGACGGCTCACGTAAGGGCACGTGTGGTGGTGCATATCCAGAGGCAGAAAGCATAGCTTCCTCTGCTTGCAAAGGCCAAGACAAAGTCTGGAAAGTCTCGGGGTATCCATACTTGATTGAAATGAATTTTAAATGAGATATTTAGAAGTTTTAAAGTTTCCAGCACATAAAGCACTATTCTCATTTTACTTTCCTCCACTTTTTATTCTTCACATAGCGTGTTCTCTTTCCCCTCTTCAAAGTACGTTCATTACTATGGGAACAGTGACATCAGTGATGTGGGCAAAGCCAGTGATACTCACTAATGTGGTTGGAGCTGATTTTACAGAACGAGTTCAGGTGCGGAAAGAGGTTTTCTTTTTTGGTTAGGCATAGCCTTCATTTTCTGATAAATACTTACTGCAGCAATACACAGACAGTGCAGCAGTATGGTAATGCTTATCATACAGCTCAGACGTAAGATTACATTCACAGATGTAAATCTCCGAACGCACAAACACTATTTTATCTTCAGGCTGCTATACACTGCATCCCACTGGCCTGCCAATGTTAGCACCCCAGCAGGAGCCAGGCCCACTCCGCACTGTTATCCTGCTGTCCTGTGGTTTACTTAGCATTGCAATGCTGAAAATGTCTCAGGAATCTGAAAATAGGCCAGTTTTTTCCTTATTTTTAACTGGCATCCCAGCAATTGTTTTGAGAGTTAGGATGGGAGGGGGCTGTGTTCAAGGACAGCTGAGGCTCCAGAATGTCACCATACTTTCTGCAGAGGGTTTTCTACAAGCTTTTATTACGCAGCCACAGAAATGACTCCATGTAATTAAAGTTGTGACATACGGTAATTTCAATTATAAGATTGCTTTTAACTTCATGTTGGGGAAAAAAAAAAAAAATGAGTAGGCTGTGTTTTTTTCAAGGCATTTAAATCCTTTGAAAATTCACTAATTTCTGAAAGTTACAATATCAATACAGGGCAGGTATAGCGTTAGTGTTGAAGGGACACAGTATTTACGGGCTTCTTAAAAGCAACCCTTCCATGCAAGTTTAACAGCTGGGCTAAAACTGAAAGAGGGGAGGTTTAGATTGGACATCAGGAAGAAATTCTTCCCTGAGAGAGTGGTGAGGCGCTGGCACAGGCTGCCCAGAGAAGCTGTGGATGCCCCATCCCTGGATGCGTTCAAGGCCAGGCTGGATGGGTTCCTGGGCAGTTTGATCTAGTGAGCTAGTGGCTGGCAGCCCTGTCCACGGCAGGGGGGTTGGAACTGGATGATCTCTGAGGTCCCTTCCAACCCAAGCCATTCTATGATTCAAATAAAGATGATTCAAATAACAAGGGAGCAGATAAATGACCATTTGTTGAATAACAGCCAAAGCAAAGGTCAGTGTTTGAGACACAGGCCCACAAAATGTAAAACATCAGGACAAGGGCAGGAAAACCCCAGACCAAAGAACCCACACTGAGAGCACAGCCTTGAGAAAATCCCAGCAGGAGCTTCTGGGCTAGCTGCTGGCTGGGAAAGGTCTTGGAAGCATGAAGAGACACAGCCCAGTTTGACTCTGTCTTTAAAAGAAACAGATCTCTATCCATTTTTGTCAACAAGCAAAAAAGAGACTGCCAATGTGACAGGAGCTGCTTTGCCTAAAAATAACCACCTGTGAACCACACGGATCCAAAAACAGCTGCAAAAACAGCACACATGAAACATGCAAATACTGGCCTACGAGAAGTCCAAGACAAGGAAGCTATAAATAGACATGGAAAAGAAAAGGTAGCAAGCAGTTCCTTTTCTGTCTCCTCCAGATACACAAGGAAGAGCAAGCAATCTGCAGCAGCCGTGCACTCCGACAGACCTGCTTTTGACTGAGGGATGCATGCTTCAGAGCTCAGACAAAAATGAAAAGGGCACAGCAATATGCTGTGAAATAAAGCACAGTGCTGCTGGTCACACATGCCCACATCTGGCCCGAAAAACGTAGCCATGCTCTTGAGAAGCTGATCTTTGACTTTCTCTGAGGTTCTCCACACTCAAATCAGCCCTGCACGATGAAATGTTCTGGTGTTACATGTTTTATTTACCTTTGCTTTGAGAAAAGGATATTACACCTGTGCAAGGAATAAGTCATTGTATGTGACATTGCTAACCCCGTTTTAGCTTTGACTCCATAAACTGACTGCTTTGACTCTTCCTTTCTCCCAGCTGCATCTTAAGACAAAGTGACAGTCAAGCAAGCAGAGAGGTACAACACATGGACTGGTTACCACTGACTCATCAGTAAAACAAAAGGGAATGGAAAAAGAAGGTAAGGAGTGATCTCAAAATTCCCTGCGCATGCACCCTTGCCTACAGCCATTGCAGAGGCTGCTGAACAAGCCAACAAAGAAAAATTATATCTTGTGGGGCCCTTAACAGACAAAGCACTGTTTGTTGAAGCTCTGTCTCTGCAATTAAGTCTTTGTTTGCTTGACTCCAAACTCAATGTTATTTCACTAATGAAGCACATTTTATTTGTTTTGGTTATGGACTGAGGTGGTAGAATAAAAACTGCATCTCCAAAGCATGAGCACTCTTCCCAACAGTGAGATTAGGCACAAGACATGGAAAGCCAGAAAGAGTTTTACTTTACCAGCTTCATTTGAGAAGCCGTTTTATTCCCTATAATGAGCTCAGACATCACACTCCAACAGTTCTCAAATCAGCTACTCAGGCTTCAGAGGAATTTTCCTTTGTGTTAGCTTTCTTGTTTGAACAGAAAGCATTCCTTTCTCCAGTTAACTGCTTGGAGGGCTTTCCCATGACATAATTTCTGAAACTAGTTGGGTTTTTTTGCTTGCTTGTTTGTTTTCCCCAGAGTTACACGAAACCTGCAGTATCCAGCTGTACCAAATGCATGAGGCATAGCTGTCTTCTGACAGCAGGCTCCTAGACGACTTTGATGTAGCAAACAACATGTGGGTGCATCTTTGGTAAAAGAATGTGCTGGGGGAAGAGATCTGAGAAATATTGCAGCTCTCCATTTCCCTCGTAAAGTCTTCTGCCCACATCCTCTTGAGTGCTCTATATAAAAGAGTATATCAGCCATCCTTTGAAATGATCTTAGGAGAAAGAACTGACTGACTTCCATTCTTCCTCATCCCATCCTACAAAAGCTTCTGCCAAAATTATCTGCCTGAAGCTTAGGAAACAAAAATGGAGCTGTGGCACTAACACCAAAGCATGGTGTCACGTCCAAAAAACCCACACCATTCTAAAAATACACAAAGAAAACTTTACAGTTCCCCGAGCCTTTGGATGATCTTTATTTGAACTTTCCAAGCTTTCCTCTGACTCCATGGGAGCACCTGCTCTGGCAGCTCTGAGCTGCCCTCCCACCGTGCGAGGCTCCCGGCAGACACTAGATGGCCCTCACCAGCCACCTTTCTGGGGCCACCGGCAGCAGTGCCTGGCCTTCGCCAAGCTTAAGGGCAGGGGGATTCCTGCAGGAAAGTCTGGGGGAAATACCTCGGGAGGTGCAAGCTACCAGAACAGACGGGAAGGCCCTTACCAAGGCTGCTCTCCTACAGTGAGTCACCACTGGAGATCACAATCGAGCGTGCAGCAGTGTCAGTGTTGTCCGGCAGAGCTTTGCCAGACTGCAGCATGGAAGGGAAACCCACAGCACAGGCACAGCAATGCCAACAGAAGCATCTGCCTCACAGCAGCTCCTCCGGTGTGGTCCAACGTTATCAATCCTACAGACCAACCCTGAGGAACCGACGTCCACCCCACAGGCTGCTGGAAGCAGAGGCAGTCTGCACGTAGCTGTGCAGTGCCCGTGCTGCTCCTTGGTGCTGTGGCCATCTTCCACGTGGCCACAGCAGAAAGCAAGCGAGGGGGGAACAGGCATGGTGGGTTTGTCCAGGACTCGCTGCACTGCTCTGGTGGCAGTGCAACATGCACAAAAAGCTTCTCGTATGAGGATGTTCTGTGTCCGTGCTTAGAGGCCTCGCTGGCACAGCTCACAGCTGAGGTTTTCTCAGGGGAAGTGAGTTTTCTATGGTGTGATTCTCAAAAGGGAGTTAAGAAACCCCTAGATACTGCCTAGATACAGCAGCTTTACTAAGTTTTAGCCCAAAGAGAAAATAAGGAAAAAAATAATGCAGGACAAGGTGACTCATCTAGGATAACCCAACATCGAAGGGGCAGCATAAAGCTTTGTGTGCAGCAGCTGCTCCAGGTGCCACATAGGAACTTCCGATGTAGCGCAAGCACCTTACAGTTTCTGTATGTTTACCATTAGAGAACAGAGACAGTCGGGGACTGAGGAGGGGGAAGGAAAACACGTGCCTGATACAGTCTGAAGTTTTGGCATCCAGCCCTAAGATTTCACGTACCCGGGGAAAGCTAGCTCCTTACACTGGCCTATCAATTTTACAAGAAACCAAGACAGGAAGGTGGTTAACCTTCAGGAAGAGTCCCTGCCAGGTTTACGTTTGTCACACTTTATTTACTGACCTGATTCTGAAGAGAACATTCTTCTCAGATACATACACACAAAAACCGAACATTAAGGCTACACCTCAGCCACTGTGGGTAATATTACAGAAACATAACGGGGAGTCTGTAAATTCACAAATGGTTTTATCCTTACTTAACTTCACTTAAAAGCATTTTGCTTTTTACCATGTTCGTGTCTCTTAGGTGTTTTCTGTGACAGATCCTTGTTTGCCATTGTAATCTGGCTAGAAATTGCTGACAGCATTCAGCATATTTTGCATAGCAGACATGAGATTTAACAGTGCACTGCTCCCTCAAGTCCCTGTGCTTCCAGTTGTGATCCCACAGATGAAAGACAGAAAGGGAACATGACTCATTTCTGCCTTCTTCCATCTCAGCATCTCTTTCTCCCTGTTACCTTGGGCCTTGAGGTTCACACAGATGCACACAGTAGCCCCCATTCTGGCACCTCCCAGACACTAAAAGCTCCAGCACTGCAAGCCTTGCCACAGTAAGAGCTCACGTGAGACAACAACCACAACAACAGGCAAAAATGAGGTATAACTGACCTGCTGGGTTCTTTTCCTCAGGTTTGGGGTGCATGAGACGAAACGGCAGCTCTGTGCTCACTTCACTTTGGGGAAAAGAGAGAAGATGTCACATTCACAGCCCGTCATGCCTGGTTCAGGCCTCCTCTCAGCTCAGGCCAGCCCAAGCCCCAAACTCCAGCTTCACCCGTTCTTTCCACTTTTTTCTAATCTTAAGTTCCGTCTCAAAAAGAGTGAGGCTCAGATTTCTCCACAAAAATCCTACGCATATCCACTCAAACAAGCTAAGTTTATTACATGCTGAGCATACTTGCATGCATGTACAGAGCCCTTTTGCCCTTGCCTTATTTTTACAGGTGAATGTGCACATTTATTTCTTTTGGCTTAAAGGATAGTTACTTCTTTGTTAGAGAGGGGCGAAGGAGAATAAATAAGAGGGTAAAAAGACAAATTAGCAGCTATGGCTACATGGTCTGGAAAGGAAGATGACATTTACCTGGAGGTGAAGTCTCCCAGCATGCTACAGAAGGAAATGCAGAGAAAAACAGAAGTGTATTTAGTGCCTTCTCATTCTGGTGCTCCAGCAAGTAATGTTTTATTGGTAAACTACTGAAATCAGCTTCCTCATCCACTCTTCTCTACTTGCCACAAATCATAATATCAAAATATACTTTAAAAAAAAGTAATTTTCATTTTTCATATCCTTCCCATGGCAAAAGATGATGTTTTTGAACTCCTGACCAAGTGTTAGCATTGCTCCTTTGCTGAGGGCCTGGGAGTCAAAGGACAATGGCAACCTGAGGGGGCCACAGAAGGCAGTGGTCATTTCATCATGCTTTAGGCAAATCATCAACTCGTTTTAATATTAGGAAGAATCAAATACAAATGTAAACAGCGACTATCATCTACAGTTATCCTTGTTCTCTTTAGTTCCCAGCATACAGTGCTATCTCGTGCTGATAACACCAGCTTCTCCAGAAAGCTGGCTCCGTACAGAACCTTAGCTACAGCATTTGTGACTCTCAGGAAGATGTCTCTACCTTCTGCTCTGGGAGAACACCACCAACATAAAGATTTGTGTGAAGTTTCACCGAAGTTTTCACAAAATAAAAATTACATATTTAAAACAGAATTGTAATGCAAACCACAGATTTATGCTTCAGCCTCTGGTCACATGGCCAAATTCTTATGGCATCAGAGGAAGGTACTCCAACATCTCTGGCTCAAGAACACTTGTTTGGATAGGTTAAGTAACATAGAATTTTGAGGAAGCTTATGCTGATCTCCTACAATATGTGCCCTTTCTCTTAGGGTGGACTGTCCCACCCTCTCCCTGCTAGTCAATGAAGTACACACACTCCCCGCTCCTAATTCTAAGCAGAAGTCTCTTACTCTTACCCTGAAACAGTGAGCTTCACTCTGATCTTGTAGGAAACCAGAATCCCCATCACTGTCTTGTCTATGCCATCCTTAATACTGCCAGAGAAAACAAAGTGGTGTTAGGTATTACAACAGAGCAACAACATAGGCAACAACAGAGCAACAACAGAGCAACAACCATTTAAAACTCCACTCACATAGTACTAGAAGCCAGGTTGGTGTCCTCGTCCTTTAGCTTTCCATCCAGGGCTATTTCCCGGGTCTCCCGGTTATTTGCTAGCAAGGGCAAAACTGTCAGCGTCTTCGTCAGGCTGCTGTTTGGCTGCACCTTTTCCCTGCAAGTAAGAAGCAGGTGAGAGACGGAAAGTGAACCACTCTCTGATTTGCTCTACAAAGCCAACTAAGACAATTTCAAAACAGATTACAAAGCCATCCACAAGGAGTGGGATTTATCTGTCCAAATGTAGAAGTCTACAATGTAGGTGCACAGAAAAATGTCCTTTGTAAACAGCAGAGAGAAACAAGCATTTGCAGAAAGTTATTACTTTCAGATTAAGGCAAATTTCTAAGAACAGGTCAAACCGTGCTGCAGGCCTCTACATCTGGACAAAATGAATCCTAGTTTAGAAGACCAGTACTCACAGGAAAATGTGCTCCTTTTTGCTACAGAGCAAAACCCAGAAAAATATAAAGTGTCTGGGTGTATCCAACCCTCCTCACAAAGCAAAGTCCAATGCTGCACTGCAAATGCACTGCCAGGCATAAGAGCAAGTGGTTCTCTACACCATCAACGGGCCCAAGGGTTTTGTGAGGCAAGATTAGTAGACACCAAATGAAGCGTGGTGAAAAAGGCTGACCCCAAGCTACAGCATCCAGCACTTCAAGCAGCACACCTTTCAGACAAGTGTTGCTTGAAATCTTTAAAGGGAGCTAAAATGGGAAGCCCACTTATCCTTGCTAAGTGTTTCTACTAGATAATTACTCTTCAAACAAAACAGCTTTTGTGCAGCCTCCCCCTGTTCTCTGAGGAAAGGAGCAAGGTACCTGCTGGCTACACAAAAAGAAGACCAGCTGCACCCAGAGTACGGCTGGTGCCAGGACACACACACGAGGCAAAGAGAGCACTGGAACAGCAGGCAACTGCCAGCCCACAGCTCCCGTAACTGAGGAGGAGGACAGTTAAGAGGGTGTGAAGGAGTGTAGCAAGAATGGATAAGCAGAGTGTTCACTCACTGTGCCTCCTCAGAAGCTACTACTTTTGTATAGAAGTCACTGGAGTACAAAACCACATTGGCAACCTGCTCCACTTGGTGAGAAAGAAAAAGAGGGAGAATCAGTTGTGCGTAGGCATCAGAGACAACACAGCTGCTCCACAGTCTCAGGAGTGGAACGCATCAGGAGGACAGCAGGAAAACCCATGCATTTAGAGCCTGAAGGGGCCACCAGGCCAGGCAGCCTGATCTAGACAGACTTTGACCACTTGTGTGTTTATCTCTGCCTTCCCTGAAACACGTCCAGCCTCAATTTGGAGATGACAAAGTCAACAGCCCATGGTTTCCCCTGGGAGCCTGCTCTTCCCATTACAAAGATCTCCCTCTCTAAGCATGCTTGCTTCCAACCTCTGGTCACTAGCACATCTTGTGTGCCTGCAGCTTACTCACTTGCATTCACAAGACACCACCACCAAGAAAATTGGATACCAAACTGCAGTCAAGACCCTGTGACAGCAAATGGTTTGTTTCCTCCAATCAAACACCAGAAAGTATACGGTAATTCTGACTGAAACAGTGATGAGAGAATCTGAAATAAGGTCTTTTTAAGCCAGACAGAGGCACAGCAGGTTAAAAACTGTTTGGGAGTGACCGGGTAGTGCATACAAGACTGGCACTGAATTGGCTTTCTACACTGTAGTTTTATGAAATTCTCAGCAGCTGTGTTCCTTTCCTGCTTTCTCTTCTCTTTCTCATCCTTTGTCTCAGGCTGTCTTACACAGGCCCAAGAGTGACAAAAACATGAAGGGCTACAAATAAGCCACAGGCAGTACTGAACCCCAGGCCCTGCCCTCAGCTCCCTCAGGAGGAGATACACCAATCGCTGGCCGAGCAGCTGTTTCTCACCACTGCCAGACATTTCTGAAACCCTAGCTGAAGCCGTACACGGCCCAGGCATGTTCCCTGTTAGCAGGAGCACCATGCTGACAGGGGGGCCCTTCCCACTGCCTCCCAAAGAGGCCGATTTCCCCATAGCACCTCCTTGCCTGCCGCAAGTGCCAGCCGTATTCTGTTTAGATGGGACATACTGGTGCCTGAAATCAAGCCACACCACTAACGGTAAGTCAGTTAAAAGGGTGCAGTGTTTCACTTGATGAATAGCAGCAAACAGACAGCAACAGACAGGGCGGAGGGACAAATTCCTGACATGCTCCCTCTGCCTGCTTAAGCAGTTTACGAGCTCCAAATTCTGGCTTTTTCAGCCCTTTCATCACAGTCTTCTTGCCCTAAGACAATCCCAAGCAGTAGTAAAAGAAAAGAAAACATACCCATGACTTTGATCTTCTTCACCGTTTTCTCTGTGCTGTTGGTGATCGTGACAGTGACCGGGATGGGCTCACCATGGTAGTACATCTAGGAGGAATTTGATGCTCAGAAATCAAGTCAGGAGGCTTCTCCCAGTTCCCAAAAATCGATTCTTCACAGAGGCCAGAGAAGGTGAGGTGACCCTTCCCCATGACTCATGATCCTGCCTTCAATGACTTATTTAGTCTCAAGTAATTACGATAACGGTGCCCCAGCCTCCTCTAGCAGTAGCTATTGACAGAAGTTACATTAGAGCCTGAGTGAGCGGAACAAGTCAGGGTCAGCTGAGAGAGGGTCTGGGTAACACTAAACAGCTGCTTTGGGTAACAAAACACGTATTAGTAATGATGTCCCAGGAGCAAACTCCTCACCTCTTTACTGAGGCAAGCTTTCAGGTGCAATGGCTTGTTGGACATGAAGAACTGCCACGTGGTCTCTGCGCAAGGTTGGGGTCCTGGCTCCTCTGGAGCATACTGCACCTTGCGGATCAACAGCCGCGCAGAGTTCCTGGGAAGCAGCAGAAGACTGC
Organism: Alectura lathami; assembly: GCA_013399715.1. Taxonomy (NCBI): domain Eukaryota; kingdom Metazoa; phylum Chordata; class Aves; order Galliformes; family Megapodiidae; genus Alectura; species Alectura lathami. The sequence goes on along the minus strand of VXAV01009566.1, from coordinate 259,475 downwards.
AGGGTGGTACTTTGTGCTTGGTAGAGGCAAGAATTTTGCGCTCACGTGTGCTTAAACTCAGGAAGTTCACAGACAAGTGGAACAAAGCTGAACAAGCAATCGTGGTGCATTACTGAAATTCCCCCCTCCGTTCTAAGGGATGAAGACCCACAGACACAACCATACTCTGTTACCTCTTATGAATTCTCTCTTCCAAATTCTCTGTTGAAAAAGCTTTCACCTCAAAGTCCACCCCGCAGCTCTGCCAGAGAGAGGGCAGCCATGAAATCAGTGTCACAAGCCAAGAACGTCTGCAGATGTTCAGACATCTTTCTGTACCCTAGAGACTGGCAAATTCCTGCCCGCTGCAAATTCTGCTGGCCTCTGACCACTGTAACAGAGATCCCTGCCAACTGGTGTGTCGGCACCCACCTGTTCCATGCTACTGCTGACAGATAAGGCTTAATTCCCAGCCTTTGACAGATGACATCCCTTCTAGAAGGCTGTGAGAGCAGTGTCAGAGGTCACAGCATGCTACAGGGGGTAACAACCAGCCTGCAAGGCTCTCCAGGCCACCCCGGCTTTCTGAATTGGCTTTGTAATGCCAATACCTGATTCACGGTTAGGCTTCTTACTTCCCAGTGTCTCAGGACCAGGAGTGACCAGGCCAAGCTGACCTTTGTTTTAACAGGGACATTTGGGTGAGTACCAGATATTTGTGGCAGAACACAGTAAACTCCAGTGTCACCTTATTCCACTCTCAAGCTAGCCAAACAAATTCACACAACTTTTTCCATACGACTTTCCTTAGCTATGATAAGTTGTACCATTCTCACCTTGTCAACATCACGAGGTGCAGGCTGCAAACAGACTGAACAAGGCAGGTAATCTGGGAACTATGGGAGCAAGAAGAGAAAAACAACCCAGGGCAATATTATGCAGATCTCCAACTCTGCAATATTCTAATTAACTTACTGCTTACAAAAGGTACAAAACAATACAGCAACCCTTTGAAGTTCCAATTGATAGAGAAGCTGGGTCTTATGCTTACCATGCACGAACAAAGTCTTTTAAGAAGGGAGATACTTAGAATAAACAGACAAGAAAAAGCAGAGAAAAAGTAAAAAAAAAATAAAAAAAAAAAAAAAAAAAAAAAAAAAAAGAAAGAAAGGTCCAGAAACACATTGCTCCTGAGCTAAAAATCAAGCACTAGGGCACTAGAGAAACGTCTTAGATTTGAAGCTGAGATGCCTGGCTCCCCATCCAGGATCATCAACGTGGCTCACAGTGGTGCCAGTCACTGTTCACACGGGCTTGAATCTTGAGCAAGGCATCTCTGTTCTGGAAACAGCTAAGGCCACCAAAACCAGCCAGCCACCAGGCAGTGCCCATTGGCTCCCAGCCTGGGGCAGGGCCAGCAACTTCAGACACCAACTGGGAAGGCTACAGAGCAGCTGATGGAGACCGAGTGCTAACACCCCACCACTGAATCCAGCAGTTTGGATCACTGGATTGTACTTGAGTGGCCAATGACACGTGGCAGGTACCCACCCAAGGAGTTATTTGTTGCTCTGTCAGAGCACATGGTTTTCAAACCTGGATCTCCCTAAGGAACGCTAATAAGGCAGACATGCCACTGACAGTACTGGAAGAGTATCCTGTCAGATCCAGGAATCTGGTAATGAGTTATTTGTTTTCAGTGTCTGCTAACAAGCTTCTCATTTGCTTGCTTGATCCATAATTATTATTTAAAAAAAAAAAAAAAAAAAGGATTTGGCACTTCCTCTGCAAGAACTGGGGGCAACGGTATAAAGTATTCCAGCCCCTAGGAGTGGGAAAAACATGGATACATGAAGCTGTGGCTAGCATTAAGCTATTGCATACTTCTTTGGCTCTTACATTTCACATGCAGTTATAATCTTCTTTCACTTTACCACTTTTTTTTTTTTTTTTTTTAAATTGGTACACTGAGATTCACTCAAAAAAGTTTTGCATAACATGAACTTAATATTAACTCCGGTCTTCAGTCCATCACAGAGTGTCAGCAGCCCAGCGATAGCAGACAAGGAGAAGAGGGTCACAGGTTCTTAAGAGATACTTACTGTAAAGAAAAAGGGATAAGCATTTTTCCCCAGCTTCTTCAGCAGAGATTCCTGCAAGTGGGAGAGAGACTCTGGCTTGGAATCAGGGGGGTACACCTGGACCCTAGAGAAGAACAGGTCCCGTCGGAAGGTGAGGCCAATCACATCAATGTCCTCCTGGCCATACCGGAAAGCACAGGTCAGAGTCACGTACACTGAAAAGAAGCACAGACAGGTCGAGCATGCAGCAGGCAAACAACACAGCCAGGGTGGGACGTAAGATCCTGCACCAGTCATGGAAACCCATTTCAACACCGCTAACCCAGTTAGCATACATCTCACATACGAGTTCGTACATAGGTTACATGGAGTGAGAAGCCCATTCATTGGGTAAGAGTTACATTTGGACCCTCAAAGCAATGTAGAAGGGTTCTATCTGAGCATCTCACTTGAAAAGGGGACTAGCAAACTCTGCAACGTGTGTTGCATAAAACCTCAAACCTTTTTTCCCCTTGAGCATTGCAGGATCCACCAATACAACACCATCTGAAAGAAAGTTAAAAAAAGAAAGATTAACAGAGGATAGCCAGGCTCGGAGCAGGAAGGGCTGTACGTACACTTGTGGACCTACCTACAGGTTCCACGTCCCCTATGTTGTCAATGAAGTCCCGTTTTCCCAAGTAGATGGTCAGCTGTAGGGAGATGACCATGGATGAACTATGAAGTGGTGATGGTTGCGTGTTTGGGGGTGGGCAGGATGTGGCATGGGGCTGTAAATCCTCTACAGAACAGTACAATTCCATTTTAAAGTGTGTATATGTTTTTTCCCCCAGCAAACACGCAATCCACACCAGACTCAACAGGACTATTCACATGCTTCAGGACATCAGAAGAGAGGGCCTAGCGTGGAGCAGCTCCAAGAAGTACAACATAAATACAGATGGGACCAAAGAATCAGACTGGAAACACAGTGAATGAGCTTTGTTTTAAACATTTACCAGCAGGACTACAACCTAGAAGGAGTGAGAGGGGAGTTGCCTTCCTGTGCTAGACTGTGAGAAGCTCTCCCTGTGAGCTCTGTTTACCTTGTCTCCTCAAACTTTGCACTAAATACGCATCATGGTCCTTCCTCAGAAAAAAGAAAGAGGACAGGATAGAGCTTTGCAGTAAATCTCTGGCTTGACTACAAGTGACACTTGTACCTATTTAGATCCATTGTCATGGTACTTACAGCTTTGTCACGAGTGCTTTTTTTGAAGATAACTTGTTTTGAAGCGGAACCAGCATTCTTCCCTGCCTTCTGAGGCTCGGGGCAGCTCATGGCCAAAGGTTGGCTATGTGACTGTGGACAAATGAAGCTTTTCCACTCCAAAGGTTCCTGTGAGAAAAGTCAGGGGAAAAAAGAGTGGTTGAGGTAATTACACGCAGTGGGTAAAGCATTCTTCTCCTGTGGCACAGTTTACCTAATTGACAACTTCAATGGATACTCACGTACAGTTCAGAACGTGAGTTTCATTTTAGCAATTCTTTATTTAATAAAAAAAATCTCTTTAAAAACAGCTTTCAGAAACACTACGGAAAACTAAAGACTTATTTCTAAGTTATTCAACAAATCAGTAGGCCAATTTAAAAAAATCTAGAGGGAAGAGATAGCTCAGCCTTTGCAGAGAGATTCATAGAGAGTCATCCTGTGAAGAATTCTACACTGAGTAGAGACAAAGGTGATCTGATCAACACAGGGGACTTAGTTTGCAAAAGGTACACCAAGGTTTGCCATCAGAGGCTCTAAATTGTCATGAGATAAGAAGCAATGTCAATCTCAGTCAGTAATTGGGTAAGACAGAGGAAACGAGAACATCAATACATGTGGGTTTTGGCTTCTTTTGGGTTTTGGACTTATTTTTTACCATTGCAAGCACACACTAGAGCTGCATCATCTGTCCTGGGACATTTGCTATTGAACACAGCCTTGAATGAGTGCAAAGAAGCCCAGATGAGGAGTGCAGAGGCTGCCCACAGATAGAAAGCTACCCTGGACTGTCAGAAATAAAGATGTCTGCGCTAAGGTGGCGGAGTGCTTCATGAAGCAGGCTGGATGGGTGTTGAAATACCATGTGTTCTCTGACAGCAAGTGCAAAGGATCACACCTGAAGCATACACAGCCATTGCCTGACACGCACAGTTACCGTTGTTACCACATAGGAAGAAAGTCTTGACGTAAGCAAGGAAATTAATCAAGAACATGGCAGAGCGTGCCATTCATGCTATTTTAGAACCCCTTACGCACCCTCATCTTGGAGACAGCATGCTCAGTTTAAGACCCAGAAGGGTGGCACACATGAGTAATGAGTCAGACCAAACCCCAAACAAGAACTCATCCGTACTGCTGCATGTTTTTAAATCAGAACTGAACACAGCCCATTACTTTCAGGGTATCACTGAATCTGAAACAGGAAGGACCCTAAGAACATAACTGCCCAGCTACCTGCCCACAGGGGTAACAAGTGTAACCAGCAGTAAGGAACAGCTCGTATAAAATAAAATACATAAATAAAAATAAATATATATAAACAAATAAAATAAAAAAACCAGCAGCATCCAATGAAGTGAATAGACACAAAATTCCAACCAAAATGAAGTGTTTCCCCATATAAGATTCAAAAGTACAGTGCAGAAGACTGTACATCACCATTTTGACAGATTCATGGGATTAGACATGTTCCAGGGAAAAGGGCTTTGGCAGACGTTGGAGGGGATGCTCCAGGTGCAACCCTAACTCTGTAAGACTCCGAAGCTGAGGAGCAGCATCGGAACTGGACGATGCTACACGTGCTCTGTGCGTACACTTCTCTCTCCTGTCAGTCCATGTGCAGTTGGTCTGACCGTATACCACTGCTCGCAGTTTGCCTCCATTCCGTTTTTCTACTTGCTTTGCCATTTTAAAAGCATTTCAGGAGTAGACACAGTCCCTGTAGCCTATCTGCACATGCTAGTCTGTAGAACGAGGAAATAATTTCCTTGGAAAGCTTGAAAAAATTGCAAGGTGGAGGTCAGAGACAGATTTAAGAATTGCTTTAAGATTGATTTAAGAATTGATTTAAGAAATGCACACATTTAAGAATTGCTGTCTCATGAAATACAAGTAGGTCTTCCAAGGCCAGAGCAGCCATGGTCGAGCAGGCACCGTATCCATGCTGTAGACCATACAAACAAACCAGCAAATAACATCAAATACCTTGCTGCGTTCCACGGCACAGGAGCTGCCTCAGGACAAAGGCGTGGACTCCTACAGCACTGCAGAGAGCTGGGTCTTCCCCGCGGTCGTGTCCTGGGCGCCTCAACCAGAGGGTCACTAACTCCTGGCACAGAAGAAAGACAATTTGTAGGGGATTTCAAAACACGTCTCTAGTTGCGTCTGTCCAGGATTTCAAGAATTAATCCCCCTCCAAGAGCAAATATTGTACCCGGCTAAGGTTCAACTGGAAAGTGGTTAAGTCAGCAACATGCAGCATTACCTAAGGAAGACCAGATCGTCAAGGGGCAGGTCCACAATGTCATCCTCGGGTGCTTCGTAAAGACAGCAGACTTACATGGGACAGGATGGCTGCTGAAAGCAGCTTTATTCTAAAGCTCTTCTTCTATCTTCTCCTTCCTAGGGTTTCAAGCCATCCAGCCTGCTAAGAAGCTAAACATAGCCAAGCTGTTTGTGAAAAAGGGAGTCCATAGAACAGCAAACCAGATCTACTATAAAGGGCTGCCAGACATGAAGAGTAATACACTCACCTCAGTCACTAAGCATTTTAGCTGTGGTGCTCCACCAACAGCCCACTGGCTTGCCGTTGGGAAACTTTATAGTGCTAGCTAGTATACTTCCCCTCCTGAGATTACTTACAAAGAGAGAGGCACAGCATTCAGTAGGTGAGATGCATGAACAGATTTAATCAATGCGCCTTCACTGTTCACAACTCTCCTGAGAATAGCCTTTTCCCCATGATTCTGGTCTTGATGTTAGACACAAGAACGTGTAATTTTTGTCTTGCAAAAACATCTGTAGCTTTCCTCTGGGCTGCATCTGTGAGTTTGATCAGCAAGATCACATGACACCCTCTCCACTTACAGCCCAAACTGCACCCTCCACTGCAGCCAGTCCTGTTGTCACAGCTCAAGCTTGCTGTTTGCAATCACCAACATTTGACTGAACACAGCTGCCCAAGTACACAAATTTTGCCCAAATAAATGAACACAGAACAAGTGTTCCTCAGCTCTCTCAGTGTTTTTGAAATTCCTGCAACATTTTTGTTAACTAGAAGTGGATTACTTAGGGAGCTTAATCACTGCTCTGGCAAACACAAACCAGACAGCCCTAAAACATGGAAATCCACATGTGCCTGACGTCCTGAAGGAAAAGCAGATCCTGCTTGTTGAAGTAGGGAAGAGACTTCACAAAGTAACGCACAAAGTTATCACGTTATGATCAGTTAGACAGTGCAGAAGCAAGAAGGAGAAAGCTCCTTTTGTGAAGTTTGTGCTGCTGCCAACACAGGATTATCAGCCCTCCAGCAGAGGAACGAGTATTCCTGTTACAACCTCTGCTTCTGAGGGTGTGGGAGATGTGGGCACATGTGGCAGATGGCTTCAGGACAGCTTGGAGGTAGCTCCTCCATCACACATGCTTTCTGTGTCTGGAAAAAGGCAAGCCCCTTGCTACCCCCAATCACTTGGGGTGGCTGCTCCACTTTTAGCAGGGAAACAGCATGACAGCACCTTTGCACAGCAGGTACCTTCATTTTCTCTTCTTCCATCTGCAGGTTCAAGCATAAGAGTGGGAAATAAGATTAATTTTAAAAGACTATAGTAAAATTAAAAAAAAGCTGAAATTGGCCACTGGAATTTCCTAGAAACCACGGTCCTAAGAAATTCCAATTTAAAATGCTTAAGCTTGTAGCTAGCTAGTCCTTACCCTTGTTTGAGTGCTGCATATTGTTAATCACTTCTTTACAACATCAACAGGAAAAATACTGCCCTTTGTGTAAGAATCTATGCCCACCATGTAGAAAAATACAAGCATAGTAGCCTAAATTATGAATGTCCTAAACCCATTCTGATCCTCCTCACCAGAGCCTGCAGAGTTTCTATTACATGAGCCTAATCTCCCAATAATCTTTCATTATGCTGACTTGTCATTCAGGGATCTGTTTTTCTGCAGTAACCCAAGGTCACCTGGACTCTCGGTAGGTGCCTTTTGAGAAGCACCTTCTGCCTCAGCAACAAGCAGAAGGAAAGAAGTCTTCAAAAATGCATCAAAATGCTAGCGTAGTTTCTCTCCTTTCTGCTATAGTTTTCACTACCAAGAGCTGGCCAGAAGGCTTCTTGTCTTATCAAGAAGAGGAGAGAGGCCAGTTCATGCTCATGGCTGTATATGAAAACTGGCACATTAATAAAAACAGCTGAAGGCTTTGCTTCACTACTCTGAAGTAGGAACCAGAGCATAATCCAACAAGGGTTTGGTGCTTTCAGAAACATGCATCTCCTATCATTGCCTTAAGAACTTAGCAAGTCCAAGCACCGCAGGATGAAAAGCCATCTATTCCCAGCAGCATCTGAAATACAGACGTTAACTTCCTCAGTTCAGTAATTTACCCAAACCAACAATACTTCAGCCTTTCAAGGTCAGTGGCACTTGTTTGACACGGTGAGACTTCCACCAGCCTCAGGGCAGCACTCCTGAGACAGGGCAAGACAAGGTTGTACCTGCTGCACACCCAGCTTGCAGCTAAGAGCATTATCCTCTTTCCCCCTCTCCACCAAATCCCACAGCATGGCTGAACCCAAACCTGCAATTCATCAGGCACACAGCACAGAGGCATTCCCGGTTCCCACCCTTTGCTCATTCAGAGCAAGATCTCACACACACACACACACAAATGAATCAGAGCATTGTGGGGTTTTAAAAGCAGAACACAGGTTTATTTACAATCAAGTTCTCATGGGCAGCTGAATAAATAAAAAGTTTGCCCTGCATCCTCTAATTCCCCTCTACAGAAGAGGCCTGAACCGAAGGCTGGGTCAGAGAGATGCCTGTTACAGCAGCCACCCCCTAGCCCAGCCCCTCCAAGGAACACACTTCCTCAGTAAAACAGTCAGGAAAGAAGAAAATAAAGTGCAAATAAAAAGGCAATAAAACGCTGGTGGCTTGTCTTGAGGCCCAGACGACGCGGAAAGGTTTGGCTGGATGAAGTGACACCAGGCAGCTCACACCCAGCCGCATCACGGGTTTGGATGCTTGCACAGGGACAGAGCCACGACACTGCTCCACAGCGCAGGTGGGGCTTCGGTGCAAACAGGAATATTGCACGTGTGCTCAAGGAGGGGGCAAGTGGCCTGGGATTGCCAGCACCAAGACAATGGATTTGGGATTTGACCCCACTGCCCCGCTGTGTTCTGCTGACAGCCTCCAGGACAGGACGGATGAACAGAAAAAGGGACCAAGCATCTATATTCTGAAGTCACAGCATGGCTACATTCCTCAGCACAGCAGAAGCTGAACTTCGCTCTCCTCACACCCAGTAACCAAATTGCCTGTGGAGTACAAAGATTAAAAATCGACTCTGTGATACCCAGCTGCTGAAGGGCATTTTAACAAAAGGGTGCAGAAGTCCTGCAGAACAGACAATTTCCGTAAAGACTGATAAAACCAATACAAGGAGTTTGCATGACAGCACTGGAGAACCTGTGTGAGGATCAGAGCAGCTCTGAGCTGTGCTGATAACTCAAAGGCAGAGCTGCCAGAGCCACTGGAGACTCTCTACAAAAGCTTTTCCAGCACTTCAGCCTGCCTAGGACCCGTCCACGTCAGGATCTTCTCACTCCACGCCTAAACTAGGCCACAAGAGCACAACACAGAGACAGGACGCGCACCAGGCCAGCATACACAGTGACTTCTTCCCAACATTTCCGACTCAGAAGTGCTGCAGACACATTTGCGTGAGGATTTTTTGGCACAGCTGTCTGGTGAGGAACCCCGCTAGTATCTCCCGCTCCACTTGGTGCATAGAACTGCATGTAAAGGCATGACGAAGTAGCGTTCTCCACCCAGCACAGCCAATCCCTTGCTGAGTCTGAGTGGCACAATGCGGATACGGCCGTGAGAAGTCTCTGACTCGGGCTCCTTCTCCACTGCTTCAGACCTTTCCTCTGGAAAGCGAAGCCCACGCGCTTGTTCATGTCCCCGCTCAGGATGGGTCCGGGCTCGGGTCTCCGTTCTGTGCAGCACGGACCAGCAGCACCACTCACAGAGGCACTGGGCTCTGCCTCTCACCCTACGTCCAGTCAGAACTCAGACCACAGGACAGCCTTGTTTCCTTTGTCCACGCTGACCACGTGGGCACCCGCTGGTGACCACGCGACTGCATTGATAGAAGAACTGAAACGGAAGCCAGGTGTAAGTTGAAAGAAAAAAAAGCTGAATTCCACAACAGCACTGAACAAGGGAATGAAACATCAAAGAAGAACAAGCACTTCCATTCTCAGCTGTCAGAAAAGCCCGGCTTTTATTGAGCCCAGGATGGATACTGTTTCTTCAGAACATATTAAATGTACTTTATCAGAATCACACGTCAACTTAAGAATTAAACCGTGAGTCAATCCAGAGAATACTGCCATGAATCCACAAAGAATCTGCATACTACTATTCTCGCGCACCAACCCCAACAGTACACCTACGTGACTGAACCTCTTTCACAGCTCATCAAGATTCACAGCCCAGATCCCTGCCTCAGACTGAATGGCCAGCTCCCCCTCACCTGTGATGCTTGGCAAGAGTCCTCTCCAATTTCCCAGTGAGTACATTCCAAATGTAGAGGGCCCCGTCAGCTGAACCAGCAGCCACATAGTTACCATCAGGGCTGTGAGATCAGAGAGGGAGCAGAAGGCACAGAACAATTTTCTTCACATCAGCAATTTATCAGCACAAACCACCATTCCATGTTCAGCTTCCTAAGCAAGCAACTTGGGATTACATTCTTTAAAAAGCTGTGTCGCCATCTGCTAACACCAACAAGCAAGAGCATCTTACCTGGGGCAACCACACACTCTGCCCCAAGATTTTCCAGCTGTAAATGGAGGCAACACAGCCAACCACTGCAAATCACTCACTTGCTGGGCGTAAGATTTAATCCGAGGACATCCTCCTTTTATCTGACCTTACCTGAACACAACTCTTGTCCAGTCAGAGCCACATTTGAATCCTTGGGCGCTGAAAAGTTAGAATCAGGTAATTGTAACTTCATTTGTAAGATGACGGATCTCAAGGTTCTGAATAAAGACCACAGGGGAGGTTCTACATGCTTCCAAATAAGCTCCAGTACCCCTCTATCTCAATTTGTTTTTCATATGCCCTCAATCACATCTGAAGTTGCCCCTTCCCTTAGGCCAAAGCCAATCTACCTCCTTTAGAGATGCACACAAAAAGATTTGCCCTAACAGATTTATGCAGTTAGACTGTAAAGGAACTTGCTACTCATAGGGGAGGGGGGCAGAAACAACAGAAATAGGAGACTGCTTGCTCCATGGAGCGTTCTGGTGGCCAGCACACTCACCTGAACGTCTGCTTGACAGCACCAACCCGCAGATCAATGATCTTCAGCAGATCATCACGGGAGCAGGTCAAAAGCTCTGTTCGCTCCGCGTTCAGGTCCAGAGCTGTGATCCTCCCGAGCAGCTCCAGTTCTTTCACAATGCTTTCAGTCCTAAGAGACAATGGGGAAAGAAAAAAATGAAGTAAATGAGGGTCCAGAAGCAGAACCATTGCATTAAAACTTTCACTTGTCCCAATGTGCAAGGAGGAGACAAAGGATTACCGGTTTATTCTCACATTTTGAGTCTTTCCCCAGCAAAAACCCACTTAGTGGGTAACACCGTCAGCCAATAGTCAGACACCACCTTCCTCCTTATCTCACCCTCTGACAAACTAAATCTCTAGAAAGTGAGCCAGTGACCCATGCAAAGTATTTACAATGAAGCAGACTGCCTTTCCAGGAAAAAAAAAAACAGTAATAAAAGCAGTAACAAAAAGTTCTTTCACTAGCTGAGATGTACAACAGTCTCTCCAGCCTCTACACTGAGGAAGAAAAGTGGCCTGCTTCAGATTATCCTTGGACAATTCTGTAATCATCCCTACAGTGTAAGCTCTCTCACAGCAGTTTTACCTGATATCCCAGAAACGGATTTTCTTATCAAAGTGTCCACTCATTACACACTGCTCGGTGCACACGATGTCATTGCAGCTAGATCCTGCAAACACTGTTTTTATACCTAAAAAAGATGATAAATCAGCAGTGGGGCACTGAATTCTAGACTACACAAATGCTGATCAGAAAACAGTCAGAAAATAATCTCTTCACCATACACACACACACACTTAACACAGCGCCCACACCAAGCACTGCCCATGGAGTGCCACAGGGCAGGCAAACTGTCTTAGAATAATCCTGACTTAAGTCTTCAACCTCTCTGCCCTTCTCAACCCTCTTTGCTACATCTAATATCCCTTTAAATGCTCCCAGGACAGCTGCTTTACTTCCTCTTTAGCCAGCTATAATTTGCTACTGCTAAACTGCCAACACGACCTGTTTGTGGTTCAGGTATCAAGGCAGCCTTGAATCCTGACTTTCCTCGCAGTAAAAGCGGGTTTAAGAGCCACCAGCAGAAGGACTGACTAGGAAATAAGGCATTTCCCCCAAGAAAAGTCTGAATCTGAGCATCCCCCTCACCAGAGGTACTGAAATCTGGCACGTTCCCAAGAGACATTTCCAACTGCCTTCGGTTAAAAAAAAAAAAAAGAAAAAGAAAAAAAAGAAACCTGAGCTAGCCCCAAGCTTTTAGTGGAAGACAAAAATACCCACAGCCCAGAGGGATAAACAAAGCAAGCTCACAGAAAAAAGCTGTTGATGTAACAGCATTAACAGTGCTTCCTGCACACACGAGTTCTTATTTCAGGTAACGAGCAGAAGGAATCTGATTACTTGAGTAACAACAGAAAACAGCATGGCTGCTGGGTTTTGCTTTTAAGACGAGCAAGAAGATGACATGATCTGGCTTATGCAAGGCTTCCATTCACCTTCACTAGAAGCACAGAACGCGGATGGAAGAAGTTAAGCTTCCTTACAAACTTTGCTGCGGAGGTCCCAGAGCTTGAGGGTCCGATCATGGCTTCCCGAAACAATGCGCGCGTTGTCCAGCAAGAACTTGGCCGACAGAACTTTACCGCTGTGACCTGTCAGAGTGTGCTGGGGAGAAGAGATGTACGTTGTAGAGCGCACAGTTCCACTCCACCCCTTTCCTCACAGCTCCATTCAACAACTCCATTCAACAACTTCCCAAAGGGTCTTAAAGGGACAATTTGCATATCAATCGCATTGCGTGAAATAAATTTGAAAATCTGCTGTATTTAAACGGTGATCAGCATCACGGAGGAGTGGTAAGGAGCGCCGAGCTCAGCCTGAAGCTGAGGCACAGGCCACCCTTGGCTGCAGTGTTCCCAGGCACCCAGGGAAGCAGCGAGCTCCCTTCTACTCCGGTCTACCCGCGTTTCACGGGCAGGTGGCAGTAGCAACAGAGCTTTGCAGGAGAAGTGAGGAGAGGGGGTTAAAGCCTACTGAAAATGGACATGGTGTTCTCGTGTTTTTACAATGAGCTCCTCCCAAGGATATGAGCAGGATGCTTAGCCTCAGCTGTTGTTAGAGCCTCAAGCCTAAAAGCTGAGGCAAAAAGGTTTCAGAGAAACTCCCCACAGCAATTTCCAAAACTGTTTTTGTTTTCATCCTGGGCAGGGGAAGGCTCAGGGGGCTGAGAGGAACATGAGCTGCATACACTCCAAACTGCTGAATATTTACTTGTCACATCACAGAACAAAAAATGGGTGACTGAAGGAAGAACTGTGGAAAAAAAAAAAAAACCAAGATAAACGCCTAGTATAAGTGTTTTGCTTTTTTTTTAATACTCAGAGGACTCTCAAATTACACAAAGCAAGCTGGCACAGAAAATACTGAAGAAAAACCCTTAAAATAGAAAGGAATGCGAGCAAAGTTTGGGAAAAAATGCAAAAACCAAAACCTGATGCACAACAGACTCTGAGGCAATGGGTCATCCCGTACAGACCATCTGGTCAAACTCCAGGCAGGAACACCTGAACCCTCACCCTGCACCTCTTCTCTGCTCCTGATGCAGTCATTACGTATGGATATCTGCATTTGAATACTGATGATTGCAGCTTCACTGCTCATATGCAAGGCAAGACAAATCCTACCACACACGTGAATCTATGCACTGTTATCTCAGCAAATCACGAACGCATCACCAACAACACTGAAAAAATTACAGGAAGATACCGTGAAGGCAGGGAGATGCTTGCAGGTTTGACTAACTTCATTGCAGTGAGGGGCTTGCTGCACTTTTACTCACAATAATTCACAACCAACAGTAGGATCTGCAGCCAAACAGCAGCTGAAAAATAACTGATGCACTCCTCACTTTCCTAAATGAGACCTGATCTGTCCACACCGAGAGCCACCCAGGGAATTACAGTGTGACTGCAGGCTACATTTGACACATGAAGTGCCAGAAGACTCAAAACAGCTAAGTAACATCTTCCTAGAAAATTGAGAAAAGTGTACATAGGAATGATGGTTGAACCCTATGGAAAGGTAAGAGGCTTTTTTTTTTTGTGGTCAGACACAGGTAAATCCTTCCTTAAACATGTGCTGAAATGTTGGATAAGAACAGGAGTACAAAGGAGGTAGGAAGAATGGAGGTATCTTTCAAAAGAATAAATTCAAGTACCGTAAGGTGTGCTGCCTCAACAGCTGGGCCAAAGACTCCTTTACAGGAATGCCACCACTGACTTAAATCCAAAAAAACTCTTTGCTGCAAACCCTTCTTCAGCAGTCCTCACCCTAGACTGAGGCTAAATTACTTCAGTGGTTCTTCAAGAACCACATGAAGCATTAAGAGTTTCCCCAGAGAGGGCTGCAAAGTTCCTTATTACAAAAATACACTGCGACTGGAGCTTCCTCCAAGGGTGGGCAGAGACCAATACTGTATTTTCAGTCTTGCTGCACAGACTTTTTAATTAAAGAGAAATAAAGATCTGTGTAACAAAAGGAATTGTTGAAAGTGTCTGTAAGTGTGCAACTTTCAAAGTTATACTGGCCCTATTATTATATCATGGTGTAACTACAGGACAAACCCAGCCCGAGCGCTGCTTCGCCATCATAGACTCACCCGTAACCGATTGTCATCGACCGTCCAGATTCTGCTGGCAAAGTCGTTTGAAGCTGCTAAGAGGTAAGAACCCTGCAAACACAAATTTAATTTAAAACTATTTCTGCTAGGCAACGTGCAAATTAAGCTCAAAGTACTTCCAAAGAAGTGATTAGAGGGTTATTAGTGCTATAATGCCAAGGGAAAAGAAGAACAAAGAAACTAGAACCCAGCAGCACATACCAGCATGGAAAGCTAGTGTGATAACTTTCAAAAAGGCCGAGGCTTTTTCTTCTCAGCAAAGTGTGACAGTGATTTGTGGAATCATGACTATAGATAAAAGGAACAACAATAACCAGACAGCAAAGGACATCCTCCTTCCCCTTCTGCCCCCCGCTGCTGCGGTGAGGAGCTGAACTCTAGCTCGCCCTCATCAATTCCTTTCGCCTTCGTTTTGTACAGGCAAAAAAGCCCTGCATCCTCTTCCCCAGTGGCAGCGTTCCTTGTTCCTCGGAGTGGAACTGCCCCAATTCTTGCCATTTGCATTACAATTCTAGTATTTTAAACTAACGTTCCAAGAACTAAATCAGTTCCAAGAACTAAATCTGTTCAAGGACAGGCAGATGGGTTTGTTCATGGCTTTAGGCTTAGCGCTCTTCCAAGTCATCCATGATGGAGAGCGCTCACCACAAGATTCATCCTTACACCCCAGTGGCAAAAAAAAAAAAAAAAAAAGTCCTGGAAGCCTACTAGCACCTCACCTCAAGCAGCTGTCACCTCAAATGTGCTCATCTTGAAATAAAAAAAATACATAAATCAGAACTAGTTTATGCTGCAGACTAACAACCCCAACCAGCTCAGGGGAGATTTGCTAACATCCAAGGGGACAATGCTTTTTTGCACGTGTCAGTGAAGTTCAGCATGTCGTCACCGCATGGAAGCGGTTACTTCAGCTTTGGTCTACTCTGCAGTAAAACATCATGTCATGGAAGAAGGCTCAGCAGCAAAGGCAGATCATGCATCCACAAACAACAGCCCCAAACTCCTTCAAGTAGTTCTCTTGGATGCTGACCGCTATCACATCTCCAGTGTTTCAGGCCAACGTGAACTGAACGCACCTCAAGCTGTCAGCTCCAGTGTATTTGCTTCATTTGTGCTGCTACGTCAGCTTTATTAGGAAGCTGAAGATCGATTTCTTACGGTGGACAAAGCCTAATGCATTTCAGTTGTATCACAAAAATCTTCTGGGTTGTGAAGCCAAGTGGAGAATTACACAGACTGCGGTTTCTGCACAATTTTGAACTACTTGCAGTTACTCTCATAAGTACTAATTCCCATCTTAGGTACAAAGCATCAGAATGGAAGTTGATAGCAGAGCACAGCAGAAATCAGTTTACTCCCAATTACAAACAGTGGATGTTGCACAGATACTCACAGCACTATCAAACTCTATGCTTGTAATCCCAGCATTACTACCAGAGAGGGAACCTTTGGGCTCACACCTATCTGCACAGAGAAAGACGAACAAAACTTAAGCAATGGATTAGAACAGAAGCTGACACAAAGTGAACTATCACCCGAGTTTATTTCACACCCCACAACACCCCAAAGCAGAAACATTTACCTCCCAGGACTTCCCAAAGCTTAACCCTCCGGTCCATGCCTCCTGTCGCCAGTAACCGGGAGCCAGGGCTGAACTGCACCGCGTTCACCTCCCCGTCATGTGCGTCCTGGGGGCGGGAGGAACACAGCGGCCCCCAACACGGAGTGAGCAGAGGCCCAGAAAGCACAGGTCAGAAAGCTAGAGAACTTAGAGGTGATACAGAACCACGGCTTTCAGCAGCATATGGGAAACAAAGCCGCAGGCTGAGCCTGTGCTATGGCTGATGGGGTACAAACGGAGCAGAAAGGCTGATTCTTATCTAAAGCAAGCAAAGGCACATGAAGGAAAACACTAGCAAGCACCCAACAGTGACAATAAGCTACCAGAAACCTTGCAAAGCTTTGTACATCCAGTCTTTGTAAGCTAAGGCTTTTAAGTTGTACCAGAATAAAATAAGGAAAGGACAGAAAACATGAACAGGTGGCACGCTGTACAAGTGAACTAACTTTTTGTTCCTCCATCTGGAGTCAGCACTGGAACATGATCCAATCAGTTTGCGCAACCACAAAGCACTCAAGTCAGGCTTGAGCTTGGAAAGTCTGCTTGAAAACAGCGTAAAAATGAAGCGCATTCATGCACTGTACTGGTGACAATGCAGCTCTGTAACGGCAATTAAAAACACCAGCACAGCTGGGGCTGGAACAGCTCTTCTCTCACCATCTTGGGTTTATGCCATGGTTCCTGCTAACAGGCCCAGCAACAGCCCTGCTCTCACCGTTCCATGTTTTGAATGTTGGGTTGGCCGCTTAATAGTGATTCTTAACCTTTAAAAACCTAAGAGAATTTTAGCATTATTTTTTCTGTCAATTTTAGAGCTTTACACTACTTACCCTCTTTTCCCCCCACAGGAAAAAGTATTGTATTCTTAATGCATGTGCTTGCTGTATACAGCCGGAGGAGGAGAGGCCTTATCACACGCTGTAGCCACGAACACCCCCTGCACAGCTTCCTGCTCAAGCCAGCTCCAGGCTGCCACCAAGGTCATGACCCTGTTCCCAACTTCAGGCAACACAGCTACTGCTCCCTCCACCCTACAACTTCCAGGGTAAGCCTCTATATGGGCACTCTTCTTCTGGGTGAAAAGACTCATTTTGTAACCATGGAGAAGGCTCCTGGTGGACTGCCTGGGCAGGTTCAAATACAATATTCAAACAAGGAGTTGCTTTACAAGACAATTTACCACAATACCTTTCGTTTCAGAAGGCACTGCCCAGCACAGAAATGTAAATTTGGCCTTCTGAGGCCAAAGCAACACACACAGGAGGTCTCAGCTTGAAAACTTTAGATCATACACAACCAATGGAGACACCCCACTACCACAAGCTCCTCGTAACCAGTTCTGTTGGATGACATCCAGCACCAAAACCCCTTCACTGTGGGGAACTGGACCTGAATTGATCCCAAACTGTCAGCAATCTCTTTCTCAGTCATAGCTCTACTATGGCGTGACAGAAGAAGGACTGCTGGGAGCCCAGAGGGTAGTGGCGTGTAATTCCCCTGTGCCATCAGACCTTTTACTAGTCATCATCGACCTCAGCAAAACAGACACTGAGCACATGTAGAGCAGAACCACACCTGGGAGCACAATGGCTTTGAAAAGCACTTGGGCTAAGCGTTAAGTGGGCTGAACCACGCTGCCAAGAACTCCTTCCTGCTTGGCAGAGTTAATGGAAGCAGCTTCAGGAGATCAATATCCAAAGATACTGAAAGGGATGGGTAAAAATGGGAATCCCTTCTGTACTTACAAAGACACATAAGGCAGTAGTGGGCACTCTCACTTCTTTACTGGCACCTGGATGTGGCTCTGCATTATCCTGGGGAGCAGGGAATGAGGACAGAGAACGCCTCCTGGGACGAAACAAAGGAGAAATATTTTACAAATACAAAGGAACACTTCTCATGTGTTCATCCAGATCTGTACCTGTCACTTAACTACACTGCACAGTGATAAAAATAGGGGAAGGAGTTTCTACTTTCTTTCATCCAGCCTTTCAAAAAGAAATCTACCATACAGCACTACATCCAGTGATGGCTCTAGATATCTCACAGTATGCCAGTTATTTTGCCAGATCTGACTACCGACCTCGTTTTGGAGCAGCCATCTTTTCTAACAGAAAAGAAACGTGGGAGTGATTGCAGCTGAACTCAGCCAGAAAGACTGCAGTTCCATCACTGCGACTAGGGAGGCTGCACACCACCGCAGCACTGCCTTCCAGGCAGCACAAGGCTCCACTCCAAAGCTCAGGCTGCACCATGTAAGCAAGAACCATCCACCTAATGCAGAGCTTGACTTAAAAGGAGTGGCTCCACTCGAGATGCTATGTACCAAATGTAGAGGCTCATTTTAAAATAACCCTATTAAAGGAGCTAAGTGCAGTGGAAAGTAAGAGCAAAACCCATGCATCCTTCCCACAAAGAGGGGTTCACTGCACCTCTAACTGCAGACAATGCTACGCAGCGATATCAACATCTGAGGTCTGATCGGGATAACGCAGCTTGGTTCCGTGTCAATTCAATGGAATACATTTACATGTTGGACTAAGATAGGGTTAACGTTTTCACCTGGCAGCATCAGAAGATTGATGTCCCAAAAGGGGAGACTCAGACAGACTGGAGGGAAAGGTCAGAGGTCAGCACACGGCAAGATGGAAGAAACAGGAAGTTGAGGAGAACAAAAAAAGAAAAAAAAAAGAAAGGCAGAAGCTAGAAGAAAGGCTGAAATCATTTGTTTGTACCCCCTGCATCACCAAGATTTTGGTGTACATTGAAAGCAATATACAAAACAAAGAGGTGAAAGTGTTCTAACCTACCCAAAGATATTAGTGATAGAGTCCAGAAGGCCTCCAGCTGGCTGGGAGAGTCGCTTACTGAAGGAGGGGAGGACAGGTTTAAACCTTGTGAAGAGCTTCTCCAAATAAAGGTCAACACAAATACAGTTCACAGCAGCAAGTCTCTAGGAAGACTCCCTCCCCACAGACCCAGCCCCATGACGAAGGCAGGCATCAGTACAGAAGTCACCAGTAATCACAGCTCAGAGCACAGCTCATGAGCGGAGTTTCATCAATGTCCCCTCAGCCTCCTCCCCGTGAGTTACTGGGCTTACATATAACAACTTGCCAAGTCTGTAGTTTCAACAAAATTAATCCACGCTCTCACAGTTACCTCTTACTTTCCACTCACTACTGTTTTGGAGGCCTTGAAACAATGCCTTTAACCTAGGCAAAGATATTTTCAGTATTTCCACCAAATCCCAAAGCCTAGCTATTTGTGAATGACAACAGACAGGTATTGCAGTGCCTGCTGTATTACATTTCGTAGCACATGTTGTTTTGGAACCTTTAACATTACAGATATTCAGACAATTGTTAAAGCAAAAGAAAGACACAGCACATCTAGAGTGCAGTAACAGAAGACACCACTGCTCTGGTGGAAGCACTCAACTGCACTCCAGGTAAAGGAGAGTAAAAACCAGAAGCAATATCCGCAAAGCCATTCCTTGAACTGTTCTAAACCTCTTATTCCCCTTGCTCCCCAGCAATGATACGGTGACAAAGATGTCTCAGCCTACAAACCTGGACGTTCGGCTGATGGCTCGCACTGGAGAGGTCTCCTCAGCTGTGTCGGAGGTTTCGTCTGCAAGCACTTCAATATCATCATCCCTGCTGAAATGAGAAAGAAAAAACACCTTCACTTTCAGCCCGCCAAACAGAGCCTCCTACAGAGGCCTGAAGCAGCTGAACAGAACGGATGCTGCTGCTCCAGGGTCTGTCACTGCTTGACCCCACCCCACACCTGGGCGTACCGAGCTGTCATAGCACATAGGTAGATGACAACACACACTGGCCTGGCTGGAAAACGAGTACGTACAACACCAAAATGCAAAAGTTTTTTCTTTCTAACTGCCAATTACGCTTTTCAGTGACAACAGTTTTGCTCCTCCACATTTATGCTGACACGCACCCTTTCCAGGTTCTCTTTGCTACCGGTGTTGCACATCAGCTTGCAGTCCAGCATGCATTACAACGACCTGCCACAGCTGAGCAGCAGACTTTGCTGCTGAGTCACCTGCATTTGCCAGTTACCAAACATCAAAACCACAGGAGCCAGTGCAGCCCCAAATACAGGCAACGCCCTTTTTCCAGGGAACCCTAAAAAGGTTCCAAAAGCTGTTCCTAAAAAGCTGTTCCAAAACAAGGATGTATTAAACAAGCACAAGGACTTGAACTCTGCTTCTCCATCCACACCACAGAGATCCCAACGCTTTCTGTACTGTTTGCACTTCAGGTGCTGCCTCAGCAAGCATCAGGGATGTTCTGGGTCACTTCATGACATTTATGTGTTGGTGTGCAACTGCATACAGCTGTGGGGTTCCAATACCCATGCCAGAAACTAACCCAGCTCAGATGTTCAGCACGTGACAGAAGGTTCTTCCCCCGCCAGTTATCGCGGGCCCTGACAGCCTAGCACTCTGCCCTCACAGCACTGCTGATTTTGCAGGACAAGCTATTTTCAAGCACACCGTGTCAACCTGATGACATCTGACTGATCAGGGTGTTACAGTCCAGCACTTCAGTGCAAACAAACCAATGTCTGCCATCAGGCAAGACCATCTCAGCTGCAAGAGCTGAAGAGGACAGGACCATTTTTAATCTCACATTTCAAAATACAGCAGTGCTTTAAGATTTTGGAGGATTGTATATGTGAAAGAGCTGTGGAAAACATACCCTGACTGAGGGGAGCAGGCTGATACTTCTGTAAAACACCAGCAAGTTCTGTTGATATTTCTTGTCTAAATTCCAAAGCTTGAGCTATTAGCTGGTACATGACAAAAGAACTGCCCACGTTAGCTTCGTATATTCTTTAAGGGAACTAAAACATCAGGGCATGCTTCTTGAAATGCTGCAGCTTTCCCTTTCAGTAAGCAGCATATTTATACAATACAAACCCTAACATTATGAAATCAAAAAGGAAATCAAAACCATCTGTGAAGGAAAGCTTGAATAATCTACAGAAGTCATTTAAGAATTTAGTGCTTAAGAATGTTTAAGCTGTGCGTTTGCATCAAATAGCGTGGGTAAAAAGGGACACCCTCACTCTTGGGAGCTGTGAAGACTGTCGCCGGCCCTCCAGCCTGAGCCTCTATTTTTAGCCGTGACAGAGCCCTCCTTCTGGAGGTTCAAGGAGGGAGAGTTAGTGTACATTTCTGACTTTACACCAAAGTTTAAACACCCCTCTCCAGCACCAAATTTAGAAATAACAAAAATGTGATTTATCACGCATAGGCACCAATCCGAAGCATGAAGTGAGGAACTCCATAAATCAAGACTGCTTACGGTTCAATGGGCAGGGGCTCTTTGGCAGCTTCCGCCAGCTCCTTCTGCAGCCTGGCTTGTCGTCTCCTAGGAAAAGGAAAACACGGCTAGTCGAAACAGAAGAGAACTCAACAAAAACCCAACCTTTCTACGCTGCCCTGATTTCATCCCACTTGTCCAGACACTCGGGGCAGAGGGGGCTTTTCTCACTGTGAACAGCCACGGACAAGACCAATAGCTGGCCGAGGCAGCAAGGCAAAGCACACCCGCAGCACACCTTCGGCACAGCAGCCCTCTGTGACCCACATGAATGCAGATTTGCTCAGAAGAAATACTTGCAAGAACTTGAAAAGTGAAGTTGCTGAAGGTGATACAAAACCACCACACACTATGATTTGTCTTAGAGACCTGAGCCTCCGCATTCTGTCAGCTGGTAAATAAGCAGAGGCAACTCACAAAACTTATTTGCTCTTACATATAGCTTAGCCTCATGGCAGCTTCCTTCAGTAGGATGTAAAAAAATATATATATATATATTTGAATTGGTTAGGTCAAAAAAAAAAAAAACAAGTATTATCAGGATGCAACATGAACAAAAGTTCAGATCTAACACCAGCGAAAAAAGTGTGATTTACGATCTTCAAGCCATAGTTCGCTGTTGTTCCAGCAACAAAAAGAACATGTTTTATTCATTTAAAAGACAGGAATGTTCTCACAAAGCATTCATTTGTCTGTGGCGGCCAGAAGGAGGAACATAAAGTTCTGGACTCATTGCATTGTGCAAGAATCCACAGATCTCAAAGATTAAATTGTATGAGGCTTTATTCTACACACTCAGAAGTGCTCAAGAACATGGAGGGAAGCAGTTCACCAAGCAGAGGCCATCAGTCCCACCTCGAATCCTTCTCATTTTCTGCGTTCAGGCGATTGGCCTCCTGTGCTTTTTCTGCCATCCAGCGTGAGACCAGCTCCTGGTTATCTTCAGTCGTCTTCCTCAGTTTCTCCTCCAGGGCGTTGAAGGTGATCTGGAGCGCATCGTACTCATCCTTCAGCGTCTGATTAGCTCGCTCCAGATCTTGGAGTTTGCTACGCAACTCCTGGCACTCTGTCTCCAGTTCAGAGATTTTCTGCAAATACTCTGCAATCCTGGAAGGACAACAAAGCACACAAAACAATGAGGAGCCCCTCCGGGACCTGTACCATCATCTCTGCGCTATTTGTACAAGGCACACACAGGAACTGTTAGCCCACGGGTAAGGCTCCTAGAGAACATCATAACAAATAACCCAGCCAGAGGTCTGCAACCACAGAAATGGCCGCAGAAGAGAAACCGTTCCTACTCACTTTGCTTCGTTCATCTGCATCTCTTTGTCCTTCTGCTGCATTTGGTTATTCAGATCAATCACAGACTGGGCCAGCTACGGAGAGGAGAAAATTACATTACAGAAGCACAGGGTTGCTGGCTGGACGGCTTATACTGAGCAGCTCCTGGGGAGAGCACAGACCCATCTGACACTACAGGCGTGAAGAACACCGTTCAGGTTCTCCTTCCCAGTATTCTATACCAATTTGTGTCTTGCTGCCATCAGAGAGGGAATTAGATCCTACTTTTAAAGATCAATTTTCACATAGGTCCTGTCCTTTGGTACCTCACTTCCCTCATGTTTCTTTAATGAAGCCACACCAAAAAATTAGAGAGAACTTTTATCTTTTAAAATAGTAGGGAAATAAAAAAAATCAAGAGTAACTAAGAACTGCCAACTAACAAACCAACAAATGAGTACTAACAGCCCAGCATCAATCTTTCAGGCACAGCCATCACAGGGAACACGTAGCTCACGTATTGCAAATGCATTTTGTGAAGAACTTCCCAGCAAATACAGTTACTGGTGGAGTCTTTGCAGAGCACAGGAAAACAGAAGGGCGGAGGCCATCCCTAATGAACTGCTGCCATCAGCTCATGGCTCCCCAGGCAGCGAGCAGCAACCCTGCAGCACACAGAGCCCCAGCTGCCTGAGGAAGAGGAAGGCTGAGCTCTGAGAAACGCGCCTGGCTGGGCAGGCAGCTTAGGGTACCACGCTGGGGGGAAGAAGGTACTTTTAGCGGTGTGCCTAGTCAACGTACATCTCCTGCAGACAGCTATCTCCTCGCTGAGGAGCTCACGATTACTGACACAGGAGTCTCTCTACAGTTCCACTGAGGTGGGATCAAAGGAGCATGACTTTCTCCAGGTCAGTGCCATCTCCCTGCAAAAGGCTGCAGGAGCACTCAGGTACTAGATCCCGGACTTACTCCCCCCACTGTGGTGGTTTCTAAACACCCAGCTCTGCTCGTTGAGCCTCCACATTTCCCATTCCAAAAAACAACACACACACACCCAAAAAACAAAGCAGCAAACCAAACAAGAGGACTTTCTAACCTCTCCACGTTTCTTATGTAGCTCCGTCAGCTCCTCTTGATGCTTTATCTTCAGTTGTGCCAGTTCCTGCAATTGAGCATCGTTCCACGTGCCGTCGTGTCCCGGACTGGAGACAGAGAGAGGAAGAAGACTCACAAACTAGAATCCAGCTGCTTCTGCGCCTTTGAGCAGCTGCTTTCAGGACATCATCTCCCCTGGATTTTCTACACTGCATCAGAGATGCAGCTCGTTCTTAACAAACTAAACCACAGCTAACTCCACCAGAACACACTTCTCACCAGCAAAAATGCCGCTATGAAGTGCTGAAAAACTAAATTTCCTGGGGACAGGATTCACTTCTTTTGTACATTTCTAAAATAGAGTTAAAGCTCCAAAGAAAGACAGCTAGTCTTGGCCTAAATTTGTACCAAGGCAAAAAACTTTAAAAAGTAAATTCTACAAATATTGAATGAACTAAAAACATTTTACCAAATCAAATTTGCTTTGGAGGGAGCTGGCAGACCCTGAAGATACTGGGTATCTGGAGACAGCACTAACAAGGTGTGGAGCCGCAAGCTGGGGGACCTGGCATCTCTTCCCAGTCCGCTGGGTTTGCAGTCCCAGGGGTTACCAGTCACTTCTCCGCTGCCCCAGCTGCGTTCTAGCCTCTCCTGGTATAAAGTTGTTTGCTATCATGCCAGACAAAAAAAAGAACCAACCAAGAAAATTGCAAGTATCTGTTTCTGCAGTCACTTTGTGTTAAAACAACGCAGTGGGAAAGAGACAAGGTATTCAGAAGCTGGAAGGTCTCCCGGCAGTAACAATCACTTAATGGCCTTCTCAAAAAGAACCACCACCCACCCGCACTGCGCCAGCACTGTACCAGAAGACGTTTAATTTCCAGAAAATTGTGTGTCTGAATCGGGAGGAGGCCAAGTCCTGTGGCACTATCCAAGAGCCCCTGTAACCGTGGCCACGCAGCCATCTGCGGCCAGAACTAAATACCCCTCCCTGTCTATTTTTCCTCAGCTGTTTAGTACTAGGAAATTCTCACAGTTTCAGCAAATGCCATATACCACAGCATCACAGTTCAGCTTAGTGTCCCCCTCCACCCCTATCCTCATCTCTCGGATAGGTGTTCGACCAGAAAACAATTCCCCTGACCCAAAGATGGCTCCAGACAACCACAGCCATCACAAGACTCCTGAGAACTTTCCTACAGGTGTTAACTCCAGCCTGCTGGCCACAGCCTGAGGTTCTGCCTGCAGCTCCTGGACAATCAGCCATATTCACTTGCTTTCCTGCCCCAATTAGACACATGCATAGGGCACTGAGTCATACAGTAAGAAGAACTTCTAGAGACAACAATTCCTACAGAAGCAGGCAGTTCTGAGCTAATGAGCAGCCCCTTCTTCAGCTGAGCCAAGAGCAGAACCCAGCAGTCCCCATCTGCTGGGAGCTACATGCTCTCCACACAGTGGACACACTGCCAGCACACGGGTCTGCATAGGATTCAGGCACCAACAGAATAAATGACACGACTGCTGCCCGCGGCACTGGAGCGTTATTCCCACATTAGAAAGGGAGCTTCCTGACAGACAAAACTCTGCTAGAAGCAGGCAGAAGATGCTTTTCTGTTTCGGTTTGGTTTTTTAGCATACGATGCTTAGGACTGACATTTAGGAATCATGGTTTGCTCCACTCCGCCCATCCTATGGGGTGTCACTGCATCTCCAGACTGAAACTAAGGCAGTGGTCTCTCCCTGCACTGCAATGCGTTGTTGCATTCATGCACCACTCAGTGGAGGGTTCCAGGAATCAGACCACAATCCTCAGCTAAGAACAGAATCAGAACCTCAGTCTGGTCCACCTCCATACCCAGTGCCCACGATAATCACAGAATGGCTTGGGTTGGAAAGGACCTCAGAGATCACCTAGCTCCAACCGCCCTGCCGTGGGCAGGGTAAATTGCTTTCTTACCAAAACTCAGTCAGATCTTTCTCCACCAGCTCCTGTAAGTGTATTGTAACTCTACCACACTCGGAGTTTTAGTTCAACCCACTTCCGGCTTTATTTATCTCCACATTACAGTAACAACCTTGAAGACGTCTGTACAATGCCTCAGTCAATAGTTTACTGACTGACAGCAAGGAATTATAAATACCTGATCTCGTGTCTGCTCTGCATGTCATGTTTTTCTGCCTGCAGCTTATCAGCCAGCACTGCGTGGAGGTCCGACTTCTCTAGAAGCTTGTTATCTGGAAGGACAATTCCGGAAAATAACCAAAGAGCAAAACCAGATTCCCACCCTGTTCTTTTACCACCTGTGCCTTGGTATTTTTAATCATCTTTAATCACACGAAACATTATCTAAGCCTACAGCACACTAAGGTGCACCCCTGGCTGCTGTCAGCAGGCTGAGGCAGTACGCAGCCGCACTCCACGAACTCCTCATCCCTCCAAATGCTGCGCTTGGCAGGGCGAGTGCTATTACTCAAGTGTATCGACAGCTGACAAAACGCAGGGAGTTCCAAGTTCCAGCTCTGATCGGACAGCAATGAGGAGTGCAGCCCCAGGCTGGTTTGCTTCCCACCTCAGAGAGGGACAGGAGGGCAAGGACCGGGCGGGAAACGGCAGCCCCTGAGCAGCCAACGGCTCTCAATTCCACAGCAGGAGTAATGCAGAAAATTTGAACAGTCACTGAGGAAGAAGTTACTCAGCGTGTAAGGGTGCTTATTCCTTCGACAAGGCAATAAGAAACAACAAAACAAACCAGCTTCCCTCAGGTTTAAGAGTCTCCCCCCACCCACGGCTACCAAACCGACACACGCGAGCCCTCGGGCCGCCGCCCCCGCGCGGCCCCCGCTCCCCGGGCC
>VXAV01009566.1:161346-232327 GCA_013399715.1 Alectura lathami | reverse complement strand
GAGGCGCCGTCCGCTGCGCGCCGCCATTTTGAGAAGGTGCCCCCGAACGAAGCGCATGCGCGCAGCCCCTCCTGGCCGCCGAGTGCCGAGAGCGAGCCTGCCTGAGTCACCCGAAAACAAACCAAACCAAAACAAAATAAAAATAAAATAAAATAATAATAATTAAAAAAAAAAAACAACGCCGGCTGGCTCTCTGGAGAGTGCATAGCTTAGCTTCTGTCCCTGTGAGTCAGGGGACGTGACGCTGGGAGTTCACGTAAACCGGGAGCACACGCCTCGTGCAGCGGTCAGCGCGCCGCGGGGTCGCCGCATACTTCTAAAGGGGGATGGAAGGGCAAGTTTCCAAAAGCATGACTCACAGCGAACATAAATAGCTTCCCTAAAAGCATGGCAAGAGCGTGCGCGTGCCGCTAAGTCACCCGGCGAAGGGAAACGCGGGGCCGAGTCGGGGTGTCGGTGCGGTCGCAGCGCGCGTGCTCCTGGCCTCTGATTGTAAAGCAAGATTGCTCCTGTGAATTACCATTAACTAGCTACTAAAAGCTGTGCAGTTAACAGGAGGGTGATGTACTGCACAGCCCAACCCAGAGACCTCTAACACCACCCCATTTGTTCTCACGGACCTCCCCTACCAGCCAGCCGCCAGCCATGCTGCCGGCCTTGTGCCGCCGGCCCTGGGGCACGGCGTTGGGCCGCGGGGATGGCACCGCTCTGGGGCACAACATTGGGGTGCGGGGATGGCACCGCTCTGGGGCACGGCACGAGGCACAAAGGCGGCCTTTGCTGCGCAGCGTGTCCTGGCCACGAGGGCACCGCGCTTGCCGCAGCAGGCGCGAAAGCTCGCGGCGTCTCGCTTCCTTGCTTTGCGTCTGGCTGCTTCGTATCTTAAGCAATGTGTTAGGCAACCACATCACTGGAACTTAATTTGAAACTGGGCAGACTTCATAAAGCTTTTTGTCTTTACTATCCTAAATTGCTTTGTTTTTATTTTAAGTAAATGAATGAAGATGCAATTACTAAATTGCAACAAAAGAAAATGGATGATTCATTAGATGATTACACTGGAGGAGAGAGCTCTGCTGGTTGATAGTAGCTCATGCACAGCTGTGGCTTACCAAGTACACCATACACAAAGTTATGCATGTTCTCTACAAAACTAATTTGGCCGTGTGAGCACACAGCCTATTTTTTCCACTGTTTATAAATCATAAAATCAAATTAGATGTTTAAAAATGTAAAATTACTTGTAATGGCATGCTTAAGCCCTAATTCCACTGATATGGTTACTGGACTCCTGACAGGCAGCGCTGAGAGAAACTCATCCGTTCACATCTTCTGTACATTTTAATCCTCTGCAGAGAAAGATGAAACCAAGCATGAAACTTGAGAAGAAGGGAGAAGACAAAAATACAGAAAGGTGAGGATCAGACTCAGTTACTCCTGTCCCATGGCTTTTACCTTGGCCTTAATGTATAATCAGCCCCAAAGCCTTTCGCATTACCTCTGAGATGCCAACCACCTGCTTTCCTTGAGGCTCGCCAAAATATCCTTCAGCTCATCTGTGAGAGCAGTCTTTTGTCATTAAAGTGCGAGAGAAAATAATTGTCCACTATTTCTTTCAGCAACACACAATAGGAAAAGAATCAGTGTGAGCAGAAAAGGTACCCCTGCAAAAAAAAAAAAAAAAAAAAAAAAAAAAAAAGTCCTCGAGCATTACATAAATTATTGGAACCACTGTATATGTTTTACTGTTCAAAATAATGGCTAGACTGCTCCATGGGAAGGATTTCATTAAATTATCATCTGTATATGTTCCAGTCTTAGACAAATCGCAATATGCTAAAGATATCTGCTTTTCTATAGTCTGTAATTTCCGTTGTGGGCAGCACATCCTGAATTTTTACAATACCTGCTAATGCTGCTTTTTCCACTTCAATACAAAGTTTCTCTTTCTTCTTCAATTCAGCTTAAGCTTCTGGCAGTTTTTACAATAACAACTCAAGCCTGCTCCATGTCATCATCATCTTGCTGTCCTCTTCTATTAGTGAAGGTTACAGGAACATGATAAAATAGCTCATTCAGGCTGAAAGCAGCTCCTTTCTCTCTTTGAAGGGCCTTTCTGCTACCGCAGCCTATTTGTTCAAAAGTCTCATTCAGGAATAAAAACTTAAGAAAATCAATAAATCTCATGATTTTCAGAAAGCTCATTCTGCGTTCAAAAGTGAAAACTGTACCTCCGATGGGAGCATGTTGCGTTCTGCATCCGCAGAGGCTGAACTTTGCTTCCCACACAAAGCGCGTGGTGGGTTTGGTAGTTACACATCCATGCAGGAGAAGAAAGCCCTCCTCAGCAGGCACAGAATACAGGGAAATGCAGGGAGGAAATTTCAGATGTTCACAGCTGTGAAGGAAGAGGTACTTGCCCCAGACATGCGAGAGTGCATAGAGACACAGAAGAGGCTCATGTCAAAATAGCTGTTGACGTACGTGCCACGAGGGCTAGCTCTTTACCAGGTGACAGGCCAGGCGTGAAGTGCCTGTTGAAGAGGTTCCAGGAGTGGAGCCAGGCACTGTGCTAGGCATCGTATCGGATTAAACAAAACAAAAATCCTGGGAAAAATTTCCTCTGCACCCAGGCATGCCTGTGTGTGGGGCCACATCTTCCCCAGTCTTTGCTAATGCAAAAGCTGACGAAGTCTGTTTATCCTAGCCGTGTTCTGTGAGGTTAAACCTTGCTGGGGCATAGTGTCCTTTTAGAGGTACAACCACACTCCTGATTACAACCGCTCCTTGTTTAAGTACTTATAGATGAACAGAAAGATGGAGAAGCAGCAGTATCTAAATGAAGTCTACCGCTGTGTGGTCAGCCAAAAAGTGCCACTGCAAATGAAAGCTGTATGCTACAGTCTGCGTTTGAAAAGGATTTCACCAGGAGGCCTTGTGCCTGCCCTCTGTGGGACTGCAGCACCCCTAGAAGGTACTGTCCGTTTTGTGAGATCTCTGCTGTGGTGTTTCTGCCTCCATTTCTGTTTCCGACAGCAAGCTCCGCACGTACCACAGCGGTTTCACATGGAGATGTCACCGACTGAAGACTGCAAGTATGCCAGAGAGCAGGTTTCTAGTTCAAAACTCTTGACAAACAGGATGCTGCTGCTCAACAGTGAAAAACGCAGGGTATTACCTCAGGGACGAGTAACTGAGCAGACCAATGCAGAAAGATCTGCAGGAAAGGATCTAAGGCTTGTCTTGGTTTACCAGCCCAGCACGAGTCATGGAAAAGGCAAACCTCCTAAAGATAAACAGAACCGTCATCAGCAGAAGACATGAAGTGATCTTTCCACTTTGATCAGCAAGAGCGAGGTTTCTGTAGAGATGTGTCCACCTTCAGCCAGCCCATTTCAAGAATGAGGTGGAAAATCTAGGTGTCAAAGCAGACTGTCAGGAAGGACTGAAACGTGACCCAGAGGAAAGATTTAAGCAGTTGGGACTGTTTACTCTGAAGAGGCTGATGGGAAGCATGAGAGCAGAATGCAAACACGCTGTGTCGGAAAATGAAAACAATAACCTGATCTGCTTGTCCATGGGGGTCAGAACTAGAATAAGAGGGCTTAAAATCCACCAGAAATGCACATCAGAGATGAGGAGAGACTAGTGAAGCTCAGGAAGCGGCCTGCCTGAGGAAGATGAGAAGCTCTCATGCTGGAGGTATATAAGGCCAGTTAAAACCATTCCTCTGTGAAGGATTTTGTAGGCTACCCTTCGCTGGTATGGCGAATGGGCAACATGACCTCTCAGGGTCTCTTCCAGCCTGAATTTTCAGGGATTCTGTGCCGAGATGATCGTGTCATGACTTCTTTCCTACTCCTGAACTCAGGTGATGAACCAGGTCCTTGCACAAAGGTGACCGGGACAGCTTCTGACCGAAGGTTTCCCTTCAGACTTGCTGCGGGGTCAGACTGAAGCTTGCTGCTCTGATTCAGTTTATTCCTTTACTGCTTTCTGACTTTGAATTTGAAAAGCTCATTGTTGGGGAAGATGCTGATTGCCAGTGTCCTTCCCAAGGACTAAGTTAGACTGGAACTAGGATCTTCAGGTTTACATTTGAGAAGAGGGAATACTTCCCACGTTTGGTTGCTTTCTTTATTGCATACAAGCTACAACTGTGGAGGTGCAAATTGCTGCAAAGTACAGAGCAGGCACAATTTCTGTGCTGACGCTTTATCCTTCTGTTGCAAAGGTCTCTTGTTTCTTTTCCATTTGCTTTTCTGTGTCTTTCCTTCTTTCAACTGCTTCTGTTGGAGACTGCTTTTAGCCACCTCCCTTCTGCTGGGTTCTCTCTCCTTCCACAGATTCTCTACTCGCTTTTCTGCAGTCTTTCTGCTTGTTGCTGGACCCTGTCTCCTTCATCCAGTCCCATTCCAGAGACCAACATCTAATACCCTGTTGTCTGCCATCTTTACCTCAATTAGTTATGATATAATCTAATGTTTTATGATACACAAAAAATAATTTACTCTGCATGTAATGTAGTCCAGACCTTGAAAAAAATGCAATAAAGTGTTAATAACAATCGCATTGTGTAGCAGATCGCCATCGCTGGCACAGAAGGGTCTCATTTAAACATAATCACAGAGGCACAGAGTAGCTGAGGCTAGAGATCATCTAGTCCAACGCCCAACATCTCAGCAAATGCTCACAGCTGTTTTCCATGAGGTCTGCTGCAGGATCTTTGAGGAGACAGTTTGGATTACAGTTCTCTGAATGCTACTGAAGAGCGTCAGTTATTTTTCATTTAGAAGGACATGTTTTCAGTGTCCGAGTCTCTCTGGGCAAAACTTTATTTTATTCGTCTTTAGAAGCTGAAAGGAATTAAAGCAGAATTGTGACAAAAATAAACCATGGCTTCATACACGCGGCACTGTGAACCCGCGGAGAGCTCTGCAGAGCTGAATTAAACTGCGTGTCTAACGCACCCTTTGTTTCGTTGCCTTGGGAGCTAATACAAAGATGATCTGCAAATAAAATTAATAAAGCTGGATAATGGTAATGAACTGAGAACAGAGGTTCAGAGAAATTTGGAGTAATGTTTTATCTCATTATGCATCACAAAAGTACAGCACATTACAGCAGGTAAGAAAATCTCTCTTCCCCCAACCTGGGATTCAACTGTGAAAGAATTTTTGAAAGACTTCAGAAGTCTTAATACAAATGCAATCCTAAAATACTTCTTATTAAGAGCCACATTTGAAACAACACCGTGCGCACTGTGGAATTAGAAAGATCTTTTTCATATTCATGTGAATAATAATCTGATGTTTGCTTATATATATAGAAAGAACATCGTGTACCTCTACAGCTAACACCTCTTCTGCACGGGGGAAATTTGGCACGTTGAAAGGGCTGTCTGGATTCTGTAGCACTTGCACAACAAGTCCCCTCCAGAAGCAGTCGCAGGCACGCAGTGGGGACTGCAGGACCTCACGGGTGGCAGATGTGAGCAGCTGGGTGAGACGCAGCTCCAGCTGCACTTGGCTCTTGCTTCAGCTGTGCGTGGGAATTTGAGAAAGTCATTGAGTCCTTCCTGAAATATTTCATCCCCAACAACACGAGCATCATGCGGATGCAGCCGGTGTATATCGTGGCACCAAACTGTTGGTTTCCACTGCAGCTCCACAGAGGCTTTCACCTTCACCTCGGCTTTCCTAATGCACAGCCCACCAGTCTGTTCCTGCTGCGTCTCTAATTCATGCCATAACCAAGGGATACGACAGGCAGGGGTAGGAGTGGAGCCCCTTAGTAAACGTCCTAGAGTGGGAAGTAAAAATCCCTGTGTTCTGTAACACTACATCCCGTAGCCAGGTACGTAAAGCATTTTTGACATCTGGGCCTCCGTGGAAATAAGTACATCAATACTGCAGCTATTATATGAACTGAAAGTAAAGGACATCGGGAGGTTACAGGTAGGTACTGTATCTGGGGAAGTCAGAGAGTTTTTGGACAATTCATACCCTTCATGTCTTCCACTCGTGCTGCCTGTACAAACTCATTAGCCTATAGGAGAGATTGCAGGGAAATGTGCCTGGTTTGCAAGGGAGAGCCTGGGCCTTGGGACGCATGGGAAGGAAGCAGCTTGTGCTCAGTCCCAGTTAGCCTCATTTGGCTCAAGACGTGGGTATTAAGACCAGGAGAGATTATCTTAAAGGCTTTGCAGAAAGCAATAAAAAGCAAGCAAACAAACCATAAGCACCAGACTTGTTTTTCAAATTCAGTGCTCTAATATTCACACCTGGAAGGCTTCCGCAGTTGGCGCATGAGCTCAGTCATACCGAGGTACAGCTAGCCTTACTGTAAAGAAAAGTGTCCTGCAGTCTCCTGCTGCTTTTATTTCACCATCTACCACCCTATGCCTAAGCTCCTTACCCGAGGACATTCCTGCAGAGGCCTCAGAAAGCTCCTCAGAGAGCCTTCTTTAGAACATTTTGCACTTGCAAAAAACTGGTGGCATTTGCCATCATTCCTGGCATGGAGAATAGCTCTGACTGTCTGTGGAGCTGCAAGTGGTAATTCTTAACCTCCAAACAGTGATACACTTTTTCCATTGAAAGCTCTGCAGAGAGCTTCTCTCCTTGCCTGGCAATGTGGACAAGGCAAATCAAGAGCCTGGATTTTGTATTACGCCTTAGTAACGTAACTCTCAGATCTGCTCATGTGCACATCTGGGCCAAATTTAAGGAGGGTTTCCAGTTAGGAGAAGAATTTTGTAAGAAGTGTTCCTTGCTTTGCATCAAGCTGTTATTTTACACACGTTGGGGAATATACTTTCTGTTCTGCAGCTTAGGAAGTCAGTGGAAAAACACTTCAATCACAACCTGAGTATGTCTCATTAATGAGAGCTTAAAAGCTTTTCATAGAAAATGTCACGTTTCCACCTCCAAGCATACATGAGCGCATCACAGAATTAGTAGGAACAGCTCTAACTCTTCATATTGGACCGAAAGCTCACCTGCTCCAGGAAGGCTTTATTCAGTGGCTGTACAAGCTCTGGAATTTGGAATAGAAAAGTGACCCCGCCCTCCCTAGTGCCAGGGAAATAGCAAAGCTATTGAATTATGGGAATAACACAGGAAAGATTCTGTTGAATAAAGCAAGAGGAATGTAGGCCCGCAGACTGTCTAACCTACAGGGCAACAAGACAGCCAGACATTTCGTTAGCGATGCCTTGAAAACCCAACCTGCATGGCAGAAAAATTTCTTTTTACAAGGGCTGTACCTACAAATCGTCCTCTGCCACCCATCCTCACAATTTCTAACCCATTCTCGTCTATCCCAGTAAAAGCTCTGTATTCGGTATAAGAGTAAAGTTTTCTATACTATACAGTTAGTAACTTTACCCGCCAACAGGTGCCAGAGCTCCTAAACCAGCTGTACCCACAAAGGGTCTGCACACACGGATGAACGCATCCCCGGTCGCGATTCTGCGGCAGCACTGTTGCAGCTTCACAACACACCTCAGTGCCGTCGGTGTTTCTTCTGGGCATGGACTATGACACAGCACTGAACTAAGGCTGGCAGTCAGTGCCGAATTTTCAGCAACGAATGATCAGAAAGGTGACTATTTTATTATTTTTAAGTAATCAACATGGAAACAATAGCAATGCTTAGGTCACAAACAGGCAGAGCCTAATGCAACCGCTGCATTAATACTGAACGTGAAGAGAACAGGAATCACAACTATGTTAACATCATTCATTCTCAGACAACGAACAGAAGTGTACGGTAAGGTCAGCATTAATCTATCAAGAATGCTACAAATCCAGCCAGCCAGTGTCCTTCAAGAGCAGAGCGCTTGCTGTAAGGAGGGCTGGAATGGCTGCCTTCCCTTCAGGCAGCTACACTCCTAGGCTGCATGCGGGTCCTTCCTATTCTTTCCCACTTCTGCAGGTAGTTCTGACATTTCCCTTTGTCTGTTAGGGGTACAAAAGCGCTACCTGCTAGAAAAAACAACAGCAACAAACAGCTGCAGTGCCAAGGGCCGGCCCTCGCTCTCGGCATGAATGCATGTGTGCAGCCTGGGAGCTCACCCAAGAGGCAAAGCTGGCTGCACAGACAGCGTGTGACATTCATCAGCATCTGCTATTCAAACTCTGTTCCCACCCTCCCCTAACTCCTCGCTGCGTGGATTTGACATATGCTGGAGCTGTACCGCTTTCAGAACGCTTGCTTTTACACATCACTCTTTATTAGGAATGCTGTAACACAGAATTAAAGAAAATTGTTTTTGTAAAAAGGGGGTTCTTTAAATCCACTCTTTCCATCTCCTAGTCCTCATGCCGTACCTTCCTCTTTTTCCAAAACGTTTGCTAATGCGTGTACTTAACCACCTGCCTCTTAACAGAAGTACCAAAGTGACAAAAGGCTGACTTGTGTTTGCTGTTGTGGGCCTGGCCCCTCTTGGTCTGAGCAACATAGGTTAAACTTCTCAGCTAGAATACTTCCATAGTCACAGAGAGAGAGACACTCTCAAAAATAAAAACCCCCAGTCTCTTTAGGACCAGACCAGAGGTTATCAGTGCGAACAAAGCCGTCATCTCCATCTTCCTTCCCATCAGGTCTCCTCCTAGGGTGCCTTCTGCCATCTTGTTTTCACTGTAGAGACAAGAGAAAGACATCAGCTGGTCTGCCACCAGTTCTGTAAGTTCTCATGG
Source organism: Alectura lathami (assembly GCA_013399715.1). Classification (NCBI taxonomy): domain Eukaryota; kingdom Metazoa; phylum Chordata; class Aves; order Galliformes; family Megapodiidae; genus Alectura; species Alectura lathami. The sequence continues at coordinate 223,625 of VXAV01009566.1, read as the reverse complement.
AGAACAAAAACAACCTTACACATCACTCAAGTGGGCTCTCATTTTGTCCCAAACCTACTTATTAAGACGTCCCTTACTCTTCATCTAGCTCATGACCTTCTGAAAACAACAACAAACACCAGCTCAGCAGAGTAGCTGTGTGACGATCCCTCAGCAGCGTGTTTGAACAACACTGTTATTAATTGATATGTGTTCCCCATAGATGAGCGCTTTTAATAATCTTTCTATTAGCTACAGCAAAACAAACCCATCAGCCTGTGCTACAGCTTTGTGCTGTCAGGCCACGTTTGGCCGTTCTCAGAAACAATGAAGCGTGCACCAAACAGGCAATACCAAGGTAGCTGACGATTTGCATTGCTCTTCTGGCCATCAAGCTTAAATGATCCAGAAGCAATTAAAACTCCACACAGAACTAAGGTGACTGTTTCACCACGTAACATCTTCTGCAGTGTGAAGAAACTTGCAACCCTTGCTCTGCAAGCCCTGTAGGTTTGTGGGACAGTTCTCTGGCCAGGAAACACAGAGGAAACACATTGAGCCAGTACTAGCCTAGCAGCTTTCTGCTGTGACACCGCAGTCTCCCAACACCCCCGCGCTCCCTCAGGAAACACACCTGCGTGACTGTCCGGCTGAGCGGCCCCTCCTCTGCCCGGTGCTTCCCGGAGTGCGGCAGCTCTGAACTGTCCCGATAGTCTCGGCCCTTGGAGTTCTGCATGTCCAGCACTGCCCGGCTCTTCGAGGGAAGGGGCGGCTTGCTGAGCTGTCCCTGGATGCATGAGCTGACTTCAGACCTCGACGGCTTGACTCCTTTTTTGAGCGGCGCTGAGATTTCTGATGACATAGGCACCTTCGTTTTGCCTTGAGTCTTTTCACCCATATTCTTGTCTTCAGTTTGGCTGGAGCAGGTGTAGGAGCGAAACCGCTGCGTGGGGACCAGGAAAGGGGGTGACGGTTGTTTGCCAGAGGCCTTGCCGCTCTCGAGGTCTTGTGACTTCGTGAGAGGAAAGCTCTGGTCAGGCAGTGGCAGCTGCTCTTTCCGCAAGGCCTTGGGGAAGTCCTGCTCTTTCTTTGGTGCCACCATGCCCTTAGAGCCCATAGAACCATACAGTGGGTTGTCAAACATCTCTGGCTTTTGCTGTCCCTCTTCCTGAAACAGAGGCTCTGCTGTGCCTTTCCCCAGTTCAGGTGGCCTACAATCATCAAAGCATTGTAAAAAGGAGACTTGTAAAGAGTGAGCAAGAGATACTGACTGATTTAAAGAGACATTAAGCAGGAAGTGAACGTAATAAAATTGAACTGACTACAAAAATGGGTAACAGGATAAAAAATAACCTCAGGGGGTGTTTGGTTTTTTAGGTTTAGGTTGGATGTTGGGAAGAAATTCTTCCCTGAGAGAGTGGTGAGGCGCTGGCACAGGCTGCCCAGAGAAGCTGTGGATGCCCCATCCCTGTCTGTGTTCAAGGCCAGGCTGGATGGGTTCCTGGGCAGTTTGATCTAGTGAGCTAGTGGCTGGCATCCCTGTCCACGGCAGGGGGGTTGGAACTCGATGATGTCTGAGGTCCCTTCCAACCCAAGCCATTCTATGATTCTATGATTTTTTTTTTTTTTTTTTGCTTTGTTTAATCTCTATTAACATGACAGACATGGTGTTGTACAAACTCCCTGCTGGACTGCAGCCTTGTCAAAGCAATATTTGGATTATCTTTAAGCAGAGGTAAGATACTGAGCCAAAGCACCAAGTGCTTTGGTGGCTCTGCAACATACACAAATCTGAACTGCAATATTAATAAGAATCTTCAGAACTGGCAGGGAGAGCTGAAATGGCTACCTGGACAGTTAACGTAAAAGCTCCCATCGTGCTGGATCATTTTACAGCTAGGTTCAATCTCTTGCTACCCATGTCACATGGTATTCCTCAGGAATGGATAAAACTCCTTGATGCACCCAAATGCACAATATATAAGTAATAGCTGTGCACAGTAGGGTGAGAGAACCGCTGTGCTTTCACAGCTGAGTCCTTTGAGTTACGGCTGGAGTGAAAGCGCAGTTGTACAACTGCGTACAACCAGTACAACTGTACAACCAGTTGTCTCCTGGACAAGGGAGGTTTCATGGGTTTTGTATGACTTAACATGATCCGGCAAGGCGTTCCTCGAGGGAGCAGCCCAGACGCTCAAAAGATCAGCCACAATATCACTGGACAGAGGGGTGAGGGGCACGTGTCCTTGGGTGGCTTCAACAGAGTTGTGTTCCTAGCTTCAAGTTATTTTCTGGAAGTTGCTAAACGAGAGTTGAGAGTATGATGAAGCGCTGTCAGGCACATAACAGATTGATGCAGTGCTTGCAGCTGTGACTTCTGTAAGTTCTGGCTTATGCTGTGCTGAATCCATTTACCAGTTAACACTAGCACAGACTCAGGAAGCATATAAGACTATAAAAAAAAAAAAGAGATCTGGAACAAGGACACTGATCGCTTACAGTCGCCAGGGTGGAGTAGCCTCACCAGTTTACTAAGTTGTCAGGTGCTGGATATTTTGAATTGCTGGGTGGAAATTCTGCAGCAGGGCTTGTGATAGGTGCAGGCATGGATGCTAGCATCTGTAGCAAGCTGTACATTTGCATAGCTGTGCAGGTAGAAATGCAGTTGAAGCACTTCACACACACATGTGAAAGAGCTCTCCTTCCCATCAATGGAAAGCTCAGCTCCTCCTTTTTCTTCTTTGTTACTACAGTCAACTCCATAGTCCTCTCCTTCTCTCTAGAACCCTGCTAGAAGGAAATTAAACATATACGTGTAGTTTTGGCTTTCCTACTATGCTAGTTTCTTTTGAGTATGTGATGCCTGCACTTGTTACCTTCCCTTACCTTTTTGTAATTCTAGAGGTATGAGACTGAAAGAATGTGCTGCTCCCTGAGCCCTTCGTACAGCTAATGCAATAGTGACTGTGCAGAACGACAGGAGAGAGGGGTACAGCCCCAGAGCAAAAGGCAAAGACTCACAGATGCTCTTGACTCCTACTACAGATGTTTCTGTTCACTGCAGTCTGGGGCAATGGTTTTGGAGAGAGAGGCGACAAGGAGGGTGACGTGGAGGATGACTCCCTCTGTCCCATGACGGAGGTGTTCTCTTTGGGCTGCTGCTCGTAGTTCCAGAGGGAAGATGGCTGGTCTGGCGAAGGTATCTGCTTAAGCTGGCTGGTTGCAAACGGTTGCTGAGAGAAAGCAGCCATCCCCAGGTAGTTGGGGTTGCTGATGTCTGTGGGAGTGCAGCTGCTGAAAAGAAATATTGTTAGAAAGATACATGCACAAAGTCATTTTTATTCTGTTGCTCTGCCAGCTACAAAGGAGTTAGTGTCCACTGACTGCTTTGATTCAATACCACCTACTGGGATTATTATTAATATTTTTGTCACTGTTATTTCAGAATCAGAGACTTAAGTAGGAGTCGTGTTAGCACCTCTGGGTCAAGGCCACCTCCTCCAACCCCAAGTAGTTCCTCTGGCAGACGTTTCCATTTCTAGGCTGCAGAGAGCACTAGCACTCAGCTTCTGCAGCCACATACAGGGGCAAACGGTGCCTTTACAGGTTTCTGGGCCCAGCAATTCAGCTGGCAGCTGCAGAAGGATAGCTCCAAGCAAAAGAGGCAGATAACTGCGCTAGGCAGCATTGCACAGCGCAGGAATATGCCGCTGTAACAACAGGAGACACTTGGCCTTCTGAGGTGTACCCATACAGATTTGGAGGCAGAAAGGAGCACTCTTAGAAAGGAAAAGACGGGCAGTGTGAGCACAGCATCCCGCCCCAAGCTGGCCGAGGTAAAGCAGTCAGAGTACCGTAACATATCCTCCTTTGCCGGGTTGTCTGGAGAAGAGGAGGCATTCCCCCTGTAGCGAGCAATGGCTGCTGCCTCCTTGGCCATCAGATGAGTTGATTTTGATTTTCTGTTGGAAATAAAAGGCCCCCTTTTAAGGTGAAGTGTAAACGGAATGCAGGGGCCCAATCTAGCTAAAGCATTGCCAACTTTTGAAGCTTTGGACACAGAAGCATTGACCAGTCCTGACCAGCAGGCCATGAAGACAGCTTCCCTGTGCTCACCGTGCCCATTAAAACCATTCCCACAGCAAGCCCAGCTTCACATTTCCTGAGCTAACTAGCTTTCTGTCTCTGACTTGCCCATTTGCCCTTTACCTGTTGGTCTGATCCCAGTCTTTGTTAGGCTCTACGTTGCTCATGTTCTTTGGTTTCTGCCCAGCAATTTCATCACGTTCAATCTTGACAAAATCTGGAGGAGAGAAAAGGCACAGCAGGAGTGCTTGGGCAGCTTCAGAGTCTGGTTCCCGAAGTTTTCTGTACTACTGCTTGTATTAAGGCATCTCACTGTGTGCCAGAATGACAGTGAGCTGGTTTTAAAGTCGTTGCTGTTATGTTTTCAAGTGCCCACTCCTGCATACCATGTTTTGTTGACATGGGAGGGACAGTGTCCATCCTGAAATACAAAGGTTCCAATCCCCCAGATACAGCTCATTTTACCATCAAGAGTAAATGTCATGAGGCAACTTTTGCATTCTGAAAGGGAACAGCAGGCAGCAAAGTGGTAATAAGAAAAGTTTGCCACCTTTTGGCTGAGGAAATTCTCCTTGAGAACCTCACATGCTGTTTGCAGGTGTTCCCCAGGTTGATCAGGGACAGCTTCGGCACCTTAACACGTAGCCGCTGCACGTGGAAATAAGGTCTCACCACTCAACAGTGGCCAGACAGTGTCAGTGACAGACAGGGGGCTCTCTCAGTCTACCAAATTTTCTTGAATGATAAAAAAGAAAAACACAAATCCAACTGCTGTGTCTTTCTGAAAGAGCACAGGTATACCCCTAAGAACTAACGATACCCACATCTTCTTGCTGACAGCAAAAGAACTGCCAGGATAATTTTCAATTCCTTGACAGTTATCAGATGCCTTTTAGGATGGAATACAATGAGCATTATAGAGACGCTCTAGCTCCTTACCATACAGCTTCTCTCTTTGTTTTCCTTGAGATGTTTGTAACTTGATTTCACCTTGGAAGACCCCTGTGTTCTCACCATGGTGTGTCAGCACAGTATGGATGGGAACTAAGGATTCCGTTGCTTCTATTCGCAGGGCAATGCAGCCTTCCCCTAGAGGATGACAAGGAATAAGCCTAGGACTGAGAAAAAAAGCACTGCAATCCCTTTGTCGTGTCAGTCATCTGCATCTGTGCAGACAGGGTTGAGCTTACTGGAGCGAATCTGCTCTGGATCACCGTAAGCACTACAATATCTCCTGGGAAATCAGGGGCATTTTGCACATGTGTGAAGGATTTGGGCATTCCAGACATCAGCAGGTGACCGCAGGGTTCAGAGCTCCCATTACTGGTAAGGAAAATGCAAGTCTGTGACTGCCATGTCAGTTAATGGGATTTCAGCAGAGCCTTCTCTGGGCAAGGATTGCAGACCCTAGCTGATGAGAATTTGGAAGCAAGCAGCACTGGCAATGGCTTCTCTGTAGCCGGGAGAAACGTATCAAGTCAGTGCAAGTGAAATAGGATTTACATGTCCTGAATAAACCCATTTAAACAGGCTGGCTTCTGCTTTATTTCCAGCAGAATACTTCCATGTTAAGCCACTGGTCTTCTAGGGCTGGTAAAGCTTACACAGATTGATGCCTCTAGCTCATAGTCCTCTAATCATCATTCGTTCGTAAAATATTGCCCACAAGGTATTTTGTATGTATGAGTTCTAAATCAGAAGTGAGAGCATCATAGATGCGCAGTCTGTAAGAGTTACTTCTCTCCCACTCTTCCAGCAATTTGGGAAAATCTAAGTAGATTTTGACTCATCCAGAACTTTGGAGCTAAGCACTTACCATAAGATTCATCACTGTCTGATGACTTAATGCTGATCAGGATGTGTTGATCCAGTAGGTATTCTGGGTCTGAAATAATGGGAGTCAGCTGCAAAGACAAGTTAAGGTAGGTCACTACAACAACTACGATCTACACAAGCAAAGTTCTCCCTGTGCCTCAGCCCCAAATGAGCAAAATTCAGCTGCACAGGCCCCTGAGGGCATCGTGTAACACCCAGTCTCAGCCTCGTCAGTGAGGCTGAAGGTCTGCGGAGGTCTGTGGTAGAGCGTGGCACTTCTAGAGTCCCCCACCCTCACACCCAGCTCTGCAGCTAGGATGCTGCAGATCAAACACTCCTGTTGGGCTCAGCTCCCTTTTTTTCCTACAATGCAGGAGAGAAAATTGCTCTAGGAGGAAGCGATCTGGTCTCTGATTGTAGTCTGTTCCCAAAAATCTGCTTGTTACAATCACTTATCGCAGAGTTTTGCCCAGCCTCGCAGTGTAATGCATTCTTTCTAAAGTCAGCAGGTCTCCTTTTGGGCTATTCAGAAAGGTACTGACAGGCACGTTTACTGCAAATCCAGCAGCTCCAAAAGTTCTTCTAGCCCTCACCATGCCAGGAAATGGAGAACAGCTCTGATCTCAGGGACAGGGCTTGTCTCTGACATTGAAGCACAGAACTCTACATCTGACCACTCTTCTTTTTAACACAGGCAAAAAATACTTGGTTAACTTTTCACAGAAATACCAAGAGAAAACTTTGTCTGCCAGGGCAAAGAAGCTCCAGGGCAGAGATACTCTGTATTTGGTTTTATCGTCTATCTAAACCAAAAAAGGACCTGTCTGAGACTTGTCAGCAGTTATGTTCACTAAACAGGTGAGGAAAAAGGTCACGCTCCTGAGTGGCACAATCATGCCAGCAGAACTCCTGGTACAGGTAGAAGCACACTGGCAGGAAAGCCCTTTCCTCCTTATAAACTGTTTGGCTTAAGCCCCTCCTGCATGCTTTACAGACTCTTTTGGGTGTAAACAAGGCCACAGCAACGTTTCTGAAAATAATATTTATATAAGCAAAAGATTTCATATTGCTTATGGAATGCAGCGGAAGGCTCCTCTTCCATATGGGCACTCCCAGCTCACCTTTGGGAGGGCATCAACAAACTTCACCACAAGCTCCCCTTCATTTCCATCCTCATTTTCTCCTTCCTGGCTCTTCACAAAACCTGCAAAGCGATGAGAAAGTTGTTCAGCAGAAGAGAGACAGCAAGAACTTGGACACAAACCCTTTTCAGATGCTAGATCTCCAAAACGCCAACAATTATTTTCCCACTTGGACACCAGTTGTAAAAGTATTACGAAGCTTAAGGCTTGAACTTGGGGTGAAAGTTTGCGCGGTAAATTTACAAGTGGTCTTAATGGGGCATTGTTAGAAGGATCTGTTTTACAGTTCAGCTTGGCACTGAAAAGCTCAGTGCATACATGGACTGGAGGATAAGAACATGACAGCTCTTCCTACGCCACTCAAGATAGCACACTTTTGAAATTCTAATTTAAGATTCGTAATACGCTGTTTCCATAGAAATCTATGCAAATTTCGAGGCAGCCAAAAAAATAATCTTTTATGGAACTGTCTTTAACACAGCTCTCTGGCATGCGATAATGTGATGAAGCATACACCGAAGGCATGCTGTCCCACTTAGAAGAGCAGTCCTGTGGTGGGAATCGCTTAAAAAAAACCAGTAAGGGCATCAGGCTTGCATTACATAAACAGCTGAGAGTCAGCCCTGCCGCACACGGACAGAGAATGAGACAGGTAGCACGGGTAGGTACACAGGCCCATTACAGAGCCAGCACACCCTTTCCTTTCACTTCAAGCTGATCCTCTGATGTACTCATTTCAAACCAAATTATTTTTATTAGCATAAGGCAGATGCCTTATTTTGAAAGCACCCTGATCACTTGCAGCAGGCGTGATTAGAAGATTAACCGATCGTTTGCCAAACAGAGCTTTTGTGTGTGCAGAAGCAAGAAAAACATGTTTCTCTTTAAGGAAGAGATGACCAGATTGCAGACAAGATGGAAGAAACGGCAAAAGCTTTACATGCCCAAGCATGGATTACAGCTAAATGGCTGCAAGTATTAGTGACAGCACAGGATAACTTGCAGAACACAACAGATCTCTAGGACATCCCTTTTTGCATCGAAACAAGTGACCTACGCAGCTCTTTATTCAGATCAAACAAGAAGAAGGGGAATTAATCCAAACAGGCAGGGAGCTGTGACAGAAAGAATGAAGATGGGCAACCCGTACTTTCTAAGCAGCTAGAGTGAAACTCAATGTAGAACTTGGTCTGGGACTTGGTCTTCAGTGTAGCGAAGCAGTGCAGGAACTCTATCTCCCCTTGGGTGTCCATGTACTTGGAGTCTAGGAAAGAGGAGGGAGAAATAAGTGCATTTTCAGTAGGAGACAGAGAGAGGGAGTTTTCCAGTGGACTCTTAAGGAATCAGCTTTTTCTTTCAACATGCACGATGTGTTGCATTTTAGATCCGCAGACGCAAAGACAGACACATCCAAGACAGCACACCTGCCCTCAGTCTGACTAACCATTCTTTGAAACAAACTGCGAGGTGACTCCCACTTCAAAGGTGGCAAAGACAGGGCTGTGGTCACTTGTCGTGATGTCAGTGGTGCAGCCTGCCAACGAGAAAGTAGGAGAGTTACTGCCCTGCGTTTCTGCCCTGCTCCAGTGAGACCATTGCAATAGGAATATTATTCAGCAATCTTCCAGAAAATGTAACTGTTGTTGTGCTAACGTCCTCTAGTCAAAGGTGTTTATACATAATCTCATGTCAGCGTACAGGAATCATAGAATCATGGAATGGTTTGGGTTGGAAGGGACCTTAAAGATCACCTAGTTCCAGCCCCCCTGCTGTGGGCAGGGATGTGACTCTTTTGTCAAAATACATGCAGATTTAGTTAACAGACACAACTTTACCATGCCATTTTGCAAGTAACTGTCAATGCTAGATTTCCCCAGTGAAGACAGCACTTCCAGTGTTCTCAGTCACATCTGCAAGGCACTCAGCTACTTGGAGCTGGAATATGGCAGGAAGTCACACAGGAATGCACTGTTGCTACGGCCCAACACTAACAGTGGGGTGAGCAATGTTGTGACATTGTCTAAGCACAGTTCCAGCCAGCCCCGTTTATTGGACAGAACAGTACCATGCAGTCCTTCTGGAATACAAACTGCTGGAAGAGAGAAGTTTGCAGCTCCAGCCTCTGCAGACCGGACTGTGCACAAAGGATCTGTCCTGCTGGCACCAGGCAGTAAGGAGCTCCTGGTGGTAACTGCACAGGAAAAGCGCAGCTGGTGTTGCCAAGGAATAACAGGCACAAAGGGATTCTACAGTGTAGCCTAAAGCTGGACAACAGCATCTGTCTGAGTGGTATTCTGCATGTAAAAGTGTAACAGAATTCATTCCCAACCTTGCGAGGTTACAGGCAAAGAGATTTGGCTCCGGTCTGCCTGGTTTAACATCAGGTCCCTCTATGCTAAGTGCCTGGCAGTGCAGGGAGATTCCTACAGACTCTGCTCTGAATCATTTCCGTTTCAGACTGATTGCTTTGCTATCTACAGTCTGTTATCTACCCACCATAGGACTGACACACAACGTGCACCATGGGGTATGATTTCCAGAGCACTCGATCACACCAGGACGGCAAATTGTACTTCATCTGCAAACCAAAGGAGAGCTGATGTCAAGGAGAAGTGAAAGGACAAGTTCAAGAAAGAACAAGAAATTCTCTTGCTCAAGCACTATAGGTTTGTTTCAGATCTTTTTGTCTGGATTGACTCCTTTCAAAAAGATCTGAGTGCAGAAAATGGAGAGATTGGTTTAGGAGTTACTTCCCCTGCTCTGCTATATAATTCAGAAGAAAAACCAGTTTTCACCTACCCCTGTAGCTTTTTGCTTGGTGTAGGCATACTTCTCTCGGGTACCTCTTTCAAAACGGTAGGTTGGAGCAAAAGTGATCTCTTCTTCCTCTAAAACAGAGAGACAGCTCTGTTCCAGCTTGGCCTATCGAGAACCCCCAGCCGGGCAAGACAGCCACTGCTCTGTACACCCTGCCCCACATCAGAGAAAGTTGCTGGAAGCGGGAAAGGAACCTGCCGACGAACCAGAATCTTACCAAACTGCAGAAACACCTTGTGGTCCTTTCTCTCTATGAGAAGCTGGTCGAAAGCCAGCAGCTCCGGATACTGCTGCTGCCTGATCTTCTGGATAATATTCTCTGCTTCCTGCCAACAGGGAAACAGCAGAGCTGCAGATGATGCAAAACCTTCTTATAAATACTCCCTCATGGGTGAGCTGGCAAACGCTTCTGAACTGTTTCGCAGAGCCGTGCCCCTTGTCACCTCCACACCTCCCCATTTACTGGAAGACTCCAATCTTTGCTGTGTGACTGGATGTTTCTCTGTCAAAACTAGCATTAAAATGTTCACTTATCTGCCACGCGAGCATGCACACACACACAAACACACGGGCTATCAGATTCACACCAGCACCGAGCCTGCTGTTGTCTCCTGCCCGCTGAAGCCTATCCAGTGTTTACTATGGATCTCCTGTTTCTGAAGCCCTGTTATGAGCCACTTAAAGCTAAGCAAACAGAGCAAGAAGCCAATCTCTGCATCAAGCTGTTTGGAGACAGATGCTCATTCACAGTGGGAAGCAGGTTTGGGGAGGCAAAGCTGGAGCAGCAGTGTCAGACGGCACTCGCTGGGCCCATTAATCCTTAGAGAGGGCAAAGGGGATTCCCTTACTCTTCCTCAAGTGGTGTCACACTGGTGCCTAGGGAATCCCTCCTGCCTCCCCTCTTTTTAAGCCATGTTGCCCTGGATTAGATAAGATAGTGCTTCTATAGCAACACTGTATTTTGTCTCTCCAGGGATTCATGCAGAGTCCCTAACCGTTGGGGGTTGTTCCACACGGTAGTTCAAGTCTCCCAGCCAGAAAAGATGAGTAAAGCGATGAGTGATGTTGAACGGGCTCAGTTTCTTATCTCCCAGCGTCAGGAAGCGCAGGATGCTCGTGTAGTTCTGGTTGCGTCTGTCAAGACAAGAAACATCTGCCTGACATACTAAATTGCCACACAATTTCTAAACGCCTGGGCTGGCAGAGCCTGCTGCTTCACCAGGCAGAAACCGATCTGGCTCAGTATCTAGAGAAGAGCAGACCTGAAGCTGAGAACTTGCCATCCCTCCCTCACTCTGCGCCTCTGGGGACAGGCCCTGGCAGTGTGCTCGGTGCCCCCTGGAGGTCCAGCCTGCTTCAAACAAGCGGTAAGGCAGCGCAGGTGCAGCCTAGGGATGGAGCAGGTGCTGGTGGGGGCACGTGTGGGCAGCTGCTCTGTGGTGCAGCCTGTATCACGTGTGGCCTGGGGAGCTGGGGGACGGGGGGCGGCGGCCACGAGGAGAGGGCAGTGGCATTTACAGCAACTCCTGACTGCTGTACCTTGGGTGCCAGACTGATTCCACCTGAACCAAAAGGGTCAAAAGCTGTCCTAAAGCCACTTCTGTAGCCTCCTGGGGCTGTGCTTTTCTAAGCTGCACGTCCTAGAAACCCAGCATTAGATTGTTGCCTTCAGCTTTCATCAGCAAACACCTAACTAGATTTTGGCAGCTATTCCAGGCACTGGGGAACCCTTTCACAGAAGTTAACTCCATCGGTGGCAAAGACTCTGTGCAGAAATCCCACACCATCTGTTTTCTGGGTCCTGGCCTGGGAAGGATGGCAAAGCCAACCTCTTCATCTCAACTCCTCTTTGCTTTCAAAACAATTCCTTCCAACTGCCCCTGCTCTTTCCAGCACGGACACAGAAGTCCCACCAACTTCAGAGCTTTGCCTTCCAGTCCTGTGCTACACAGAACCTGCCTAGACCACAGAAATTCATTTCATGGCTCAGCACAGAAAATCAGCCACCATGGAGATAACTCTTAGCATTCCTCACAGCATGTTCTGCCTAGCAGGATCTTTCTTAGCTGTGCCCCAGCGCGCAACACAGCTCCTGCGCTCACAGGACTTCCTCCAGTGAGGAGGCAGACAGGCCCCTTCAGCACATGACTCCTGGATGGGAATGGCCTTCCTGCAGCTCTCCAAAACACTGTAAATCAGGGGACTGTTTTCCCTACACACGCACATGTTGTGCAAGATCTTTACACTTGGCTCTGAAATCATTTTGCTGTTTGTTTCACCTGCACCCACGTGGTGTGACTACATAGCAGAAGTCACTCATTTACACGGCGGCACTGTAAACAGGGTTTTCAGCAGACAAATTTAACAAATTTTTAGGGTCAGGAAAACATGCCGGTGACCGTCTGGTGGGCCCTCCTTCCAGACATGGCCCAGACCATTTCAGCCTGGATCACCACCCATTTTTGAGAGAGGAGGACATATTTTACCTGTGTTTCTTTTCGCTTCCTGAAGTCAAATGGCTGTTAACAAACCCAAAGGAGGTTCCATTAAACATGAATGACACCCCCACGGCTCCTTTATTACCTGGAAAAAGATAAGCCGAAAATGTCAAGAAATCAATCCATCTCCAGACTGAGTCAGCAAAGATAAAAAAACCACCTAGCACACCTTAAGTGAAGTGAAGGATGGAAAAGAGAAATAAGTTGACTTAATCAGCACAGAAACAAATAGCAGATGCTGCATAGAGCGTGGTAACAAATTTTCTAGATGATGCGAAAAAAAAAATCATTTGAAGTGAAAGAATCATAGAATCATAGAATGGCTTGGATTGGAAGGGACCTCAGAGATCATCTAGTTCCAACCCCCCTGCCGTGGACAGGGCTGCCAGCCACTAGCTCACTACATCAAACTGCCCAGGAACCCATCCAGCCTGGCCTTCAAAGAAGCGCAATTTCCTTGTGAAACCCAAAAAAGAGCAATATGGTAGCCAAAGGTGTTTTCTGGGAATATGTATAAACAGATTTCCTCTCTTACAGGGTAAGATACAATCAGTGCTAGTGGGATATAACGTCAGTAACGCTAATGTCACATAAAAGCACTCAAAGGAGTCCTGTGGAGAAAGAGCTGCTCCGTGTCAAGGACAGCACTGGCACAGACTGAGCAGGCGTCAGCCCCCTGGACAGACGGGGTCCGTTCCTTACCCAGCGTGTTTGCAATGCCTGTCTTCACGTTGTCTGTGCAGATGTGGCTGATCCGATTCTCGTGCTCTGGCTTGGCCAGTACAACAATCCTGATGTTCCAGAGGGTATGGATTGCTATCTGCAGGGATGGGAAGGTTACACGTTACATTGCTGCACCCATCTGCAAGCTGTGCTGTAGCTGCAGCCTTCCTGACTCCTCCTCTAGAACTTTCCTGCAAAGACTTTCTTCCTGTGTTCAGAATCTGTGCTCAGTCATTTTAGTCAAAGGTGGAAGGAAGGGCCTGGCTATTTTCTAGTTAGTCTTTGGATTGCTTTGCTCGCACAAAATACAGCTTCCCAACCACCATGGCAGTTATTAACAAAAGCTCTGCTCTCCTTTTGCCTTACGGATACGTGTAGATGTGTTTCTTCGCATTTCTGAAACTAACACATGTCCAAACCTGGTCTTAATAAGACTTAGGGCTTTTTTTTTCTTTCTTTTTTTTTTTTTTTTAAATGACTGTGCCTGTGTGCAGTTACATCCTGTTTCTGAAGTGCAATAGCCTAGGGTGAGATCTAGGCTATAGCTGGCTCAGAAAGTTTTTGCTTCCTTATTTATGAAGGTCAAAACATCATTACCACTTGACTCAGGTGCTCAGCATCTGCCCCTTGCTCCCAGGCTGGCAGGCAGGGGAGCTTCATGGCAAGGTGCATGCTTTGGCAGCAGGTCAGAGGGGCACTCTCTAGAGCAACATGCCCTTCAGCCAGCTCCAGGAGATTCAGTCTGCTCCCCCGTAGCCAAATGTGATGGCAACAAGGGGAGGGAAGGGGAGCATGCGTAGGCAAAATGCTATTTATTCCCCTGTCTCTTTTATTTGCACAACATGTGCTCTCCTCATGTGCCTGAGTTATGTGCAATGACTGGAATAACTCCTCACCACTTTGAAGCTGATGCTGGTGATTTCCTGCAGGGACTGCCTCAGGGTCTCCAGCCATTCCTTCTCTCCTTGGGGATCCTCCTGCGTGCCAATCACATAGATGTCATGAGGAATGTAGTCAGCAGTGTCATCGCGGGTCTTCCCCTGCCCCTTGGAGAGAAACCAGGAGCTGATCTTCTTTGGGGGAGGTGCAGCGCCTTCATTGACAAATCAAACACCAAAGTCAAGTCAGTGTATGTTCAGTCAAACCCAGGACACAGAAAGCCCATTTATATGTGCATGGGGACAGAAACGATAAGCTTCACATCCACTTTGTCCAATACCAGTGTCATATCAGCAAGGCAGAATATTTTAAGGTGACAAAGATGTTGACCCCACTCGCTCTGCGATAAGCAGTGGCTCTGCTCTGACCATCTCCCTCGTTTCATTAGCTTACCAAGGCCAAGGGCAGCTGAGCGTAAAGGCTGGGCCTGCTCTCCTGGCCTGCCACTGCCTTCACCTCACCCGCTAACTACGAGTGAGCTCCAACAGCTGAGCTGACAGCGCTGAACCAGACTTTTGTCCCCACATGAGAAAAACAACTTAAATACACTGTACTCGACTGCACCCTGTCCCCAGGCTCTAAACATCACAGATACTCAGCTTGTCACTCAGGGTCAGAAGCAGCTGACATGCAGTTACTGGACATGCTCCTGGCCTTTCTGCAGGACAGAAAACGGTGTGGACTGCTGCACCAGCTTTGTGCAAACCAACATCCCCTACCATTGGAGGGATCCTTCAGCACCCATCAGGGCCAGCTTTATGGTCTTGTGGCTGGAACCATGGAGGGTGTCAAACCACATGCCAAGAATATGCCTAGAGATAAGTTTCCTGCCCCACTGGAAGACCCTGGAGTGTGGATCTGCTGCTGAACACAGTCATGGCAGGTGGGCACAGGATATTTTGGCAAGAGTCTGAAGGAATGCCCGTGTCAGAAGGGAGCCCATACCCATATTCCAGGTCCCAATGAAGATGGTGATCATATCAGGCTCTGGTTGCTCTGAGTGTTTATTCTTCATTTGCTGCAGAAGCTGACAGAACCCTTCTCTCTTCTAGACAAGGAGGAGCAGAGACAGTTGATGAGATACGTAACTCCAGCAACACAACCTCTTGAAAAACTGGCTGAACCAGGAAACAACCAGCACACTTGACCGGCAGATTACCTCTCCACCATCCTGACACCTTCAAAGGGGCTGTCTTTGCTGTGGTACTTCATTAGGCACTCAGCTCCTGCATTACTTTCACAAGTGCTGAGCTGGCCAGAAGGAAGGTAGGCTTCCTTCTTGTTTGTTTTAGGAACCTTTTTGCAGCTGCTGTCAGTCTCCTCTTTGCCTATCTCACTGCCTGCTGATTCTCTGTTCTCCTGCCTCAGTGGCAGTACCTAGGTATGTTTGCCTCTCCAGTATCTCCCTTTGCAGTGTACATTTTTTCATTTTCTGTATGTTACCAGAGAAAAGAAATTTCATTTTTGCCAAGCCAACTACCACCCTTCAACAGTTTCTTTTTTCTGCTAAGGAATGCCCTCTGTACCTCCCCTACACAGACCTGATCCATGCTGGCAAGAAGGAAACATTGTGTATTTACCTTGGAATCAGAAAAAACGTATTCCTTCCGCTGTGTTTTTTCTTTTTCTGTTTCCAGCACAATGACCAGTTTGTTAGGGACCTTCTGAGACTTGATAAGCTGCAAGACTAAACAGAGACTGAGTGTCACGAGCTGCAATCACGGAAGCTAGAATCCCACCAAAACTAACAGGACCCTGCTCCCACACCCAGGACTTACACCGTCTTTTATGTCTGGGGCTTACTTTGTCCTGCCTAACTACGCTTTAATGCTACTTAATCCCGTTCCCTACAGGAACAGATGTGGACCCTGAAGTGAAGAGGACCCCCAAAATTCCTCCTGCCTGGAGCTCTTTGTCCATACCAAGCCCTGCAGACTGGCTCTCCTGAACCAGCCTACATACATTCTTTCCCCATCTGTCAAAGAGGAGGTAAAACCCCATTTGAAGGTAAAGGTGATGGTGAATTCTTTCCCCACCTAAAATAGCAGCTAAGTAATTATCATCACCAGCTGGAGAAAACTGTACATGAAAGCTAATCTTGTCAATCACTGCCAGCAACAGTGAGATTCTCTATAGAGGAGAGAGCCGGAGGGCATAGTTTGCTCTTTGATAAATTCTACTGGTTTTAGCAGTGGTGTTCATGGAAGAGTAGGGTATGAAAAAAAATCAGCAGGCATCTTCAATGGGCTGTCTGTCCAGAAACATCAAAGACACGGGGAAGTTGTTTGAATTGGGCATTCACAGACCAAACTAGCACTGCGCATTCAGTACGCTACTGAAAATGAGTTTCTGGCTCTTTACCGTCAAAAATTACGGAAGTCAACATGTCCATGCAGAATGTTTCTTTCCAGTCACACTGCTTTTCAGTAGAAAATGGCTCTATTGCAACCAGCTCTAAGGGTAATTTTCCATCAAAACCTGCTCTGCTTTCTTCTAGACCAGGAGGCCGGGCAGTTTACCCTTTAAAACAGTCTGTGCTCCACTCCCGGCTATCTGCAGGTTGCTTTGGGGTTAGGCAGCCTGCTCTGTCTGGAGCCTCATCAACACCCAGGGCCAAGCAGACATTCTTGCCCTCTTCCCCAAACCTTGTCCCATGTGTCCACAGGGAGTCCACCCCCATCATCCACTGGACCAAGCATCTAGTCCCAAATTAGTGACCTTACTTTTCTTGTGGGTATAAAACTTGTCTTCTGGACCGTCCTTAGCTCTCTTGATAATCAGTTTTCCCATTTCCACATCAACCTTGAGATGTATTTTTGAGAAAATTCCAAGAGAATCGGCTTTCACCTGTCAGAAAACAGAGATTTTTGTAAGCAATCTTAAACACCTCAGCCACATGTATTACAAAATGCAACACTTGCCTGAATTCAGACACATCCCATCATTGTGCCAATCCCACTAGATATCCCTTAAGCATTTGCATGGTGCTAAACAACATCCAGGCATAGCTGTGTTATCTCTGTGGCAGCACAGCGAAGATCCCAGGAACGGAGATACTGACACAAATCCGCATTACTGTCCTTCCACGTTCTGATCAGCATTGTTGAAGAAGAATGTTTACCTCAAAAGTGACGGGGGGGATAAGAGAGCGCCGGTGTGTTGAGTCAGGACCTTCAATCAACAGTGTTTTCACCTGTAAAAGGATGTGCGCACTGAGTTGTATTTGGTGACTCTACACTACACCAAGAGTCAGAGCAGAGAAATCTTACTGTGGCAGAGGATTGCACTGACGATGAGCAGGAGGCCTAAGAGAAGCATTACTACAGGCAAAAGATGACAAGAAAATGATATAAAGTAGCTCTAAAACTCTACCTTGTCTTCAATGGAGGACAGCAAGGAAATCAGCTGATTGAGTTTCGATACAATATTGACTGGACTGGCTTCACCCAGCATCTGCTAACCACAACACAGCAACGAAAAGAGAGAGAGACCTATAATTACTACAGAGCACGGCCTGGGACCGTAGCAGCCTCTGCTACTCGTATCTGCAATGAGCTGCAGAAGAGCACAGAGTTTGGCTGAACATGCAGAAGTATGGCAGGGTGGAAGGGCAAATTTGCAAACCCTGTCCGTAGGCTACAGGCAGCTGGACGTGCAAGGTAGCCAGCTTGTTGCTGGGTGACAGGTTTGCATGACCAGGGCTCAGTCCTGGACTTTTGTTTTTCTGGGCTACTGGCAGGGAGAGCAAGGTCAGGGGACTTAAGTGGGCTTGGGGAAAGAATGATTTGGCAGCGAAACATCCTGGAGTGAAGTGTCTGGAAAGACAAATGTGCAGTCCCAGCCCACAGGCTGATGGGCAGGTGGAAGTCCTCAGGCAGTTTGCTGCACTTTCCTCTGGACAGGAAGGGGAAGGAGGCAGAGGAGACCATGGGATAAGTGAAACCGTGGGGATGTAGCTCAGTGTGTGCCCTCTGCACTGCAGCCAGAATGAGGCTAAAGAGAATATGAGCTGTAACTTGTCACCTGAATCCCACCGGTCACTGCTGCGAAATCAGAACCCTTGCCTTCCCGGGGGACAGCCACCCCTACGCCTCTGTTCTCCTTTTCCCACCTTGCAGCCGACTTACCTGTGAGCGCTGATGGATACCAGGGTGCAGCTGCTGCTCAAACACCTTCTGGATGGACTCCAGAGACGGCAGGGTCCGAGAGGCTTCGCTGGGAACAGAGACATGGCAGGGGTCAGCTCTCTGGTTGGATAGCTCTCAGTCTCTTTGGACATAGCTGTACAGCAGCAACGACAGACACATGTTCACACCAGGCCTGCTCTCACCACGTGCCAGGCTCTTGCCCTCTGAGTTAGTGGGACGGCCAATGAGCGCATTTCTCAGCTGCCTTAGTGATACTGCCAGCGAGAGCAGATTGGAGTCACACACCTGACTTTGCCTTGCAATGGCTGGGCATGGGCTGTTCCTCTGGCTTAACTTTGGAGACGGTAACTTCTCTCTGGGAAGATGCCCCAGTCTGGGCCAAACCAGAGGACTCTGTGTAAAATCAGCATCTTACACAACGATGTCAAATGATAGATCCAAGGTTCGCTCAAAAACCTCAAAGCCCAGCAAAGTTTGGAGTCTGCCAATGTCCCAGCAGCAGGAGGAGCTTGGACTGGCAGAGTCCTTGTGCAGCTGCAGAGGCTGACACAGGATGCTGGGGACACTGGCAAAAAGGAAACTAATTTTCAGATTTTTCAGCTCACGTGACAGAGAGGCTGGGCACAGCAAGGGGGTGGAAGAGCCAGCCTTTAACCTCTTGGAAGGGAACCTTTCGTGGGTTACAATGAGATTCTTTCAGCGTTTCCCAATCCTATTCCACAGGATGCTCATTTGTCAAAACGCTGTTGCATGACTTTGGCACAGAAGTCGTGGTGTGATAATGACAAGACTTATCACGGAAAAAGCGCACAGGGAGTGCAGGTCAAAAGGAAGGTGATGGCGGGGAGCAGTGTGGGATGCAAGTGCTGTGCCTAGTCAACAGTGGATATTAATGATTTCCCTCACTTTCCTAAGTCTGCACGGACCGGATTTCACTCTGTGTCTGTTGGGGAAAGCGCTCAAAAGCGAAAGTTTGTCTGACAGCCTAAGGATTATCTGTCTAGGTGCTGAACCATGCATGATTAATTGCCTAAACTAAGCAGTGTGAAAGACTTTGCCACAGGGCACACAGAGGCACAAGGCACATTTAGGAATCTGGATCTGCTACAACCAGTCCTGCAACACCAATATGCAGCCTTCGATCAACTAGAGCCAGTGTCACTGCAAACAGCTCTGGCCCCAGGGCCGAGACTCCCAGTGATTTCTGTGCCCATAGAGTCAGGCCCCACGAGGCAGCAGGCAGTTGCTGGGGCATTAGGTTAAATTCAGTTTGAAAAGAATGACAGACTATTTACCGTGAGCAAGACTCCAGGACTCAAACCCCCGTCTCTCGAAAACAGAGAGCAGCAGTTGCTCGAACCAGCTCAGAAAAGATTTCTCATGGGAAAACTGCCCTCTGTTTACTGTACAGTACAGCATGTAGCACGGGTGTCAGGATGGGGGAAGAGCATCTGCAGGCGTTCAAACTTAAAACCACAAAGTGGTTTGAATTGCACTTTTGTTTTCTTCTCTTGATAGTATAAAGGAAATACATGTAGTGATCTTCGCTGAAGTGCCAGAAGCCTGGGTGTCCCCGTACGACTGTACACAAATGCAGGTATCACAAGTGCTTGAAAAACTGCCTTAAAAGCTCCATGTGGAAAATATCCAGTGAGGAAGAATAAACAAGAGCATGCAGAGCTGTCACTGATGACCAAATGATAGCTTCAGACAGCAGCAGGCTGAAGAGGCCTGTTAGTGATTTTCACTTCAAGCTGGTAGGGAACTCTGAACAAAATCCACTCACATGGGTACTCCCCTGCTCTTTGCTGCACTGGTGCCAGGCTCTCCACGAATCAGCTTTCCAGCCCCTGGAGGATTCCCCTGACTAAGGGAACCCCTCACAAAAGTACCCATCAGCCTTAACAGTCTCTGCTCTGTTTTGTTTTCAGTATACATGCTGCCAAAGCGAACAGCCTCTCCCAGGAGTGGCTGCCCTGTTGTCTCCTGGGCTCTGATAAGAAGGTATGCCACGGTTGTCGCGACCCCCTTGGCCACAGCTAGCCCTGAACAGTGGTAGCAGCTTCTAGCAGAGTTGAAACCAGTCTCCAGTATCTCTAATGCACTCTAGGGTCTGGCCCTTGCTGAATTAATCACAGACTGGTGGTGGGGAGGGCGGCAGGAAGAGACCACAAACAGCACTTTGCACTCCTGGCCTGCTGTGGCCCAGTTGTGCTCGAGCTCCATGATCAGAAATGAGTCCAGCACCTGCCCAAGGATAAATACATCAGCTGGAAAACGTCCCAGGCAGTCAGTCCAGCTCCTCTCCCAGACCCATGTTGCACCATAAGCTATTTTCCTCTCCCCCTGAGCAGCTCCAGTACTCATCCCCACTACCTTGCTCATACCGACAGCCACCGCTTGCCCACAGCCCAGCATGAAAGCACAGCAGGGAGTGAGCCAGGGTGCACTGGGCCACTCTGCTTCCACAGCAATGGCAGCATCCCTGTGTCCAAGAGCAACCCTGGAAAGTGGCACAGCTGGGCTCTGGGGAGCTGGAAGAAACCAGAATACAGCACTGTGAAAAAAAGAGATTCATAACAAATCGGGCTGGCTCACAAACAGCCAGGGTCAGCTCAGCCACTGTGTCTGCCTGCACACTCTTAAGCCTCAGCAGCGCCAGGAAATGCAAAGGAGCTTGAACTCCAGTGAAAGGGCTCAAGCTGTGCCAATTTTTATTTTTTACCTATCCCTAAATATTGTGAAAATAATGAAACTGAACATTATTAAGGCAAAAGAGGACACAGCCCAGCAGCACAGGAATTAGCTATACCTCCAGCTGGAATCCCTGCACAGCTGAAGAAAGCTGAAAAACTAAATTCAGATAATGCTACTGATTGAATTTGAGTTGAGAAGCCTTATGAGGGAAGGAACATAAAACCCCAGACAAACTCAGAGATTCTACAGAAAACAATAAAATGCCCAAGCACAACTATTAGACAACTCAAGCTAAAGGAGCAGTTTGGCTGGATGGTACAGGTGCGTGGGACAATTAGAAGGGCAAGGGGAGAGGCTCCTCAGAGAGATCTGCCTGAGATTGCTGTAATTGTTAGACCTCTGCAAAAAAACAAAAACAAAATCAAAACAAAACAAAACAAAACAAAAAAAACAAGAAGGCAGAGAAGGCAGCTCCATCTAACTGAAATAAGACAGAACTGGGGAGAAAATGCTGAGGAAGAGGAGAAGAATTGCATGAGGACATAACATTTCCAGAACTACATGCAGCCACTACAGAGGAGGAGGGCATGCTGCTTGCCCTTTGCTGCGTCTGTGGTGGTGCTGTGCCCCTGTGCTCAGTAGAAAAACTGTCCTAGGACTGTGGAAGGATGTTACTTCGCAAAGTCCAGTCACCAAAAACAACCTACAGAAAATCTGGAAATGAAAAATCTGTCTTGGCACTTCAGGAGACTTCAGGGGACTGTACACCTGTTGCAC
The DNA here is from genome assembly GCA_013399715.1 of Alectura lathami. Lineage (NCBI taxonomy): Eukaryota > Metazoa > Chordata > Aves > Galliformes > Megapodiidae > Alectura > Alectura lathami. The sequence continues at coordinate 202,004 of VXAV01009566.1, read as the reverse complement.
CTCTTTTTTTCTTGCCATCCCATCCTATTTATGAGGAACAAGGTTATGAAACCCAGATAAGGTGAAAAAGAACAAGAAGTTGGAAACAGAAAAAGCCAGCCATCATCAGAACAGCAGTGCAAAAGATATTTTAGTAACACAAAACTCTCACTTGTGATTTCATTAGATTTTAGTTTCCACTGTTCAGGTTTATTCTTAGCTAGCCACCTGGGTCTCCCCCTCTGTGGGCGTGGAGAAGCAGAGCCCTCACGCAGGGCACAGCAGAGGTGCAGCTCTTTGCAGAGCCCATCCTCAGCCCTGTGGGGCTCGTCTGTGGGTGGCTGGCTTCTGGCAGAAGTAGCAGGGCTGTGTCTGCCTCACCCTTTTCAAGTTGCACAGTGCCCACAGCTTCAGGGGAGTAACCGTGGTGCCGAGCAGCTGAGAGCATCACCCACTCTCTGTCTTCCATGCACGGGTTAACGCTAAGCAATCAGTGGTACCCACCCCTCATTTTAGCTCTCTCTCATGCCTTGGTGAGCTCTAGGAGTACAAGACCAGGGCAGCACCACCACCAGCCTCATGTCTAAATACATTGGAGACAGATATTGCAAGCAACAGATAGAAATGTGGAAGTGGGCCCTCTGCCACAGAGTGCTTTCTTTAAGATCTTGGCAACAGCGGGTGCTAACCTACTCGTTTGCTTACAAGCAGCGCAGAGGGGAAATCACATCTTTCCACCAGAGAAAATACGGGGAGCTCTGCAAGGTTTCAGTTCCCTGTTGGAGTTTTCCCATCTGAGGCCTGGAAAGGCTATAAATAGGAAAGGTAAAATTTATAGAGCCTAGGCTCGTTTCTCTTGTCATTTGAGCTGGGCTTCACTAACACCAGTGGAACTGCTCTAGGTTCACAGTGCTCTAGCGGGGAGGAAAGTCAGCACTTACAACATAGCGATACACCAATAAGTGCTTGTTTCCATAAACGGCCTGTGCTTGACTGTTCTGTAGGTGTTATTTGTGCATTACCAAATTATGCAGTTAATCGGTTATAGTGCATTCTTTTTGCTTTGTTTCTTTCTAAACAAAATTTAAAAAAAAAACACCTCCACTGACTGAAGCCGCCTACAGGTAAACTTCACTGTCAGAGCTGTGTTTTTGGAATAGATGTCACATCTGTGGACCAGAATCACAGGTCACGAGATCCATATGTAATGTTTTTGAGGGTAAGCAGATTTACCATGCCAGAAATGCAGGTTTTGAATGAATGTGTGTGGCACCTACATTAGACCACAGCTTTACACTGTTATCTCTGAAAATCAGCCCTGTAGTTACCTGAAGAGTCCTTTGCAAAGAAGTGTAAGCAGCTTCTTCAGCTGGGGAAGGTTGCTTGAACCAGTCTGCACCATCTCAAAGTCACTGATGATGTGAACTCGCAGGTAATCCTGGATGAGTTTAAGATGCTCATCAGAGACACTGTGAAAGAGACATACAAGTCAAAAAATCATCTCTCTGCTCCCACATATTAGGCAGATTTATTATTTTTTTCCGTAAACCTCCATTGCCAGCACAGACAGGTGGGGGCAGTTTGCCTTGGGTTTCAGCGTAAATACGCAGTTCTCAGAACGGGACTGTGTCTCCCCCACCACCAGAAGGTGCTGACACCTTCTCATTTCCCCCATTCACCACCCCAAATTCTCTCCTCCCTGGCTGCTGAGCTCCCATGCCAGGCGAGGTCTTGTGATGCCTGGCTTTGCCAGAGCAACGGGCAGATCATTAGCCTTGGCCAGTAAAGCCAGGCTGCTGTTAGACAGCAACTCGGGATTCTGGGGAGATGAAGACCCCCTTGCACCTCCTTGTGTCCCACTTGGAAGGTTTTATTCCAAACAGTCCAAAACAGTTTTAAGGAGTACTGAGGCAGCAGAGCCGTACAGGAAGCTCCCCTCCTCCCCACATCTGTGGTGCCTGGACTCTAGCACCACAAGAAGGGATGAACCAAGCAGACAGAACACGCTGTCCTGTGCCTTGACAAATGCATAAAAGTCCCAGCTGGCTGCTGAGCAGATGAAATAATGCAGGCAGCCAACCAAAACCGGGTTCCTCCCAGCCAGCCAGCTGCTGCTGGGTGACCACAACAGGACCTGTGCTGCCACGCACTGCGACTGTTTGCTCTGTCTGCCTCCCACTGCCCTGCCCACAGGCATGCCTTCTGATTTATTTTATTTTTAATTTTGCAGATCTGACCATTGAATGTCACACAGCTTCCTCTAAGGCTTCAGTGGATCTCCAGATCTGACGCATGGGGGACAACGTGAGTCAGACCTGTCGCTGGAGTAAATCAGTATTGAGTACCTGGAAATCCACACACCGGTTTATTCTTTTTGAGGACTGGTTCCTAATAAAATCTGTAGTCCAGGCACATAGCTAATACACCATGTTCTCTAACATGCTAACCTACTTGTTCAACATGTTCAATAACTACAACTTGGTGGAGATAGTAATTGATTATAATACCTCAGAAATGTGGCTTTTCTAGATGATGGCTTGACTATAACATGCAGGCAACACACAGATCTGATTCTGTTTTCCACTTGGTAGTATAAATGAAGAGTAGTTTGGCTTACTCAGGTCCCCAGCTGTCCCAGAGAGAGACCCCATAAAGCACCGAGCCAAACCGAAGGCTGACTCTGCTGCCCTGTGACTTGCCAGCCTCACCTGCTTGTGTCCTGGTACTGCAGCCGCTGGAGTAGTGTCTCAGAAAGGGACAGTTTGTTGACATCTGCCACCCTGGAGTTTTCAGGAAGAGAAGGCACGTCCTTCATCTCGCTGCTTGGCAATGCCATGAGGATGTTGCGTGGGGGCAGGATAGGAGGCGTGGGCACCTGGTCTAACAAGGAGGAAGGGACAGGCACAGTCATCCCAGCACAGCAACGCAACCCTGTCCCCCTCTCCCACAGGCAGGGCAGAGTCTGCACCACAGTGGCAGCCACTGCAGAAACCATCCCTGAAAGGCCTCCAGTTCCATAGCTGGAAAGCTCAGGGCTCGATACTGGCCCAGTCCTGTTCTCCTTTCCTTATGTGCAGTCAGCACATGCTCTGCCCCGCAGTGCAGCCTCATCCGACTCACTTTGATTGTCCCATCTGCAGAGCAGCTATGGAGGCTATTTAGTTATTTTGAAAACGAAAACATAGTTGTACCTCATCCATGTCATTGCTATTATCAAGACGTGCTGCTGGGGCAGACGGGATGGAGGGGCATGATGCAACGAGCACCAGAAGCTGCTGATGGAGAGAAGTGGACAGCTGAAGTAGGCAAACGTGGATGGAGAAAATGGAATCCAGTGCAGAGGGGCTGAGAACCTTGCTTTGTCCTGTAGTCATTGAACCGGAAGTGCAAAGCGTTTTCCTGTTCTCTCAGATTCCTGTCACCCTGCTGCTCAGCACACTACTCTTCCCTCTTCAGGGAGAGGAGTGGGTTCCTCTCCATTCATCCCAAACATGGCTGCCTTTCTTTTCACACCTACTGCTCCAGCACTTTGTTATGCCTGTTGTATGTAGCTGGTTGAGTTGTGAGCTTTAGTCTGGTTATTTCCTAATGGTGGAATTTTCGTTATTAAAAAAACTCACACCAACAAAAAATGGATCCATTGCTCCTGTGCAGAAGCTGTGACTCACAGAGCCACCACAATAATGAGCAACAGCATGGCTAAGCATCTGTGGAGTGTCCTTGTGCTCATCTGCAGACAGAGGTACCTCTGCAATTCTGTCTGTAAGATGGACAGACATCCATAAGCCCTACCTGGTTGCAGAAGGATGGCACCAAAAGGCCTTACAAAGTTAAAATCTGCACATGAATGGCCCAGCCCAAGTGCTAATTTCCTTCATCTAAAGGCTCTTAGCCTGGGCTCCAACCCGCTGCTCGCCTCTCCGTGTATTACTTCTGCTGTAGTTCCCTCCCCTGCTCTGAGAGCAGGAGATTTAGTGCAGCTGGCCAAAAAACGGGAACATCTTTCCTGAGCAGCCTTGCAAAATTTTGTTCTGTTTCTTCATAAGAATTCCACAGCAAAATCTTCCAGCTCTAGAGAACCACTGGATTTCACAAATGGGCACAGGCACATCAAGCTGCTTTAGTGCAGATGCCTGTCTGTCCGTCAGACAAGTTTGATTGTAACGCACATCATTTCCAGACAGACATCAGAAAGCACAGGAAGGATGGCTCTGTGGGCATGACCTTCCCCTGGGATTTAGGAGAACAATGACAGATCTAAGGGATGACCTAGGAAAAATTCAAGGAATGATCCAAGACGAGCGAGTGTCAGGAACCCACGGTGACATTTCATACATAATGGCTGGGATGATGCCAATCACACCTCTTCATCATACAGCTGCCTCTATACAAAGAGCTAGGCTGTCTGCCACTGTGGGATCTGTGCCCTCTGTTTATGACTGTTAGAAACTTCCCCCAGATCAGAGCAGATAAGGGTGGGGGTCTGAGCTTCTGGTGGCCCAAGACCCACAGCAACTGCAGGGACATGCACTTCAGAGGGCTCTGAAGTCTCCGGGGAATACCTCTGCTGCTGGGACAGCAGCCCCACAGCTTCAGTGCAGGAACATAGGTGCAGAGCCACGTGAGATGGCTGGACATACACCAACCTGCATCCAGACAAGGGACAACAGGCTACTCAGCCCTGCACCCAAGACAATATACTCCGCAGAGTCTCAGTGTGTTCCCTTAGGTGAGCTAAACTGTTGCTCCAGATGCAGTACCTCTGTGGGGCCATGGGGATCACTGCCTCAAGGTTTTGGCAACTCAGGTCTCTCAGTGCCCTGCACCATTTTGTTGCACAACATCCTCTAATCCCCCTGCCTGCAACGCCCGTCTCCAGTCCAGAGTAAGTGTCAAGGGTCTGCCTCACCGAGCCACAGCGAGGGTTTCTTACCAGCATCCTCCTCCGCTTCATCCGCAGCCTCCTCCTCTTCCCGTGGCACTGGGTATTTGAGGTGCCATACCAGACCCATGTTCTCTTTCTTGTAAAATTCTATCAGCTCCTCCAAGTTCTCAAAATACTTCACAGGAACACCCTCTGATGCCTGCAACAAAACACAGAAGCTGTCATGGCCTGGGATTTCCTACCACAGAAATGCTGCTCCTCACAGGAGGAAAAATAAAGTCACAGAGAGAGAAAAAAACATGACTGCTGTCCAGAGAAAGCCAGCCCAGCTCTCCCTGCCCATCTGACCACTGGCTCTGTTCAGAACGACTTCTGCAGTACAAACAGAAACAGATATGCACACACGTTCCAGCCCGTGTCAGCAAAAATGGCAGCCTCAAAGGTTCAGTGAAGCCAAATGGAAGAGCTCTGTCTCTTCATTCAGTGCGCTGGGCTTCAAAGCAGAGGAAGTCTTTAAAAACAAAGAATTCTCCCAAGTTAATTTTTGCATTCCCTCTTCTGCTGAGCACAAAATCCCCGGACTATGCTGCATTTTGTGGCATCCAGGAAGAGTCTTTCTGTGAAATTGCACTATAAACGTGTCTAAATCTAGCTGTTGGCATCCTATCCCTTCCAGGATTCAAAGGCTCAGAGCTACATTCACATGAAACAAGCTAGCAAGGCACTGCCATGTTAAAAAAAAAAAAAAAAAAAAAAAAAAAAAAAAAAAAGCTCAGATGAAGATTTTAGGAAGCTGAGGACACAGCTAGGGCTGTGATGCTGAGATACCAGCTGAATCCTAACTACGACTAAACCTGTCTCTAGCACAGCCCTGGCCACTCATCTCAAAAGATGGATACTCGCAGAGGGCAAAGACAGGGATCAGGCTTTGGACACCTTCAGAGGCAAAGCTTTAGAGCAATTACAGCTGTACACCTGAAGCTGCTGTGAACGGTAAACCTGCTGGACTCACCAAGCAGGATCAGCTGCCACCCCTGCAGTCCTGCTGCTGTGCTTCAACCAAGGGTCCTACCAGGGGCAGAGGGATGGCTTGTCACAGCGTGGCACAGACCTCCTCACCTACTGACAAGAAGCGGGAGCTGCCTATTACCTCCAAAACTGGACTGAGGTATTATTCAAGCCCAAAGCCATCATACAACAGAAGCTCTGATCACTCCTCACAGGGTGTGCTCTCTCTGGACGACAGGTTTTCCCAGAGAAACCAACCCAAGCAGACCCCTCCAACACATGCAGCAAAACATCGCGGAGCAGGGGCAGAACCGAGCAGAGCAGGTGCTTTCCAGCCCCACAGGTCTGTTGTGCACTGACTTGAAAGAGCAACACTGGGAAGCATTCACACCTGGGGACACAGCAGCAGTGCACAAGCAAAGGGAATGCCAGGTGATGCCAGAGGCAGGCGCGAGTAGCATTATGCTACCTGCGTAAAGCCAGATCTTGCACAAGAAACACGTTCAGCTGTTAACGTCTGTAATTTGAAATAACTTGTTACGCAGCCACACTTCTGGCGTTCTGACGAAAGACAGGCAAGATATTTTAATTTATTTTTGGGTTGCAGCTACTGGCTGTAGAATTAAAGTTTTAATGCATGTTTGAGCAAGGTTATTTACCTGTCATTTGGGTTTGCCCAATCTGTTATTACCTGTGAATGCTTTTTTAAAAAGGCAAATGTATTAAAATAGGAGATTAAACAGGAAAAATGCTGGCATAAGCTGCAAGTGAGCAGAATACAGAAAACTGTCTTCAGTGAGCCCTAGCAACAACAAAATTTCTTTTTAGCTTTTCTCAAAGAGAAAGATCTCAGACCAGAAATTAGGACAAAGCTTTCAATACTGAACCACATTTGAAGCCCTCAGAGCCCTCAAGCCTGTCACCAGAATACCTTTATTTTTAACTACACCCGCACATCTTTCAAGGCCCAGCAAGGAACATTTTCATAACAAATGCATATGATGTTTGAGAGCTCTGCCTGCACAGCTCCTGTTCTGTCTCCCAGGTGTTTCTGCATTTATTAAGATGTATTATTCTCGTATGCTGAAAATGTTGCATTCAGCATTAAGGCAGTGCACTGGCAAACACTGGATTATGCTTTTGTTCTGCCCTGAGCTACTCCAAAGGGCCCCTGGAAAAAGCATCAGGTCCTTCAGAGCACACTCAGACCCTAAAACACATCGAGGGTGAACAGGAGAGTCAGGCTTTGCCATCTGCATCTTCGCAGGAGGAAAGCTTTGCTGTCAGAGCTCTCTCCCACCTCTCAAATTACTGCAGCCTGCCCCCGCTCCTCTTTCCAAACTCATCTTCACGCTCCTACCTCACCCTCCAAAGACCTCGCTGCCTGCCCGCTTCCCTGGGTGGATGGGGCGAGCCACCCTGCTCCCAGACAGCGTCCCTCCAGCCCCAGTGCCCGAACGCTGCTGGCCCAGCCCGGTTTTGCCTCAGCTCCTGCTCTCAGGGTGCCCGCAAGGCAACAGCGTGCCCTGCACAGCTCTCTCCAGGCCAAATGGAGCCTCAGTGGACGTGGGAGGAAAGGCTGAATTAGCACTTCTTGCTGCCAAGGATAGTTCAGTCTCCGAAACCGTCCTGGTCTCTGTGGTAACCAGAAGGAGAAGCATTTTGTAACGTGCCTCCTTCCTCTAACTCATCGCCTTGCATTTCAGGAGTGGACCAAAGCCTGTGGTCCAGCTCAGATCCCCCAGCCAGGCCATAAAACCCAGTGCACATGCAGGGACATAAGAGCAGAGACCCCCCTTGCTTCTGGCTGCCCGGGCGGGCAGGCTCCAGCCACCTCAGCGCACCCTGCCATCTCCTCTGGCAAGGATAACGGGGACTTGCGGCCACCCCAGCCCCACTCTGAGCTGCACATATCCAAACCCAGCTGCTCATTCCCACAGAGAGCTGGGCTCTGTGCTCACTGCTCATCCTGGCAGTGCCGGCTGCTCTGACAGCCCCTCCCCAAGCACATTCAGGGTAAAAGGCACCAGCTCTCCTCAGCACACAGTAAAACAGAGGATGGCACTTTATGCTATGACAGAGCCCAGCAGGGAGCTGAACGCATGTCCTAAGCAGAGCTCAGCGAGAGCTGCAATAAAGAAACAGGGAACCGGTGGGGCCAGGAGCTGTGACCAAGCACAGGGGGAAAGACTGGGTGGCCTCGAACTTGCTCAGCTCCTTCTCATCATGGGGGAGCTCCTGTGTCCTCCCCAACACCGCGAAAGCCACAGCGCCGGCACAGCCTTGCTGTGCATCACGGGAATCTGAAAGCAAAGATTGCTGGATTGTTCTCACTCATTTTCTTTTGCATTATAATTGTTATTATTTGCTAGGACCTCCATGGAGGAAGCATGCGGGAAGGGCTGTGCAGGAAAGTGCCCAACAACCCTCTCCACCTGTGCCGTGAAATGAGCTCCTCTTGGTTCACGGCAGCCCCAAGCACATGGCTTTGCGCTGCCTCCTTCTGCACAGAGACACAGCAAAAACTATACATTGGAAGGGCAGGGAGAACAGTAAAAGCAAGACCGCACTGCACTTGCCTCTCCCCTTGGGGAAAGGATGAGAACAAACCCTGCATAACAAGTGCTAGTCACGTTGTGCCACACACAACTGCAAGGTGTTTGGGTACCGCGGGATACAAGTGCTGTGTGAGCCCCTGACAGCCACAACTTCACTGCCACCCACAGGGTGACAGGGCCTTCCCCCGGCCTGCGGCGTGTCCCCAGTCAGCGTCTGGGACCGCAGAGGCAGTGCCTGTGCAGCGTTAGCTTAATGCAGCAGGCCTGGTTTGGCTGTAGCTAGCGCTTGGGCTGTCAGACGGGCCTACCCAAAGGCTGGTCGAACAATTTTCACTGCCAGTGAGCAAGAAAAGCTGCATGTAGCCGGGGCATACGCTTTCTTCAGACTTGAATTTGCAGAAAAGATTCACAGGTTGGGGAGGAAAAGCGGTGGTGGGTAGTAAAATACCAGCACTGCGTTGGTCAGCATCTTGTAGAGAGCATTAGCGAAAATCAGGCCACTGGTGCACTCCGAATAAACGTCCTCCAGACAACCACACTGGATGACAGGAGCAAGGCAAAATGGAGCGTTAACTTCATGTAGACTTGCTCTCATGTTTGAGATGCGAAGCAGATGCAGAACAGGGCGATGCAAACAAACATGAGCAGGATGGGGCAGCACAGAGCATGCTGGAGCCACCCAAGCAGAGCCCAACATTGAAGTCCACTTCCCGCCCCCCCGCCTTCATTTAATAAGGAACTATTTCCTCAGGGTTATCGCAGGACAGATCTTAACTTAAAAGTTAACTTAACTGAAAAAACTTAACTGAAAAGTTAATTGTTTCAAGTCATTAGAAATGTGGATGGCAAGTGTCATCTCCACAGCAACGCACCACATCCCCAGAAACGTGCTCACGCAGCTCCCAGGACACGGGAGCAGCGCTCCGCTTCCCTGTCACCACGCTCTGCATCGATGCCTTTAGCATTACTGCAGGCACCTCAGCTCTGCACTGATGATAGCCACAACATATGGAAAGGAAGCGCCGAGTGAACATATGCAATATAGGGAACAGCCTGTAAAACAGAACTGCACCAAGGAATCTGGATAACAGCGAATCAGAGGCTGCGCAGCAATTTTATAGTGGGAAGCTGCATCAGAGAAAGCCTATGTCTTTCTCAGTTCTATTATTGGGACTGTCATATGAGACCCAGGAAGAAGATGTACTTGATGCTGCAAGGAGCTGCTGCATCCAGCCTGGGCAACGCTTTTAAAGGAACATGTAAAAATACCAGACAGAGTCCCAAGGAAAAATGACGAAGATGTCAGAAGAGCTACAAAATTTATGAAGAAAGCCCAGAAGTCATGGCACAGTTCAGTGAAGGGACAGCCTGAAGAGGTCATAACAGCAGTCTTGCAAGCTCTAAATTCTCATAGAAAGAAGATGGCAACCAGCTGTGCAGCAAGACCCCAAGGACAGCAGATCTGCAGCAGTGCAGGTCTAGATCACATCTCAGGGAAACTTGCCAGACGCAGACAGCGAGGTCAGGCTGCACAGGGAGAGTGCCCATGTCTCTGGAGGCACTGCAGCACGGAGCACCCAGGCATCCTGCACAGCTGGCTAGCAAGCACCTGATCCTGCTCCAGCCTGGAAAAAGGGCAAACACTGGACTCAGGGTCTTCGCAAGGCCCCTTGCCACCCCCTGTGGCTGAAGGAAGGCCTCTGCCAGTCCGCCTGCTGCCTCTCTGTCCAGATCTCTTCTGCCTTGAAGAAGACTGGTACTTCTGAATGTGATCTTGCTTGTCATGACCAGCCCAGCCCTCTCAGCTGCATCCCAAACCACGACTCTCAGATCTTCCACATGCCCTGCTTGCCCCAGCCCTCTCTGCTAGGGCCTATTATATTTTTAATTATTATATTATTATTTATTATTATCTTCCTTTCCACACGATGCCCTGGTGCATCCTGTCCTTCAGAAACCACTCTCTCTTCCGCGGGTCATTCCACTTACCAATTTCTCTTGCATCTTCTCTAAGCTTGCCATATGAGCATTTGAAACAACTAGCTCTAACTTGCTCCTGCCTTCACATTGAACAGGCTTCTGGGTTCCCCACTTCAGGAGAACACGGATGGCTAAAGCCTTTAACCACCAGTCTTTGGTTAAACCTTGTGATCCCTTTCCATCTAACTGAACTTTTCGAAAGGTCTTAATATGGCCGATCAGCTCCTCTTCCTTTACATCTGGCGTAAGAAGACCAACAGGGCCCAGCCCAAATCTCCTCCTCTTCATCATCTCCAAGCAATGTCATCTGGCCAACAAAACACCTTGACAAAATCACGCTCCAAATATAAGTTTGCTGCAAAGCAGCTCTGAACATACTTCTAAGAGAAGCTGCAGGTGGACTACAAAGTGCAAACAGATTTAAAAGATGTAAAGCCTACAGTGAAGCAGGCAAGGAAGTGGTTAACTTGGGGTTCATTACAACAATCGTATAAATAGATGGCACAGGAAGTCTGGGGCCCTCAGAAGGAAGAGGAAGTGTTTTCCTTTCTTGAGCCCAGGCACAAGGAGGAACTAGGAAACTGGTCATCTGGTTATATTGCTTAAGGCCAATCTTTTCTGACCAGAGTGCCTTAAGCCAGGTATTTAAATCCATATATAGGCATTTCAGTAGCTGTAAGTTTTCAAAGTTATAAAATTCTTGTAGTACGCACAAAGTTGAGTGGAAGCTGAAAATCAGGTCAGTTCTACTTTGCTGCTGAATGCTGGCAGAAACTTTTTTTTCCTTTTAGCTTTGAGAAAAAAAATCCATAGGCTTCCTGTTTCAGAAAACAGTTGTCTTCAAGACTGTCTGCTAGGAAGTCTAGGTGGCGTTTTAAAACTCCCTTTTGGCTCTCAAATAGGCAAGCATATATATTACACTAAAGAGCTGAACCCAAGATCTTATTTACAGATGAAATTTTGTGCTAAGCAATTTCAGGAGCATTTCACAGGAATGAGACCACAGACAGGAATCACAGCGGGGAGAATCAGCTACTTCCCAAAACACAAGCCATCCAGAAACATATTTTGGATGTAACACCCATGGGCAGAAAGAACACGGGGATGAGAAGGGAGTGGGAAGTGAGAGGAGCAAGTGAGCAGCTGAGGAAAGTGGGGATCCCATGATAGGGAGGGTCAGGAAAGGACTTCAGTAAGCGGTGGAACCCTGTGGGATGGCTTAAGTGCAGTTGTGAGGTACAAAATCTCAGTAGTGTTGGAGAGAATTGAAGGTGAACAGTGCCTGTCTCCACTGAGGCAGCTCCCTTGTCCCATTTTGCATATGGCTTGGTCCTGATGCTCAAGTTGCTTGCTCAAGTCACGTTTGCATTTTTACATTTCACATACATTCACGTTGGCCTTTTATATTTAAGACTTTGGGTGAAAACATGGAAATTAGAAAAATTCTGGGAAAGCGAGCTTCAGAAATTCTGAAAGAGGAGATTATTGTTGGAAGAAAGCAAGAAAGGGCAATTTAGGAAGAACTAAGTATGCACTACTTCTAGGTTGTGATCCTGGCTGAAGCAGTACAAACGAAAAAATGAAGTTAAAAGGAGAAAAAACAAACATACAAACACAAAGAAAATTACTGCTTTGTCCATCCTATAAAAGTCTCTCTATTCCTAAAATGAAACTGAAAGACACCATCGCCTCGACCACAAGCTCCATTTCTTTGAACATAATATCCACTTAAGAGACACTGTACGTGAATTACTGGCACGGCACCACAACTCCTTTCTCATGATATGCACCCAAAAAAGGGAACGCTAAGTGATTTTCACTCTTTCGTACTACTGTGCACAGAACATTTTTAAAGTTCAGCACCCACTTCCTCACTTGCTTGAGATACGTGCATGAATCCTGAATCCTTTAATGGTAGCTGGAGACAAGTCAGCCAGGTGCAAATAAGCATTCTTACCTCCACTGCTGACTGGAAAGGAGACACACGATGACTTCAGACACCGTGCAAATCTAGTTTAAAACCTGAACTCCTTCCTGATCCAATTTTGGCCAAAATAGCCATCTCATTTTTTTCCTATCCACAATTTCATGGAAAAGACTTGGGAAAGTCTTTCCATTCTGGTCATGCTGTTTTAACTGTTTCACATGTTCTGCGTATGAAATGTGAGCCCAGTATGAGTTAACCTTGAACAGAACCTGTCATATCTGCCGCTTCTGATCTCTTCTGGCCCTGCAATGGTTTTCATCTAAATGATTCCACCCAGGCTTCATTCTGGCAGCCCGACGACCAGCCATGTTCACAGGTAGGAAATGCTCTCATGGCAGAATTGGGACACTTGCAAATTAAAATAGTCTGTTGAAGAGAAGGGAAACTGAAAGGAGTTTTCAGCAGAGTACATCTGGCTGTCAAATTTTCATCTCAAATTTTCTGTAAAAATTCTGCATCCTAAAGAAAAACAAATTAGGAGTTCTGGAAAGTAAAGGACCTACGGAAGCTATTTGAACTGTCACTCTCTCACACAGAATAAAGACATAGGTCACAAAAATAATGGACCCAGATCCTATTTCCATTCTGCTACGGCACTCCACAATTCACACAAAAAGCATGGTAATTGACAAACACATAATGAAAACACTTAGGCGCAAGCTATCAAGAACACCAAGTAGTTTCAGAAAGCACCAACATCACATGCTTGAGGTGGTCCGCACTGAATGAAACATTAAAACCCTAACTACCAGAAAAGATTTTACTAAACAGCATACTATGGTCCAACCATAACAAAAGAAACCTCCTGAGCAGCTGTCATACAATGAGCAAGATTTACATCGATGACATGCAAACAACGGTATGGCCTCCACAGGAGGGACTGGCATTAAATTTAGCTGCAGGGTACTTAGTCAGTCGAGCTGGTGATGCATGAGCCAGGACTTGCAGAGCCATGGGGATCCAAGGCAATTTTTAGCACTTCTGAAAGCTTGTGGGTAGAATTTAAGCAAAGTTTTGGAGTACAGTACTTCTGTCGACTTTAGTAATTTTGTCACAAGCCTTGTCCTTCTTGGTGTTCCACCCAAAAGCTTCAGCACTTCGAGCAGAATGAAAATTTCCATTTTCAGTTCTTCACAAAGTACCAAGGCCCCTCTTCAGTTTTTCCCCCATGGGAAGGCAATAAATAACAGCCGCTGGCAACTGCGCAGAGGGTTGGAAGTCCTACGAGAAAGAACTTCCCCCTGAGGCAGGTGGACGTGCGCCTACACCAGCTGTGCCTGCACAGATCAGTCCTGCACTGCATTTCAGGGGTGTCTTCTAAGCCGTGCAGGCAGACAGCGGAGGGTTCACGGTCAGCTTTCTGCCTTCCCTGTTGTCTTCTGTGCTAAAGGGATCCCAGTTTCAATAGACATCAAGCACTAAACGTGACTGAATTATGTAAAATATCCAGTGGAAAAGCAAAAATATAACATTAAAAAAGTCATCTATTGACGATACCCCGCTGAAGTGAGCAACGCAGGCAGAACATGCATGTAGAGCACTGCATTCTCCATGTTACACTGCATAACTTTCTGGGATTGCCTAATAACAAACCACACCGTAATGCACAGATAAGCATGAGCACCTTAGTGTTACAATTTCCTGCCTTCTGCCGGCGAAATTTCTCAGGCTTTGAGCTACAGCAATTGTTTTCTCTTTTTGTGACATTAGGGCTGAGCACCTACTCTTTACTCCAAGGGACTGCCCCTTATTTCATTCATTTATTGCATGAGTGAGACAAAGCGTTACTTGATTAACACTTCACAGAACCACACTGAGCCAAAACTGCTAACAGAACAGATGCTGAACAGTGGGATCGAGCGCACCCGCAGCAGGTTCGCTGATGACACCACGCTGAGTGGTGCAGTTGATACAATAGAAGGAGGGGATGTGACGCAGAGGGACCTGGACAAGTTTGAGAAGTGGGCCCATGTGAGCCTAAATGATGTTCAACAAGGCCAAGTGCCCAAAAGCATTTGGGTCGGGGCAATCCCAAATATATGTACAGACTGGGAGAAGAACTCACCGAATCTGAGAAGGACTTGGGGGTTTTGGTGGACAAGAGGCTTGACATGAGCCAGCAGCGTGCGCTTGCAGCCCTGAAGGCCAGCTGTGTCCTGCGCTGCATCAACAGAGGGGTGGCAGCAGGGCAAGAGAGGGGATCGTCCCCCTCTGCTCTGCCCTTGTGAGGCCCCACCTGCAGTGCTGCATCCAGGCCTGGGGCCCCCAGCACATGAAAGACATGGAGCCGCTGGAGCGCGGCCGGAGGAGGCCACGAGGATGCTCACAGGCTGGAGCACCTCTCCTACAAAGAAAGGCTGAGGGAGCTGGGGGTGTTCAGCCTGGAGAAAAGCAGGCTCAGGGGAGACCTCATTGCAGCCATCCAGTACCTTAAGGGAGCTTAGAAACAGGAGGGAGAGCGACTTTTTACATGAGTAGATAGTGACAGGACAAGCGGGAACACTTTTAAACTAAAGGAGGGGAGATTTAGGTTAAATTTTAGAAATAAAATCTTTACGCAGAGGGTGGTGAGGCCCTGGCCCAGGCTGCCCAGAGCAGCTGTGGGTGCCCCATCCCTGGGGGTGCTCAAGGCCAGGCTGGGTGGGCCCTGGGCAGCCTGATGTGGGGGGTGGCAGCCAGCCCATGGCAGGGGCTGGGTATGGACTGTAAGGTCCATTCCAACCCAAGCCATGCTGTGATTCTATGATTCTATGAATCTAACCTAAAGAAGCACACTCATTTAACAAAACTAACCACAAAACTAAAACCAAAAGAAAAATACTCCAAACCTTTTCCTTTTGTGGTCTCCCTAAACCGTACCTCTGGAATAAAAATGGATGTGAATTAATTTTTTTGTCGTTGTTAAACCTTGTTCCCTAGAATTGGACACAACCCAGAGCTTCTGTTTCTGCATGTGCAGGGATGTGGCATGCAATGAAGACAAACTTCTGGAAATGCCACGCAATGCCTGTGCGAAAACCAGTGCTTTTGCTGCATACGGCCTCTAATGTGTTTTGTCACAAAGCACTCCTTCTGCTGAGTCAAGACTCAAACAGCACAGGTCACTACATCCCTGTCAAGTTTTGGAGCCCGAGATCTAATCCAGGGTTATCTGGACATTTTAATTCAGGCTCAGCCTGCTAACACAGAGCAATCCCAGCCCATAGCCAGCTTTGCTGTACTTTGTCCATGGGGTTTTCTGAGCCCAGCTTTGCTGGGTGTAATCTTAAAATACTGAAAAAGGAAAGCTTTGGAGCCCTGGGATGGGACTGGAAGAAGGGAACTGACTTAGATGGAAAACTCTGTCAGAAGTTAGGAAATGAAACCAGAAGTCAGACACCTTCCCATCGTTCTCACTCCATCAACACCTTACTGCCCCTTCCTTCAACATGTGCTCACAGAAGCAGTTGGTTTGCGATGGAAATATCTGCGTGGGTGGGCAGAACTTCCTACAGAGTATTTGGTGCTGGAGAAGTCTCTGTGCCATAGGAGACTCGTTCCCATCCCCCAGCCAAAGCGTTTGCCCCGTTTTTGTGCCAAGAGCAAACTCAAGCACCCGTGTTTGTGCACTCATGCATTCACAGCAGGAACTGAAAGATCCAGGGGGGTAGGAAAGAGCAGCTGGGTGTGTGGGTGTGGGTGGCCAAAGCCTTTTGGAAGGATAATAAGGTGAGACAATTATTGGTCTAAAACAATAAATGTTGAAGGGATTACTCTTGGACATGCAGTGAGGACTGCCTATGTGCAGTTTTCACTTGTGTAAGTATGATAAAGCCTTTCAAGTAACACATTATTTACATGATTTCCAAAACCTGGTAGGATTTTTTTTTTTTTCTGAGGTAGTTTTAAAAATTCAACAATCTGCTGGTGTGTGCAGTTTCTGACATAACACACCTTTGGAGGACAACCTAACAAAAATTGATCACATTCTTTGGCATTAAATGATGTTAAATTTTATCTAAACCCACATCCAGATAAAGGAAAAAAGATTCTATTTCATGGCATGAAATAGCTTTCAACTAACTGACCTCACTTTTTCATGCGTGCAAAAAAGAAATATATATCTATCTATAACTTTAATCTGATTTAAACCATCTTCTCTGAACTTTTTTTTTTTTTTTCCCAGGAAACTGGAAACAAACATTCTGAAAGGGTTCAAACTCAACAAAAGCTGGATATGGTTTGTTTGTATGAAGAATTTTGTACACTGAGAGATTCAGTAGCGGGAATGTGCATATTTCAGGAAATACCTAGTGTTCTCTTATTAAATCTGCTTCTTTCAGTTTTTTAAAACCTGTGAAATGCATTATGTTTATTCCTACCTCAGAAGCAACAGCTGAAAGAACATTTTCCTTGTATAAACAGATATAGATACATCACAGAAACAAGGTACGCAGATTCCGCTAAGCCTGGACTGCAAACCCATTTCAGTCCTGCATGTCAAGAGTGGAAAGAGTTTTAAAAATTGATTTAAAATCAACATTGGAATATATTCAAATTGAAAGATGTACCATTTTCAGCAATAAAATGGAGCTTAATTTAACTAGATTAAATATTTGATCATGCTAGAAATGCATTTCCCTAATTTTGTTTGAAGAACCTCTTCCTAATTATTATCTGGCTCTCCACTTGTCCCTTGTTTCTACGCAAGAAAAGCGACCATCCTAATTACAGCTCAGCATTTCAGTGCCAACAGAGTACCACAAAAGCAGTAAGTTTTCTGTGCAATCAGTGATTTTGCCCAAGTAATAAAGAACTCGGGCAAACACAGTTTCATTCTCAGCATCAATTTTCCTGAAATTTACCATGATGGAAAGCATAACTTCCCGTCTCTCTCCACCCCCTTTGCTGACGCCCCTCTCCGCATCCAAGCCCCCTGCACCCCCCCCCCCCCCCCCACCCTCCAAGGGGGGGCCAACCGTGCCTGATGCCTCTCAGCTGCACGCCGACTGTGGATGCCTTACAGTGTCCACACAGCCTGCAAGTGATACTTAGGGCAGACTTGTGCCTGCCTTGTCCTCAGTGGAGTCCGTAAGGCTTTGACAGCAGTTTGAGTAAGTACCGCGTGAGGCCTTGTATGTAATAAGTAGAACGTCCAGCTGGCAGGCAGCAGCTCTGAGAGGCTGCAGCGTTGTGAAGGTGTTAGCTTCACCCAAAGGATTCTGCTTTGCATTATCTCCCACTGACACCAGCTCAAGTGCAGTTTCCAAGTAGACAGGTTTTAATCAGATATAGACAGATGAACAAACTCCAAAGCAAACCACAAAATCCTTACCACGGAAAACCCTTTCTTGGCCTGAGGCGTCAGAGCAGCACAGTAATTCACAGCACAGTAACAAGGAAAGAGACAAAAACACCAACAACTTTGCCCCTCTTTGCAAGGGTCTCACAAGGGACTTGGTGCTGCATGTGCCACACAGCCAGAAACTGCTTCTGACGTTGGTGACAACAAGCAGCAACACCAGGAACTGACCTAAACTCGTGCTCTTATCAGATTTTGCTGGCAGGATGGGCAGCTGTGCGTACGTCTGCACTCAGAGAGCAGGTTAGTGCGCCGGATGGAGCTCTGACACCCAGCTCCACCCTGCAGGACTCATAAACAGAAACCAGAACAAATTCCCCCTAGAGACTGGGACAGCGCTGCCGACCAGCCGACACCAACAGGCAGCCCTCCAAATCTAGGCATTTTCCCTGAAACGTGTTCCTAGAGGTGGGCTGCAGAGTGAGGCCTTCAGCAGAAAACCCTATGCACAGCCTTTAGGGGCTCTCCTACTTTCTGAGAGCCCGTGCGGCAAGAAGCCTGGTAACTACAGCTTCAGTGTCAGTTGATACAGTGAGTCACAGCTGCCGGCCTGCTTTCTAGCTGCTCACATAGCACCATTTGTTTCCTGTTGCGCGCAGCCTCCTGTCAGACTTGAAAAAACTACAGAAAAAAAAAAAAAGAAAAAAAGAAAAATGAAAGCTATATGATCACTCAATGACACCTATAATTTTCGCTGAAGTCAGCAAAATCTACAAGTAAATAGGCTCAGACCCTCCCTTTGCAACAAACACTAAGTATAAATATAAGTAACTTACAAAAGCCTCTGTAAAAATGGTGATTTTCAGCACAAATGTGGCAGTGTCCACGCTCACAGGAATGATGATCTGGCACTAGAGCTGCACAATGAATATCTCCACCTTTACTCACAAAGCAGAGCGCAGGAAGATGCAGGCAGACTGCTGCTTTCTGTCAGGGAGCTGGGAAGCTACAGCAGTCTGGGACGGTGAAGTGGAAAGAAAGAGACAGGCAGCAGCCTCAAAAACACGAACGTTTTCTGTACTGCAATACAGCCTCTTACACCATGTGAGAAGGCAGCAGCTTTCCACGATTCCTTCTCACAACAAAGTGTTCCACGGAAATTGCCAAACCCTGGAGCTGGTCAGTTTTGCTCAAAAGAAAGACAGAAAGACAGATAGAAAGACAGAAAGAAAGAAAGACAGAAAGAAAGAAAAAGGAACTGGGGCCTCATCTTCCCCCAGTCAGGCACTTGTCTTGAGGACAGCACTCAGCAGCATGAATGGGTCATAAAAGGGAAAAACGGGTAGCAGGAAGGAGAAGGAAAGAGCACCCTTGCAGAAGGAAACAGCAGTGGTTAGGCAAGGCCTGAGCCCTGAGGTGGTGGACAAACATGTCTGGCTCAAGATCTGGGTCACGGAATGGAAATGCAACATGACTGAGCTAAAGCATTTGGTCATGACCGTGGGGAAGCACTGGGGATTCTGGGCCTTGCTGAAATCCAGAGGCCAGACTGTGCCATGCAGCACGCAATTACAAAATCCACCCGTGGCACTGAGTTACCACAGCCTGCTCTGCAGGTGCCCTAGTTTCCTAAGGGGACTCCACCTTTAGCAACAAGCCAAAGCGGTTCCCTTAACTACTAGGTTGCCTCTCCTGTCTCAGCGAGCCATCTTTGGTGACAGTCTATTTTTACAACATTGCCATCTGTCCATCAGGATATCTTCCCCCCAGCCTCCACACAGAGCGTTACGAGGCAAGCGCTTGATCCTGCAAACCTGACCCAAGAAGCGCTTTCTGGTTCACCGTGAGCATAAACCAAGATGCAATCTAGCTGCCACTGAGAAGTGGCTGCGCAGCAGTGAGACTGCTGAACATCCATCAGATAACACCGGCTGTGTGCTCCTACTTGAGATGGGCCAGAAATCTAGAGTGACCAAACTCCACGTGTTTTTAGCCGCGCTCCCACACTACCCTGTACCAGTCCATATTCACTGAGCAGCCAGCTCCAGCACCTTCTCCCTTCTCACCACCTCTTTCAAGCACCCACTGCATTGCTTTTCATCAGGATCTTTGCAAACCTATCCCAGCCTAGCTCCCCCTCACTTAGGATGCAGGCTATACTTTTGACAATTACCTTTAAAACTACAGCGTGCAAAGGCAATGCAGAGTAAAACATTAGGCAAAAGCAGCAATTTTTCATCAGCTTTTGATCAGCTTTTGATCCCAGTGCCCTTTCACACTGAAAATGAGTGAGCTGTAATGCGAATCTCCCTGCCTCGCTTCATCTCGCTGAGGGTCTCACAATCTAAGCGAGTTCTCCAGACTTTTTAGACAAGATGGAGAGAAAGGACCTGCCCAGGACAACTTAGTTCACACAGGGCAGAAACCTATTTCTTCCTCACTGATTACACAGGTACAAACGCAGCTTTAACGACAGCTTTGACCGCACAGCTGAAAGGAGAGGTGGTGAATACTGATTTATTCTTCTGATCCTAGGAAAGTCAGCAAAGGACAACTATTTAAAACTATTTTTGATAACCCAATCCTCCTTAACAGATTGGGACTTTATTCCCTGTTTGGAAAACGGGAACCGCAGCATTTCTCCTGGTTGAGATGCAGAGATCACAAGGAATTCAGATTGTGAAGTGATGAGGGTCCCACAGAAACCTCAGCTAGATAGATGAGAGACCCTAAGTGACAAGGCAGGTTTCACTTTCCATGATCTGGATGGCAAGAACTGACCACAGATGCCTGGCACAGAAAGACATAGTTTTCTGTGGTTAGTCTGATCTTGGTATTTCCAAGGACTCCTTCGCCACTCCAACACTCTGTGTGCAGTTATGATGATACTCATCTAGCTCCCAAATTTTCAACAACTCTGCATTAATTATGCCTCCACATTTGAGCACGGGAAATTCATATCTGTTTTTACAAAGAAGGAAGGTGAAACACCCCAGCCATGACTTCCCAAAGACAGGCAGGCAGCAGCTAAGCTAACGCAGGGGGAGCTGATTTCCAGCCTCACGTCCCTACTCCTGGATTTCTGTGTTACTGCACGTCTTTTGCTCTCTTCCTGTCTCAGCGTCTCAATTCTCAGCATGGTGAGAGACTGTACACTAACAGATATATCCTGATGACTAATTGTTCTCAGGCTAAGGACAGATCTCTACTCACTCTAACAGATCCTGCGTTTCAGGGTTTTTTGTTGCTCCTCCCCCTCTTCCTTAAATGTTTTCATTGGCAGGATGCAAGTTTGATTCATCCGCGCCATGGATTTGTTTGCCTACATTTTGATGTCTCAGGTAATGGAAGAAGGAAATTCAGCTGTCCCAGAAAAAGAAGGGGTAGAAGAGGGGAAAAACAAAACAAAACAAAACACTACAGCCTGGTATGTTTCGAGGGATACCAGTTTGATTCTAGATACGGCAGGTAAGAGAGGTTCCAGAGCTGACTGTGCTGACTGCTGTACAGCTACTGCAGATGCAGAAAGCCAATGGCAGGACATGTAGCATGCTACACAATGCCAGAGAGACATATGCAAATACTTTTTTCTACAGTTTGAATGCAAAAATGTGCACCTCTGAATGCAAAAATGTGCACCTCCTCTCGTGCCACCTGCACTGAAAAGTTAACCATGCAAACAATAACACTGAGCATCATTCCATCAGTGCCAGGCTCTAATTAAAGAAAAAAAAAAGAAAAAAAAAAAAGGAAAGAAAAATGAAATCTATCCTCCATTACTCAGAAAATGTGAAGTAACTTGCAGTTTTGAATCTGAAAATCTCCACAGAGTGGCAGAGGGAGGGCTGTCACGTCACTGTTGTGAGTGTAGCTACGGTATTACACATCTTCTGAACCTGCTGCCATCACAAAAACTGTCTGACAGACAGCAGCTCAGATCTCGGCAGGAAGACAACTTCGCCAGCTTGAGGAAGAAGCGCTGTGCAAGCAAAAAAAGGTCACACTGCATGGCCAGAGCCCATATTTGTAACCAGGCTAACCTCAGGATTCAGCACTGCATCTTTCCTGTGTCTTTTTTTTTTTTTTAAATGGACTTTTTTCAAAAGACCAAATTCCTTCCTATTTAGCAACTTTTACATTCTTACAAAGGAGAAACGTTCTTTCAAAAAATATGATTCTTTAGTACACATAAAGTACTTTTTGGTTTATCCAAAGCTCAACAGACAAGCGACAAAAATTGTCTGGCCCAGCTGGAACAATGCACCAGGAACAGCAGCCAACAACATGAGGCTGTTTTGCTCTAAGCCACAATTACATCCCTTACTGCTTCTCTCTCTTGTGAGAAGAAGCCTGCCCCCTTCCTCTCCCTCTCCCACGGAACTGGAATAGTGCAACACAAAACGAGAGGTGCTGTGTCTTAAAAACTGGAGTTGACAACACACTCTATTTAGCCTACTCCCAGTATTCAGCCTAGAGCTCCTGGCCGCCAGCGTACAAAGGTATGCTGCCACAGATCCTCTGCACTTCACAAAATACACACAAGAAAAATCCCTTGCAATCAGACTACAAATGCCAACAGAACTTTACAGATCAGTTTGAGTGCACTTCTAGTAGAACTGTATTTCCTCAAGAAGTCTAGTGGATTTCAAAAGGTTTCATTCAGAAAGCTCCAATGGAGACCAACTATCACAGTCTGGACCCACTGGTAATCCAATAATCCCTCGCCAGAAGCAATGAGGACATGATTAACAGCAAGTAATACCCACAAAGGACTGTGGGGTGATGAGGAAGTGTGCATGGCGGGGAAAGCCTGAGCTGACTGACATCAGCTTGATTCACCTGACTTTACACAAAGCCACTTTTAGTTTTCACCAGCAGAAGAATCAAATCACACCTGCTTATTCCTAAATCCTGACCAAAGTTTGAGCTGCCCATTGCAACAGCAGATAGAAACACTGATATCTCGAGGCTTCAGCACTTTGATTGGTGGGCAAAAGGAATCAAAAACAGGCCCTCAAAAACAGGCCCTTTGTCACTGCAGAAAAGACTGCAGGGCCAGTACAAACTGCTCTAACCAAGGGAAACATGACTCTCATCTTCCCTCGTTGCAGTGCAGAGAAGCACATGCCAAATCTGCACCATACCTTAGCGAGCAGGTCCCAGGAGAGCTAACTGAACTCAGGTTTCAAACCCTTTTGTAACGTGTGACACCTATGCCCTTCTAGACAAGGGCTGCAGGCCAGGCTGCATGTTCCACATCGCTCACATGACACTCCAACAAGGCAGCTGGGGGCACAAGGAAGTGGCCAGGAGTTGCCTGGGGTGCTGAGATCCACACAGGGTATGCCTGTAGGTGCTGCAGAGCACAGCCCACACTTCTTCACTCCGTGTCCCAGCCGTTCTGCCCCCAAACTGCCTTCTGGGAGCACTCCAAAGGGCATACAGGAGGATGGGTTCTGTTGGCACTTCTGCAGATAACCTCCAGCCTTCCCTTCTTCCTTCCCTCCAAGTGAAAAGCCAATATACGATCATTTTTGTGCTTGCTTCCCAAAAGACAGAGCAGCTGCCACCCATTCAGTTAGCATTCCACAAGTTCACTTCCTCATCACGGTGCCAGTGCAAAGAGCAAGAACATCATCAGCAGAGCCTGGCTCCCATCCTGGGCTCTGCCACAGAGCTGCTGTGGGACTTGGACAGCTGTCACCGTTCCCTGGGCCTTAGGTCTCTCCCACGCTCTCCCTGCCTAGGGTGTTTCACTCAGGAGCTACAATCAGACACTGTCCAGGTACCGTAAATAATGATAAACACCACATCGCCTTCCAGGCACCTGTTTTAGCATCACAACACATCATCACACCAGCACAGTATGTCAAAGCACAGTATCTAGGTCAACAAGGCCAAGATAAACCAAATGATGGGAAAA
Organism: Alectura lathami; assembly: GCA_013399715.1. Lineage (NCBI taxonomy): Eukaryota > Metazoa > Chordata > Aves > Galliformes > Megapodiidae > Alectura > Alectura lathami. The sequence continues at coordinate 178,403 of VXAV01009566.1, read as the reverse complement.
ATCGAGTATTACTGCAATGAGCCTGTAGCAAAATGGGAGGTTACTCGTTCCAGCTGAGTGCTGTCCCCAAGCCAGCAGGCTGCAGAGGCAGACCAGGTTCCTCTGCACAGCGTTGCCTCGTGGCCTGGGAGGATGGGTGAGCTTTGGTGTCACACCACAGTAACCCATACAGACCCAGGTCAAATCTGGCACAGCGTCCTGCTGCCAGACCTTCCTCAGAAGCTGGCAGTGCTGTGAGAGGTTACACAGAGATAACTGAACAGTTCTGGGGAAAGCAGCTGAAGCTGGCAAGGCCAGCTGGGATGTCTTGCTGAGGCTGGTGGCCAGACGTGGGCACAAAGAGCCCTGGCACTCAGTGCTGAGAGCCTGGAATTGACCTTGGTGGCAGTACAGCTGCATTTGAGCAGAGCTGCATCTGAGCGGGGCTCCTAAAAACAGCCCAAGCCAAACCTGGCTCTTCAGCGAGCCAAGCTGCGTGTCTGCACCAGGACACACTAACCACAAGTCTTATCAACAGCCCACGGCTGCCAGCACTCACCTGTCCTCACTAACCTAACACTCAGTTTTCAGATTGGCTCTTTGCAGCAGATCTCAAAGAAAAATTGATGCCCTTGAAGCACATCAGGAATCATATAAATAACACAGTGTATGTGAGCTGTGTGAGAGAGAGAAACACAGAGTTGGTAAAAATCTGTATTTCTAATGTAGGAAGTTAACTGTCATCTGGACTAGGCAAGAACAAACGTAGGCCCACTCTGACCAGCACGGCAGACTGGAGCAAGTGGGTAGCACAGATATTTCCGTTTCATTCCTTACAAATTTCATGCCCACTCCTTGGAGCTGTAAGAGACCATGCCTGCCCCACAATGTTTCATGATCTAGATTGAGAAAACAAGGTCTGAGAGGTGGTACAGGAAGGGGAAGTGGCTCTTCTGGGATCCTAGAGCAGAATAGGGATAAAATGAAGATCTGAAACTCTTGCCCTCAGTCCTGGTACCTTCTGCATCCTGAGATCACAGCTCCGTTTGCATTTTATGAACATAGGTAAATTGTGCTGTGAATTTGGGCTGAAAATATCCACAAGGTATTGATAAGAAGCTAGCTCCAGGGGGAAAGGTATTCCCTAGACTGAGGTCCTCATCTACCTAAAAACAACATGGCAATGCCACTGAGCTGAAGGTATATGTGTGCCAGGGGCTGCAGCACTGGACGGGAGACTAGCACTGTTCTGGCTCAGGGCATTAGTTTAACTCTGTATATCCACTTCTCCCAGCGTTAGAACTACTGTGAAGAAACCACAGCAAGCAATACTGAGTGCACCTTTGTGGGACCAAATGGTTCACAGCGTGACTTACCTGGACAATTAGCTTCTTTTCTTTATCAGGCAGAATTCGGTAGGTATAAACGCAATTCCGAAACCTGGAACAGATCGGAGGAGATGCTGTTAGACCGCCTCTGGAAGGGAATGAATCGCATCGTGCCACCCATCCCTGTGAGAGAAGACACTGGAAGATCCACGGCAGGGGGCTGGAACTAGTGATCTTTGAGGTCCCTCCCAAGCCATTCTATGATCCCAACAGACAGCTTCATGCACAAGGGTTTTAAACGTTACTCCATTACTCTAGAGCCTCCGAAGTAACGCAAACCTGAAGAGTTCCTGGTCACTGAGACACATTTGCAGATGTCACTGCAGAAAGTGATATCAGAATCAGCCTCAGAATGAGGTATTCAACTCTTCTTCTGGCCGGAAGGAAAGAAAACACCAAATGGCTCTGGCTGTCAGCAGAGTGGGCGTCTCAGGAAGGAATGAAAAAGCAGAAATTCAAAAGACACTGGGCAAAAAACAGCAATGAATGAGTAAATTGAAGGGCTAGTATGTGTACCGACTTGTGCTGAAAAAATATAGATAGATAGATAGATAGATAATAGATTTCAGCTAAGTCACAGCAAGACAGCTGATTGCTAGGCACATAATCACGCACAAATCCTAAACGACAGGCCTAAATGAAAACCCATCTTACTAACCTGGTGCAGATTCACAGTGTACATGTGCATCTGTAGATCAGCTATAACTAACGTTTTGTCCCAGTTACATTCAGTTAGATTTTTATTTAAGGGAGGACAGAAGAGGCTTTTGCCCAGAGGAAGGACACATTAATGTGCAAGAGCTCCAGCACAAGCAAGGAAAGCCTCAGCAGTGCTGTCATGTGGTCTGACCTTCCTCAGCAGCTCCTGAGCCTTGCAGAGTTTGCCCAAGGAAAGCTGGCTGAAAAATGTACTTTTACTTTTCCTCCAGTGAACAACAGACTGATCAAACCTTTCAAGTCACCTGCAAAACATTCTGATAAAACTTAAAGCATGGCTTTAAACCAACAAATGATGCTAGTTTTGACCCCTTCCTCTCAAAGGAAAACCTGAAATTCCTTCTCAGAGCCTCCTTGCCTGTAACAGAGCCGCTGCATTACCCTCAGGATCATCATCAAAGTCGGGCTGAGGCCAGCCCTCCAGCTGGGGCGTTCAGTAAAATATCCTCATCTCTTCTTACAATTATATTGTGAGCCTATTCATCGTACGCCTTTCAGGATCACTCCACACAGGAGGGAGAAAGAGACCGACAGCATTTCACATGGTCTGATACAGGGAGTCACAAAGAGCAATTGGAAATGAAAGGAAATTACTCATCAGTCATAGCTGCATTTTTCCAGAGTGTTTGGGGTGTTTGGAGGACTTTGTCATGAACCTCTTTCTGACGGCACTAATGCTAAGGACACAGAAGAATTACAACTGCTCACAGAGCTCCAGTAAGCAATGTAAGACAATTTCATAGGCACCTATTCAACCACAGCAGAGGAGCTGCGGCTACCAGTACACTGGAAGTCACGGGCATGGTCCTGAACCTCTTTGTGTTGCCACAACTCTGCTGATTTCACTGAGCCCAGGGCAATCAGCGCCAGGGTAGGGTATGCCCCCAGGAAGGGTATGGGTTTTGTTTTTATCTGTCAGTGCAGTTCTCTTACACCATTTCCTCCTTCTGATATGCAAACAGGGCTAAGCAGAACTGCTCATGCAGCTGATGAGAGAAAATTTGTGTGTGGAGATTATGAAACTGATAAACAAACCAGCTTAATGGCTCTTGCGTCACAAGAGGACCCTCCATGGAAGTACCCCATCACACAGGCCCGTCATAATACTTGTAAGGAGATTTAAGCTCAGAAAAGGTAAAATTAGTGGAAAAGCAAGCTGAGAAGAGCTGTTTGGTAAGATAGGAACAAGGAGGAGCACTTCAAAAAGCAGGGATCCTCTTTAGTGGTCCCCTAGCTTAGTGCATATGGATGGAGAACTGTGACTTTTACTTCATTTTCTACCCTTTGACTTTCTCTCCTCAGCATCCTGTCAGGTGACGTGGTCCCAATTACTGTCACATTCCAGGTCTTCCCTAAAAACTAAGCATGAGTTCAGAACTGCCCCACTGCTGTTCAGCCTGGCTATGTGCGGGGTAAATATAACACCTGCCTGAGCTTAACCACGACTCCAAGCACCTTCTCATGCCTCTATTCTCTCAGCCAAACAGCAGAAGAAAGGTGACAAGGCTTGCGTTTTCCCTTTCCTTTCCTGCATACTGCAATGCACAGGTGCATATTGGGAGCACTTGGAAATCCTAACCACAAACAGGCCTGCCTCGGTGTCCCAGAGAGAGGCCATCCCCTCAGGGGCATGGAAACGGCCCCTCGCAGGAAGAGTCCTCTGCTCAGCTTCCAGGGCCTCCTTTAGAGGCACTGCTGCTCCTGCAGCCACTCACACAGCAGCCACCAACAGAACGTTCCTTGGAGGAAAGACACCAATTCAGGGCTCCATGTGGTGAGCGCCAAGCAGGCTCCTTCTGATTTCAGGATCCAGGCACTCTCCTCCAGATGAGTTCACAGAATCACCGGTGTTGGGAGAGACCTCTGGAGCTGCCCCACTTCTTGCCACTACGCTGGCGAATCCAACAACCCAGGCTCAGAGAAAGGACGAGGAAAACGCCTTTCCTTCTTGCCTTTTGTGGGGCAGCGTGACCAGCAGGGAGAGCGGAGGACAGCAGTGCTGGGGGAGGAGCGTCCCCTCCCCGTCTGCTGGCTGCTGCAGCCCTCTGCTGAGCCCAATGCCGCTGCTCCGAGTTTTAGGAAAGTGGGGGAGGCTCTCTTAAACTGCCCTGCAAATGCACCTCCCTTACTTGTGTGTTTTTATAAAAGGCCTACACACCTAAAACAGCTTTTCAAGAAAATAACTATTTGAATCTGTAATACAATAATTTTGCTGGATTTTGACTGATCTGCACGGTAAATATTAGAGCTTTGTACAATATGACACTTCTTTTCCAGAGAAAATTTCATGGTTTTTTGTTTTCCTTACCTAAACACAGTTGACACTTTCCTCCTTTCAACATAATTCTCTTTTTGTGAAAGCCTTCTGCAGTCAGGCTTTCAATTCCCCTCTGTCTCCAGCCTCTCTATTTTTTAAACAGGAGCGACTGAAGAGATCAAACTTCAAGCACCTTCCAGTCAATAACACAGCTGAAACTGATACATCTCTGAGGAAGTTTTCAGCTTCAGGAAAGCCACTGATTTTTGTCAAGATGACATTCAGAGGGAAAGACTTTTTCACCACCTTTAACCATTTCTCTTTGCTAGCTAATTGCAAACCAGCATAAGCTGAAAGCATGTTACGTTTTGACAGACATTTGTGGGACATTTCTCAGACTCCAATTAATGCCAGGCTGTTGCACAACAGACCTGGCTGCTCCTGGCTGACAAAGCTGGGTGCTCCCCATTTCTTTGAGCAAACCATTCATGCAGGCCACCTCAGAATGGATTTAAGAACATAACCTTTGGCTCCCGGTTCAGAAAATCCTGGTCATTATATTGTTTCTGTTTCCTGATCCCATGTCTCTCAAGTCACAAAAGGCTTTCAAAGTTGGCTGCAAAAACATTTACAATGGAAAAATTTATGCAAATGCATGTTAGTAGACATTTTTACAGCGCCTTCCCTTTCTACAGTCTCTGCCACCACTCTGTAATGATACCTTTTGTGCATGTGTGCACACTGGTTACAAATCAAAGCATTTGTACTAAAAAAATTCAATGGAAGCAGCAGTCTATTCCAGCAAAATGTTCCCTGCGTGGCACCTGGGGCCCCCAGCCCTTGCTGGCATTGCCTCTCCTTCCCCCTGCTTGCCCTGACTGTTCATCTGCAGCCACCCTTTTTTCTCTGCTCCCTCCAGCAGGACAAACCGTTCCCCACAGTGTTACAAGCACCTTAACAAACAGGCACAGAGTATCTCCATGCTTTGCAAATGCCCTCATTCCCCAGTTGCTGATCTCTTACAATCCAGCGCCTATGCTTGCAGGGCAGCTGCCCAGCCCCACGCTTTTCTGCAGGAGATGAACTCTTTGCAGCAGCCTGTGCTGTCACCAGAAGCCTGACCTCAGAGACAGGCAGTTAGACCGGAGTAATAAACAGCAGCTCTACTTAGCGCTGCAAGAAATATACTTTCAGGAAGAAGCAACACTGAGAAACCTGCTCGTCATTTCATGAGGATTAGGGGGGAAATAAGATTTTATTAATGCAACAACATGGATCTGACAGGCAGAACAGGGTCCCACTGAAGCTCTCTTGGTCTCTCCTAAGCAGAGAGTGACTGTCTTTCTTCTGTAAGGCAAAGTTCAATGCCTCAGACTTTACCTGCTGCCTTCGGTCTCCTCTTGCCACTGCACTCCTGCCTCTGGGATAACACCTGCCTCTCACAAACCCAGGGCAGGTGACCCCATTCTCCGGTCCTCAGCCCCAACCCAGAATGTGGTGGTCAGGGCTGCCAGCACTTCTCTGCTCTCCTCATTTCCTACATGACGGTATTTACCCCACGAGCCACATTACTGGGGCAGGTGGACTCACCACTGCTGGACATACTGCGATCAGCTCCGGGAACTATTTCAAGCCATTTGCTGAATGGGACCCGTCACTGTACAGGCTGGTGGGGGTTAAACACACTGAACCAGAGCAAGAACACGCCTCAGAGGGTACCAAGCTCCCTGTTTTTGCAGTTACATTTAAATATGTGACCCAAGCTGCTATCAGGCTCCAAGAGGTCAAGAGGTTATTTTATCTCAGAGTGCAGCGACAGTATCTGTGACTATTCTCCCTGTTTGAATCAGGGGCAAGGGTGGCATGAACAGCACAGCAGTAAAAGAGCCTGGTTTTGTTCAGCCTGGTTTTGCTCCCAACCCTACCCTACGGCCCAGTAAGCGAAAACCAGCCATGCTCTGTTGTGGGCTGCACCTTTGTAGAGGGTGCAGTTTGCCTATGCTGGAAAGGATACGGGGGGTAACACCCTGCACGAGCAGGGACAAAAGCGTCGCGTGAAGCGCTGAGTTGAAAGCTGTACTTACAGCACGCAGAGGGCATACGCCGAAGCAATTGACTCACTGGCCCGCACAAGGAAGCTGCCATCCTTGCCTACTTTAGAGAGCAGGTCTTCAGCTCTGGAGCGAGTGATGTTGCCGTGGTACCAGCACTGATCCATCGCTGCAGCTGGAGGAAACCTGAATGCCAATACAGGAGCTGCCAGAGCTGCCTCTGTGTCTGTGCGTAGCAATCAGGCAGCTTCAGCTCACCAGCTTCCTGTTTCAGTAGTACAGAGAGGGAAAGGAAACTCAGCCACGGACAACTTCCTCAACTCAAACAGCTCAGAGAGTGAGCGTGACATGTTCCTGCAGCCCCCACTCTCTCTCTTTATGCTGCATCTGCAGCGCCTAGCAAGCCCATGTTCCCTGCCTTTCCCTTCGTGTCCGAATATTCTATACCAAAACATCCCCGCTGGGGATGCCTTCTGCTCCCCCACTGATTCAGTCCCATAGATGCTGGTGGCCTGCCTTCCCATTTCTGATCTCTTGCCAGACCCTTTGGGTTTCCATCTTTTTCCTGTCTGTCGGTCCTACCCGTGACAGGTCTCCATGGGGAACAAATAAATTCCAGACTGATCCGAAAACAAACTGTACATTAGGATCCTTAGCACTGACTGCCCCATTCCTGCATTCTCTAGCCCACACATCGAGCTAGGTGTTCAGAAAGGGACTTGAAAGAACCAAATAATAATAATAAATTATCCTTGTATGTCTCCATGCACAGAAGGAGGCTTAAATGCTGATTTGTTCTCCAAATTATTGACCAAAGCTCCTCCGTGAGAGGAATTCAAAGGTCTTTCCTATTCTAAATCCCCAAAGGCGGGATGGAGCAAAGCAATTTTTGGCAACCTGTGTCAGAGAGAGGAGAACTGGGACTTTCACTTCTCTTTTCATTGTCTGTACATCTGCCCCTTGTCTGGGCGCTGTATGGCACGCTCAGTGCTGCATATCCAAGGCAAAGCAACAAGGGCATACTTGCAGCAAACAAGGACACTGCCACAGGAGCGTTGCTTGCATGGCAACTTTGTTTGCCTCTCCTGTACCTCCAGCTACTCTGCCTTTGAAGGCAGTGCTTCTGCACATCCACATTTGAGCTATAATCAAAAGCAGCAGCCAGGCTGGGACTCTGTGTCAGGAGAGTCCCCAGACAAGGCCCAGACACTGTTAGCTAGGCCCATGCAGCCCTCAGCTCCCAGAGCCAGCACTGCTGTGGCAATGGAGCATGCACCACACATCAGAGTGCTGCCCCCTTACACGGCATCGACAGCAAGGCAGCAGAGAGCAGCCTAGACCAAGCTGGGAGAGATCGGTGTATCTGTGGGTATGGAGAGGGAAACAGAATCAGTACAGCCCAGCATTCGTCCCTGTCTGCCTTCCTGGCACTTTCAGTTATCCAGACACCTACACTGCAGTGTCCAGCTTAATCTCAGCTGTTGGGATTAAACTACAGGCACTAGCAATTCAAAACTGTGCAACCCTGCTCAATGGGCAGAACTGCAATGTGCAGGGCTTCCTGTCCACGCTGAGCAAGCACTGTCTACAGACCAAAATTAGCTCAGCAGGACCTTCCCTCCAGCTTCACCCAGGTCCACAAAGGGCTTTGGGAGCCAAACTCTCACGGATTCAGGTACCTAAACAGAGTCAGAGGCTGAATGCAATGAAGTGGCTCTGCATGGAGAATAGCTCTGAGCTCTTGTAAGCCACAGAGTGGCTGCAAACCCTATTCTCCCTACTGAGAAGTCTATCTGCATATTGCAAAGGGACTGTGTAGCTCCTTTGACAGCCCTGCCTGGCCACAGCGTGCTGCTAGCCTCACCCATACCAGCTCTTTGGGATGTCTGATACTTACAGCAGCTTCTTTGGAGCACAGCTGCAGCAGGAAGCAGAATGGCAGTGAACGTCAAAGAACTGTTTGATCTCATAGTGCTCTCCATGCAATGGACCCATATGACGACATATAGTGAACAGAGCTGCCACACAGAATGAGTATTGCTGGAATGAAACTGCCTTTGCAGAGCTTCTGATCCACTGTAAGTTAACACAAGGTAACAGAATTACAAGCCCTGGTCAGACAGCTGAATGACAGATAAACAGGATTCCTGACCATCCCTCCACTGAATTCAGCTTTTATGGAACTGCCACGCACCTCTACTTGGAGACATAAACAAGGGGATGGGATCCAAATGCACCTGATGACTGTGGCCATAAGATGTGCAGGTTGGTTTCTGTGTGTATTTCTTGGTCCTAAAGAAAACACTGTACAGCTCCAGCCACTCAAAAGATGAATCCTAATCCCCTAAGACAAACAGCTCTGTGGTCCCTAATGGCTCATTTACACCACTGCCTGGAGAGGAAATGGCGTCTAATTTACTTCCCATGGTGCTCACATCTGAACACTGCAGTGCTGGAGGAAGACTGATCCTTGTGTGGTCAATGCACATGTGTGCATACCCTAAATTACCCGCAGCCTGGTTGCCAAAGGACAGTGATAACTTCTTGTCCCACACAGAGTCAAGAGGCTGTTCTGCAGCAAGTACTTACACCATTCATTTTCTCCCCGTTTGTGCCTGTGTTGGAGAAGGCTGGTGAGCAGATCTGAGGAAGAAGGGGTTAGAGAAGCTATGTAGAGGGGAATTAGACTGTTTGCCATAGAGGGAGAGTGCAGTGGTCAGGCTGCACTGGTTACATGCCAGGTGATACGTGCACACGGCGATACTACAGGTGTAGCTCGCAGAGCCCTAGGTTTCCACAGGGAACAGGATGCACTTCAAATAGCTATACTGTCATCCCACAGCTGGGACAAAGCATCAGGTAAGAGCTTCCCTTGTAAAACAAAAGAATAATGGGTATACCTGTCAGACAAATCCAACCCAGACTCAACAGTAGCTAGATAACTGCAGCAGCAGCACTTCACTTAAACTTACATGAGAGAATGAGGCCACAGACAGAGAATGAGACACATTTTAATGTTGGATAATCAAAAATCATAGCGCTCACAGTCTATGGACAAAGCAAACATTTTTTCCCATGTTGGGGTGTTATGCCAGGCTTTCTCTCAGACATTGCAATAAACGCTTTGTCTGAACTGTGCTTGCTACAAATGTCCAGGCAGTATTGTATCAGCCGGCTGTGAACTCACAAGCCTGATAAGTACCAGTGGATAAGTACTGCCTGCAGTGTCACTCAAGCTGCATAGTGGCCACCCGAAAATCTCATGCATATCCAACCTGTGCAGTCCATCAGCAATGGCACTGCTAGGCTTGGCCACACAAAAATGCTCAAAAAAGATATTTTCATGTCATGAAACTAAAGCATTTCATAGTACACCTGACATGGGAAGTCGAATCTATAGGACAGCTGTTAGCATTGCTGAAGTCTAAACATAGCATTCCCTCCCTAGGCATCCACAGGCTACTGTCCACAAAAGTGGATTTAGACTCTGGCCTACATCTAAAAACCACATGAGTAATACCCACTAAGTACTGGTTCATTGAGCCACTGTGCGCTTCGCTGCTTCTGCAACCCAGCACGTTACTGACCTGCTGCTTGAGAAGGGCTCGGGAAATTACAGGTGAATTTGTGAAGGCCATGGGATCTCTTCACTCCTTTGGTACTTGCAACTTCCAGGTACCCTAAAACAAATCTATATGAATGAGAAAAGCCAGGAGACCTACTCTTTCTGTTCCCCAAAGATACAAGGAAGAAAAGGCAAGGAGAGGGGACACTGAGCAAGCAGAGACTCACAGGCTTAAGCAGTGACAGTGCTAAGGATCCTACAGGACCTGCCAGAGCTCCTCAGAGGGGATGCATGCTGAGAACACTCTGTAAAGCAGGTCTTTTTCTCCAATGGAAGAAACAAGCAAACATTTTCCCTGGGGCTATTCCACACATGCACACATAGAGAACACAGCAGTCAGCAAACAAGATCAGACTGGTTTGTAAAGTATTTTTCCAGAAGCATGGGTAAAGCTTTCCCAGCTCCACGTGCCACCCTTCATGCCTATTCCTTTCTGGTCACTCCTCTTGTCTACTCACAGCATGATGTCTCCTTTCAAATCACACTGTAGCCTAAGAAGAGTCTGCCTCTCACCGAAATTTGGGCTGTTTCCTTCCAAAAACTGTTGAAAACTTGTTTATTCTTGAAAGCCTTCCAGCTCAAGCACTCTCACGCTGCTCTGGGCTTGGTCAGGTCCTCCTCCTCCTCTGCCATTCATGCCTTTGCCATTTCCTGGAAGCGAGGCAATGTTATTTGTTTGACATACTGCCCCATATGCTGGTAATGCTCTGCAATAAGAGCAGCCATGCTTGCAAGACATTGGGTTGTCAGAGATAAGAGCTCTATGGATCATAGCTTAGCAATTCTGTTAAGAAAGACCAGCAAGTTAATTCCCCTCCTGACTATAAATTGGGAGCTCCCTCTGCAGACCTGTCCCGATTCTGCAGCTCTGTTACAGGCGATGGGCAATTCCTGCCACTTAGCCTGTCCCTAGACATGGGGCTGAGGGTCCTGCATGGGTCCTGCTCTCACTGCCCACGGAAAGGGAACAGCTAGAGCACATGAGGCTGTGGTTTTCATACACGTGAGAAACTGCAGCTACTTAGTGCAGTGTAAGCAAAAGCGCAAACAAGCAAGAACCTATAGCATGGGAAGTAAGGAGAAGGTGAACTTATACAGAAGTCCCCAGGGGGCCTGGGAACTCAGCCAAGCAACCCCAAATCCAGTACTGAAGGGGGCATGGAATATTTCAAGGTAAGGACATCCCATGGCCTCTCTGAAAGGAGGCAGCCAGCCCTGCTGTTGAGGGCTGGATAGGGCCAGCAAGTGCTACACTGACTGCAAGGAGGAGTGCAGTAAGTCCAGCATCCTCTCCAGTACTTTCTCCACAATTTACTAAATACAGCTCAGCATAAAATTGCTGCCCTCTGTTCCCATGCAGTCCCTGAGCTGTCAGCGTGTGTGTCCCAAATCAGGCCTATCAGAGGCCTTAAGGTGAGACGCCCTATACGAAGGTCATGCTTGCCTTGAGCATGTGATGTTTAAGATGGCAGCCAAATGGAAAGGTGAGAAGGGAAAACAGGCAGTAGAAACAAAACCAAACATGTTTAGTTTTAGCATGTTTAATAGACTTTGTAAGCTACAGATGCTACAAGCCAATGCCAAACTGACAGAGTAGGAAGAGTACAAAAACCTCTTTTGCTGCAAGATGAGAAAACAGTGAAAAGAAGCATCAGCAAAGGTGCTTTTCAGAGGAATCTCGATGAAACCTCTCAAGACTCAGCACTCACATGGGAAGGCTTGCTTCAAGGTGAACATTACAAAGATCATGTCTTCATATTGTTGATGGGTCCCGTATTCAAAGAGGCAGGAGAACAAGGGTGAGCCATCTGGCCCAGCTCCCATGTACTGCAGGTCTGAATAAGCACACAAGCCCTTGAAGAGGATGCTTGGCTTCGTCCAGTGTGCTGGATTTAAAGGGCTTTTGTTGAGGTAAATTCCTAAATCTCTTCGACCCTTTGGGTCTGTAGGATGAGCGTACAGCAACCAACTATCTTGGCACCTGGCATTAGGAGGTGGGAAGGCAGTAATACTTCCATGACATCCAAAGGGAGGCTCTACAAGCGCTTCGACCCGCTGGCCTCCCTCAAAGTCCACCCCGTGGTTGTAGCTGACAGCCTGGATTCTCGCTCCCCTGTTGCTCCTTGCATTGCAGTAGAGCACATTCCTTCCACAGCTGTGTACCTCAGCTACCTGGCACTCCACTGCACTCTCTTTCTCCACAAAGTTCCCCATCTCCCATGTCGTCCCATGGTCAGAGCTGATGAAGCAGAAGGCATGAGGGGTGGGGCGTTGCTTAGGGTCAAGGATACGATAGGCATAGGCAGGAATCACAAGGCTCCGGGCCTCATTGAGCAGCTGTAATCCATGACCCGGTCCCACGGCAAAAGTGGCCCAGTTCTTGTACTCAGCGCTAATAGTGCTCTCGGTGATATCCTGGACAGCGCTCCAGGTGCGTCCTTGGTCCATGCTAGTGATGTAGCAGAGACGTACCAGGTTGATCTTTGTCCTGAGCTGGTGCTGCTCAGAGATATTTCCTGGGACGGCTATGAAGAACAGGATCAGTTTTCCCGAGACCTCATCATAAACTGGACAGGGATTCATAGATCGGTGGTCTTTCAGCTGTGCACTGACAATGGTCTCCACGCTATTCCACTGCCAGGGCCCATGTGAAGAGAGACAAGAATGAAACGCACTGTTACAAATAAATCCAGGTTACAGTGTAAGGGTGCCCAGATAAAGTTACAGAAGAGCTTGAGAACAACAGAGGAAAAGAAAGATTGCAGACAGTAAGAAATGGGCATCACCAGAAGTAAATTAAAAGAAATTAAGGTTATTTGGATGATGCAGGGCTCATACACTTTACTAAAAAGATAAGCTATGTCCTTTTTCAGTTACTACTCACTGAGGAGCTGATATCTCTGCATCTCAATGCAGCTGGTGTCTGATGACACCTTTACAGAAATACAGTACTTGCATTGTAAGAAATTCTCAGCAATATATATGACATATACATGCACAGTGGTTAAAATATGCTTGCAGACACTGTGCTCTGTTACTGCTTCTTAGGAAGTCAGCTAGATTACTGAGCCCTTTTCAAGCACGCTGCATGCTGATAAATCCATTTACATTCGGACTCCTACTCCATCTTGATCCGCACGTGAATGGGCATCCCAGCCTGCACCAGGACACCTTGCTGGAGCTGATCACATGCTGTTAGACACCTGGGTGTGGAAATTTGGACCCCAGTTTGTCCAACATCACACAAAAAATAGGTCATAGAGCAAGTAAACCAACACCCCGAGCCCCGCCTTTCTTTAAGTGAATATAAGACAACCACTTTTCAAACATCAACACTGCAATTAGAAAATTATTCCTGCACAGAGTTATTGGTTTGGTTAAAGAAGCACTGTTTTCTAATAAGATTACACTAATTCGCTTTTTTTCCCCTGACTTGCTGATGACCCTTTTTGGTCATAGCTTATCTTTTTAAATCAGTATTAACTTCGGGGGAATATTTAATATTTCCGTTTTAGGCAACTTTGTGTTGCCTAACTTTATGTGAACACAAATTACTGGGTTTATGACCAGCTGAGCCCTATTTAATGTAAGTACAGGGGTTACACAGGATGTTACCTGAATGATAGGACACTGCAGGTACACTCAGAGTCTGCTTCTGCTAGGCAGACTCCAGCTCTTCAGAGCCTATAACCTAAGATAACCANCAAAAAAAAAAAAGACATTAGTGCATTTGCAAATGCAAGACATGATTATAAATAGCGTATCCACCACCCCCAGTCACCCAGCAAGATAACTGTTAGTAATAACTGGTAGATTAATAAGGTAGCCAATTCACTGGCACAGACAAACCAGATGACACTCTTTTGCGTGGGGAGACTAGCTGTTCTCAATTGTTTTTTAAACCCAGAAATTAGTTCTAAGAAGATGAATTAAAAAATATATATATAGTCACTGATTGCAAATTCACTCCTCCCCATCTCTGTGGCACTCCGTATTTCTGCTTCTTTTCCACATCTTTGCTATTGCAACAGGACTTTTGTCCCATGCCTCTCTTCCTCTCTCTCTGCTTCCGTAGAGATGGGTCAAAGCCACTCCCAGAAAAATCTGCTGCACCTGTCCCACTTAATTTCCCCAACAGTCGCCCACTCATGGGGTTGAATCCCAGCAGTCACAAGGACAAATGCATTACTCATAGGCAGACTGGTTTCCCATAACTGAGCAGAAGGAGAGCTGTTGAACTCCAGTGGCAAGGGCAGACACGTTCAACTCATTTGGGGACACGGTAGCAGTATGGTCGGGCAGTCTCCTCCATTTCCTTACCAACTGGTACCTGAACACGGTGCACGGTTGGGTCATACATGCCTCTGCGCATCGCTATAAGCTTGGCATGTTCGTCCACCACATCCTCTCGTTCCTCAGCAAATGCCAGGAGGATGCTGAAGCGCGGCAGGTAGAGCAGGGCTGGAATTCGATAGCTCCATGTGCCATTCCGGAACAATGTCTCTTGCTTGAGGACAGGAAAGGAAGTCATCGTGCTAGGGGAGGAAGACAAAATGCACTGCATTTTAACCCATCCTTAGCCCAGCAAAGCATGACAGGAGCAGATTCCACTGGTCTTTGCCCTCCTTGCTCTTTGCTCAGTTTCTGCACTGAAACGATGTTTCTGCTGCTTTCAGTTTCATCTTTTTCCCATGCTCTCCCAAAGAGAATCCACGTGCCGCGTAGTAGCTGGCAACACAGGCAGACTTAGCCCAGGAACATCCTGATCGATCTTACTGGAGTAAAGTAAGTACACTAAATACAGTTAATGAAAAAGCTGTCTGTGGTTTGTTTTTTCTTCTTAATGAAATTCACAGGCTGAGATTTTTGTGGGTTTGCTTTGTAATTCAGAAGACTGTTGATGATCAAACGTTTTAGTATTTTCCCTCAGAAAAGCATTACTGTCTTTGTTGGTGGTGTTTCCAAAACCCAAGACAGAACTTCTGCTTTGCCAAATGTGAACTTTGAGCCCCATAAAGACAACACACTGAGGCAGTCCCTGGCCCTAGCTGTGCCCCTGTTTGAGGATGGTAAGCACTGAGCATGGAAAAAGAAAGAACACCCTCCCCCACAAGAAGAAAAAACATTCCAAGAGGTGTCAATCAGATGGATCTAAGACACCTGAGGGTGATAAAGGAGGACCAAGACAGGACAAATAGACATATACACTGGGTCCTACAGGTTTCTAATTGGAAGAGGGAAGGGCCACTGCCTGCCTAAAGCAGAGGTGGGGCCTTGCAGGACCACACAGAGGTTCCTAAGGGCCGTGTAGAACTTGAAAATAAAGTGATCAACCATATGAAACTACTAAAGGGTAATGCATCAAGGTGGGACTTCTGGTCAGGTGAGACACTTCTCATCTGTATGGTGTCTTAAAAACAACATTAGGGAGGAAGGCAGGCATGAGGGCACACTAGGGAAGCTGCCTCTACCTAACTGGTCTGTGCTGTGCCTGCACATAGCCTCTCACGTGATGCACCAGAAACTGAAGGCCTGAATACCCCCTGCTCAGCAGAGATGTCAGGGGGAAGGGGAATAAAATAAAAACAAAATTAAAATAAAAAAAAAGAAATCAGGCCTTAGATCTCTGACGCATTGAGTGGGTAGGATGGCAGGGATGAGATGACAATACACTATGAGTAAGAAATTCAAATGCCTCCTACCTCAGCTGAGGCAAGACTTGCAATGCTGTCTTGAGCGTTGAGGATTCTCCAGGATTTAGATAAATATGAAAGTGCTATAGTGGCTCTTGGTCGCGTATCAGACCCTCATGTTTTTGAAGGCTGTCTTGATAATTCAGGACCAGATGGAGACCAACTGAAGATTACTTATGCAGCTGCAGAAAGCACATATCTACCTGGAGATCAGTTTTCACTCTTCCACCTTAGAAAAGGTATTAGCCAGCCTAACTAACACAGTCTTGGTTAACAAGTTTATTTTACAGTGCTGATTACTGAGTTAGGACACTGCAGATAAGTTAAGTCTGTCCTTCTCAGACAGCACCATCACATTATGCTCTATCCAGATCCACAGCTGGGCAGCAAGTGTTCAGGAGTTCCTTGCTTTCACCTTCCAGATGCTATGAATACCAGTGAGATTTCTGAACCCACAGCACTGATCAAAGAGTCTGAACTGCACCGTTCCAGCTAAAGACAGCTGTACAGACCACAGTCAGCCACAGCCCCATTGCTGCTCAGATGCAAAGCCACAGGATATCTCAGAAGAATAGCTACTCCCTTCTCACTGCCACTCACAATATAGCAGCCTATGTAAAGAACAGCTACTATACAGAAATGTTACCAGGGATTTCATCTCACAGAACCATAGAATGGCTTGGGTTGGAAGGGACCTCAGAGATCATCCAGTTCCAACCCCCCTGCCCTGGACAGGGCTGCCAGCCACTAGCTCACTACATCAAACTGCCCAGGAACCCATCCAGCCTGGCCTTGAACACAGCCAGAGATGGGGCATCCACAGCTTCTCTGGGCAGCCTGTGCCAGCGCCTCACCACTCTCTCAGGGAAGAATTTCTTCCTGATGTCCAACCTAAACCTCCCCTCTTTCAGTTTTAGCCCATTTCCCCTTGTCCTGCCATTATCCACCTGTGCAAAAAGTCGGTCCCTCTCCTGCCTGTAAGCTCCTTTTAAGTACTGGAAGGCCACAATGAGGTCTCCCTGGAGCCTTCTCTATTCCAAGCTGAACAGTCCCAGCTCCCTCAACCTTTCTCAGCTCTCCATGCAACAACATGAAGAAAATAGGAAGACCTTTGCAGAACAAATAACTGTGTTGTTCACTACATAGCAGCATGGGTCTGGCTATTTATACAGACTGCAGCCGTGGCTGTGTTCTCATGGCTCTTGAAACAGAAGCTCACCAGAGCACTTCCAGACTATTTAAAGGGAGATTATTTAAAGGGAGATTAGTCAGCCTATCTAGTGCAGCACTGGTTCTCTAACATTCCTGCTCATGGTGCCATTCTGATATTGCAATTCTTTTTCAGGG